>WHPX01000251.1:0-67455 GCA_011057435.1 Actinia equina | reverse complement strand
TGATGCAGTACTTGTATTTCAATCTATGATTCTCAAATGAAAATAACTCATTGTAATAATACAGGAGTGATGCAGTACTGTATTTTCAACATCTAAATGAACTTCATTGGACACATGCCGTGATTGCCTTTCCCTTGTCCACAGGTTTTTACTTTTCTTTGCCTTCTTTTTCTGCTTTGACCTCTGATATAGCCATTCGACTTGTTTTATGTGCTTTCCCATCGTTAATTCCTTTTAAAGAAATGGGCATCGAACGAGATTGGCGTGGTAAGCTTATATGATTTTAGCTTAGTACACAACGCACTCACAAAAATTTCGCGATCAATTTTTTTAAACGGCAATAGTTTTAAATTGAGGATCATGTGGGCATTATAATAGTAATATTATTACTATTATTAAAATACAACATACTCACCTAATGAAGAACTTAAGTGCGACCAATAAACCTTATTCTTTAAACTAGAGGTCCATAGCACATGGATGCATGTCTTCGAAAACCGAATCCCACAAAGCAATGCGCATCGCTATTACCACAAGGAAACCCATTCAACGATAACAACCAAAATAGCAAACATTCAACTTTAATAGTTCAGTAAACATTCAAGGGGACCTTATGCACTGTTTTTATGTAAACAGCTGTCTCAAAAAATTTCTCTAACACCAAAAACAAAAGAAAAAACAAACAAAAAATAAAGAAAATGAAGGAAAATAAAAAGAGTAAGCTTAACATAGGATTTTCTTGCCATTAAAATATTGTTTGAATTAATTACTTGGTTTCAAGTGGTATACCCATGGAATATCCCATGTGTTTATTGTATTATTTTCTATGGCTTCAAGTGGTATACCATCCATGGAATATCCCATACCACAGTCATTTTGTAATTTTGTTTTTGTACTCACTAGGCCCTATTGAGTGCAGTATGTACAAAGAAAATATACAGCTATTTCAAATATATATGTATTATATATAATATAATAATATGCTAAATAGTTAAAGATGACTAAGTTCTTAGTTCTTAGATTAAGTAAAACGTGAACGACTACCGAATCAATTACCTACTACACTTGGATTTTCTGAGCCAAAGGACAGACAACCATGACCTTTTCACCCTTCAAAGTATCAACTGCAGGCACAACTTTTGATGGATTCTTTGGACAGGAATGAAATTTGCTGGACCATCCATCTCAAACAAATCTCTGCACCAAACTTCAACAGGTGGCCCAAGATCCCTTTTCGCAGGGTGTTCCTGAAACCAGTGACTACAGCAAAAACACAAGATACATACTGTCCTCCTATTTTGACATTTTGCTTGAGAAAGTATCTGATTATTCCTGGCCTTAAGTGAACACCACTTCTGTCAATTTTCCCACAAAGCTTACACCATCTTGCCAATATAAATGATGATCTTTGGCCAACTGAGTCACTTGATCCTAACTTCTCAGCATTAAATGAACATGAAGAGTATCTTTCAAACTGGGCTTGTCACAGATGATCAGCAACCTTCATCAAACAAATTGTTATAAACCATCCTTTAAAAAGGGTAAAAATTCAGGGTCCATGCAATCTCTAGAATAGGCCATCGTACAGTTAAATAAGTTACCATCACAGGCCCAAACTCCTTTTTTGAGTGGTCCAATGGAAAGAAGACTCGTGGCTATAGCACCTACATCTTCACTTTCTGCTGTTGATGTGTCACATGCATTTTCCATTAGAGTTCCAGCTTGTTTTCCTCAATAGTCTTTCAAAAATTGGTTTAAAGTTCTCTTGAAATGCACATGGGGAATGGAATATCCCTTAAGATTGATCAGAAGTAAACCCCTCATCAGTTGAATTTCTACTGATTCTGATTGGTACCATACTCCCCAGGATACATTATACCTTTCAAAGCTGAAGAGCCAGAAAGAGTATACTGGACATAATCCAAAATGCAGTCCAAAATATGTGTATGAAGATGCATATTGGGGTGATCTTTGCAGTACCGTACATGTTTCAACTGCCTTGCAGAATGTTAATATGTATGTGTGAGCAAGCATTGCTTTGTTTTCTGTTATAACTGGAGTACAAATAAAAAGCATGCCATTACAAAGTCTTGCCATATTTGCAAATCAGGTTTTGGCAAAATATCCCAAAGAGCAAACACTGAGTAGATGAGTGTAAATTCTTCACACTGATCAGCTGTAAATCCCCCATAGCTGTTTTCAATTTTCTTCGGCATCCTACCAATACTTGATGGAGCTTTGACTTTATCAATCTTGTCTTGTATTTTACCTAGGTGGTGTTTATGATGAGGGGGGTTTGCTTTTCGGAGTCAATCCAAATATTTTCATCACGTGTTGTAGCAGTTCCAGTAAACAAGTTATGCATTGGGTCCACTATATAAACGCACACAGTCAAATAAGGTAAAAACATCAGCTTGCTGAATCGGGTACCATATTGTGATTCCTTGGCAGTTCGATCAGCTGCAGAAGTCTGTTGCTGAGTATCTTGTGCTTGCTGTCTATGTTCTTTGTTTTGTTCTGGGTTCACAAGGAGCAAATCCAGAAAAATCAATTCTTGTTGCAACGTTTCCTGGGAAAAATTTCTTACATTTAGAACAACCAAGATTTGAGCCATGTCCTGTGAATCCACAAACTTTTCTGGTAGCAGGATGTCGCAACCAATGCATAGCAAACACTACGAACTAACACCTCTGACCCAGCAACTTTCAGTTTGACACCTGTCCATAGCTGATTAAGCTCTGCAACTAGAGGCTGTAGATATGTATTTATATTTCTTTTTGGCTCTTTTGGTCCAGGGATGATTCCAACCAAGAAAAACATTTTCAGGTTTGAACCTTTCTGCTCTTGGAAGATTCATTAAAACCATGTAGATGGCTCCAACACTATATATTGAATGCTTAAATGGCTGGAACCAGTCAACATTAAGCATAAAAGCATAATTTTTGCTGCAGCTAAAAAAGGTTTTCCATCTACATACTGCCATTCTTTCCATAGGTCTACCATCAAATACATCAGCAAGAAATGATTTTGGTACATTTCTATCACGCCAGCTCTCTAACTTGTCATGAAATTTGGTCGTTGTAAAAACTGTTCCAGAGTAGACACTATGCTATTGTAACAGTACACTTTGTAGGGATATAATCTAGTTTTTCCACCTTTCAAATGTACCTCTCTCAAAAGTGATTCATTGCATTTTGTTCGACGGAATTGCTGGCGATGGTGTGGAAATTCAACAAATGTGCATTTCTTTGTGACATGCTTTCCAAATTGTAGAGTGTAACAATCATCAAAATTATACAGATTCTCACATTTTGGACAAACTACAAACTTATGAATTTATCTTGATTTAGTCCCAATTTGTTCTTGAGCAAATGCAATGACTTTGGAATCAGCATAGCCAAGCCTGTTACCATGGGAACCATGGGCACCGTTGATCCCAGTGCTTCAAAGAAAGATTTCAAGAAACTCAATAGATATCATTGCATTATTCTGAGAGACTACAAAATGAAGACCATAGACATATCGAATAGTAGCAGCCAATGAACAAGACCTTTTACTTTATCCAATGTACCCAAAACATTAACATCCACGAATACAGGTTAATGGAAATGTAATAGATGAATACGTAGATGTGAAAGGAATGCGGTCATTAGAGGGACGAGTGTGAGGAGTGAGAGCGGTGGTACGATCAATAGTAGAAACTTTACTATGACCGCATTCCTTTTCACTCTACGTATCATCCTATTACCATTGTCCATTAACCCATTGTTAACCGCAACTTTTCTCTGCTTGACTCTGATACTCGCACTTCTGCTATTTTCAACAACCGCCCTCTCTTTTCCTATAAACGTGATCGTAATCTCCGTTCTTTTCTTGGTCAAGGGAGTTCTTCCCTCTAACAAAGAACCTGGTAATTTTCGCTGTTCTCGTAAACGATTGTTATACTTGTCCTCACACTAGTCTCTGCACACTTCTGGTTGTCGTCCTAAATCAACTGTTAAAATCACTGACCATTTTGTTTGTACCAACTTCTAATGTTGTATATTGTATTAAATGTACCCGCTGTAATCTTTGTATGTGGGCGAGACTGGCCGCCGTCTTGGTGATCGCATTTTGCAATCATCTTTATGAGATTCGTAATAACGATCCCACCAAACCAGTTTCCCGCCATTTAATCTAGCTAACCATTCTCTTTCTGACTTTCATTGTTTTCGGTCTTTCTTTGCTTAACGGCACAATGATTGTCGCAAGGACCAAAGGAAATGCGGCTTATTCACCTATTGGGCACTCTTAGTCCCAACGGGATTAATGAACGCTTTATTTTCAACTAACCTTTCTTTTGTTGCTTTTGATTGTTTGTTTTTGTTTCCTTGCCTACCTTGCTCTCATTGGTTTTCCTTTTGTCTTACTCTATCATATATACACTCCTTTCTACCACTTCTTCTCTTTTACTCCGACGAAGGACTAGCGTCCGAAACGTCAGTAAGTTGTTTCGTCTTTTCACGGTGTATAATTTACCTTTTCATCATTACTGTTTCATTAGAAACACCGACGCAGCTCACACTAGTTTTTAGCTAGTTGTATCTTATAACTTAGATGAGTATTTAGTTGACGTCAACTAAATATTAACTAACTTATCTAATTTAGGTGAGGTCAACTATTCAACAGTTCACTGAATGGACTCTAAGCAAACAGGAAATACCGATCATATTTCAATTAATAATTATGACCTTTGAAATTCATATCATGTAAGAACCACGTGCTGTGTTTACTTTAAGCCAATAGCGTTACAGCTTATCCAAACAGCGCAAATCTAACCAACCGCATGCCAGAACTAAGATCACTGAAATGTAATACTCGAACAGTCATAAGGCGCGGTAAACTTGAGTGTGTGGTAGCCACTTTCAAATATCTTTTGTCCAGAACACGTGTATTCCTTGTTTCAAACTGAACGATCGTGGTAAAAAATGGCCAGACTTGCCTCCTAACAAGCCAAGTCGTCGTCGTGATCAAGATAAGAGAGCCAGCACGAGTCAGGGAAAGACAGGGAAAGACAGCATGGGGAAAGACGGGGTAATTCTTCAACTGACACAAGTTTAATTCAAAAACCTCTGGAAGCTAGTACTCCAGTTCTTAATGAGACAAGCCGAGTTTTGCCAAGTGGTGGTTCACAGTTGTTCGAAACTCCGCGCACAACTGCTACCGAAAATCATCGTAGGTCAAGCTTCCTGAGCCTCCTTCCACCAAGAAATACCACGGATCATGAAGATCCCGGAGATAGCCAAGCGGACATCGCTAATCAGTTAAACGAGTTTTTTAAAAGGCAAGACGCCTTCAACAAAGGTATAGAAGAAAAAGTTCAGTTAGCGCTGAATGAAACAGCAGAGAAACAAGGCAATCAAAACGACTTCCCAAGGAACTATCGGTAAGTCAATCAACATACAAGCTTTGAATTTTCTATTTCACATTAGTTTTGGCGCGCAAAGTTAGTTACGGTTGATGCTGTAAATTTATTTTACCATGCATTACTTGTGGTCTGTTACAATCTCGCGCTGTGATTAACAAATTGCTAGTGATCTCTTATTGGTAGTAAACACGTAATAGCTAAAAGGTTTCAACCCAATGTATATATGTATCTTCTTTAGACTTGAACGATTGCACCTTGAGCTCTCGTGCTTTACAACCATGAAGCGAGATTTTTACTAGTTAAATATCAATGTCAAAGGCTACGAAATTTTACTTTTACTGGTATTGACTTTTCGTCTGTTTTTATCGCAGAGCAATGTAAGAGCAGTTTATGACAAAAGCGATAAAAAATGGGACTTGTCAAAAAAGTAAGTCTTTATTATATTCATACTGTTTCAGTTATTGTCATTGGAATTACCCTACCTATACCTAAACAATCAATCGCTGGTATTTATTACAGATTTAATGATCAAGATAGGGAAATAAATGCCGCGATCTTGGCAGGAGTTCGAAGCACTGATTCAAAGACTTCTACCGCGCTAATTATGAGTAAGTTTTTAAATTAATGATAAGTGATCCAAGACTTTATAGCTTACACAATTCCAATTTTGATTAACAGGAGCAATGAGAGTGCATTTCAAAACAAAAAAAGCGGCAAAGACAAAACAAGAACAAAAGAAAGACTCGCAAGTGCTGAAAGAGCAAAGAAAGCGTTCGCGACTGAACTCGGTAAGTAAAAAAGCACATCAAACTTTTTCGTGAACAGCTTGAGAGTTGAACCTTTTTCTCATATAATATAGTAAAACAATGGGTCTCGGTTTTCAATTTGTCCCCGTTGATCAGTAGGAAAGGTATCTTAAAAGGTTTCTTGGCCTTTAATGAAACTCGCTCACAATAAGAAACAAAGAAATTTTATAACAATAGGCGATTTCTTATTACTTCTGATAATTTTTAGCACCCGGGCTAATAAATAGGACATCTGGTATACATGAGACAATTAATAAGCAAAATAAATATTTACTGATTTTCCAGGGTTAATATTCAATCATCGAATAACAGAAGTGCTAGAGTGAATATAATTTCCCTCAGTGTGTATCTTGTCTCATATGACGCTGTGACTATTCATTACCGCTCCTTTGTTATCCGACGATTGAATATTAGCCTTGGAAATCGATACGCGAGGCCATTTTATAGGTTCAAATTCCAAAGTACTGTGGTCTAATCATGTCGTATGCGCAATCCATTACATTATGATACCACGTTTGACAATGTTATTTGTCGATCCTTCTCTTCTCTTCTCAGAAAAAGGCCAATCGTATCAAAGCGCTCAACCAGTCTACGTCCATAGCTGAGGATGACAAAAAAAAATACTGCAACGTCATGACAGTGGATTTTATGTCCTCGGAAGAGTCGGCATCCGAAGACGAGTTAGATGCCGAGGATCCATCGGAAGAGTCCGATTCGGAAGAAGAGGGGAACAAAAGAAAGAAAAGGGACTTCTTTCTTTTGAATCCTCTCCCATGGAGAAGCGAGGAGGTCACTAAACTGATGAAAGTTTTGGACAAAAAGTCAAAGAGGAGGAAATCTCAAAAAAAGTCTTAACATGAGTTTAGAGAGAAGGGTGGGACCTCCTTCTAAGAGATTGGCTCCCATTGATGCCCCAGCCTTTTCTCTTAAATAGGCTAATTGATTGAGTGAATGCGTAAAAAGCTAATGTGGCCAGACCATTGATTAATATATTATCTACAGCATTTGGCCGAAATAGCTTTGTACTCATTGAATACATTAATTGATGCATTTTATTTTCCTATCGGTATTTCTAATTATGCACGTCCTTAAATAAGGACGGCATTCACAAATTAGCCTCCATAGCGATACTTCATGTTAGTACGATCATTGTGATTTAATATGCGGGGCCGATTATTTTTAATAGACCTAATCGGCTAACGTGTTGCTACGTACGTTGCCACCCAATTCAATTCTGGGAATGTTTCATTGGTAGTTATATTTTGGTTTTAGAGTTGAATTCGTAGAGACAAACTATTCTATTCCCAGAAGGTTTGAATTGGGTGGTAACGTACATAGCAGCACGTTAGCCGATTACGTCTATTGAAAGCACTTTACGAGTTGACTTGTTGACAACCCCAAAAACGTCCGTCAAAATGAAGTATCAATTTGTTGCAGTTCAGGGAGACAAGACAAAACAAATGTCAAAATGTAATTGTAATAATACTATTTCTGTCATTATTGTCAAAGAGCAATAAATTTTTTCTTGATGTAACCTGAGTATCAATGCAGTTTGGTTAATACATTAATTTACAATATAAATATTGAAAACATCATGCATATAGCGAGTATAGGTGGTACACATATGTTCACTGGAAATGCGAGCAAATTTCGTTATTTATCTCGAAAAGAAACATGATTTTACTCACATTTGCTCCTGAAGCAAAAATGTTCAAATACGAGTTTTGCGATGCATAGGCAGCCTTGAAAATATATGGCGGTTGACATAGATTTGTTTAACTAACAAACGCGAGCAAATTTGGTCGTTTACCAGCAAAGCAAAACAATTTCTATATACTTAACTTTACTCACATTTGCTCCTGAAGCAAAGGTGTTCAAATACGAGTTTTGCGATGCATAGGCAGCCTTGAAAATATATGGCAGTTGACATAGATTTGTTTAACTAACAAACGCGAGCAAATTTGGTCGTTTACCAACAAAGCAAAACAATTTCTTTATACTTAACTTTACTCACATTTGCTCTTGAAGCAAAAAACAATCAAATAACCAGTTTTCTACACATTTGCTTCGTTTTCAAATATTAAAGATTATTCACATTTGCAGATAGTCAATTTTGTAGTAAATATTGAGTTTACTAACAGGTTTGCACGCATGCAATTTTAACGCAAATATACAACAGCACTAACATTTTACTCTGTTCGCCAAATCTAAATCAAAGACGGCATTTACCGGCTTTGCTTCATGCGCAAAACCGATGGCAAATCACAGATTTGTACTGAAGCAAATATAAGCAAATTGGAACAAATGTGGTATTTACTTTAAATTTGCTTCACATTTGCGGTGCAGGAAATCCATTATTCTATGCAGTGATATGTATTTAACATGTGCTTTGTTTTGACCCACAGACTGTATTTAATGTATATTGACAAGGACTGAAAAAATACTTGATATAATTATTACTTAATATATATTTATTGTTCAAACCTAATTTGTGCATATATTCTATACTTAATCACGAAGTCATTGACTAGTCATTGACAAGTTATGAAGTTTTTATTATCTTTGAATTCTGTTGAAAAAAAAGATATAGAAAATCATTAAAAATCTGAAAAGGTAACAAAGCACATCTTTGAGGATAACAACACTTTTTATTCATGATTAACTTTTAAGTTCAACACTTAACCTACCCTTAGCATTCTCTGATTCTCTTTGTATTCTTGTTGCCTTGTTCTGTCTTTCTTATTTTCTTTGCTGTTTCATATGTAGATGGGATGGCTCTGTAAAAATATCAATATCATAACAGTAATAAAATAGATTAATTAAAGAAATTAATTATTGGCAGAAATTAGAAATTAACTTAGAGTAACTAGAGTATTCAAGTGTTGGCAGGCAGCTTATCATATAGCCCTCTTTGTCAAATGCACAACCAATTCATCCCGGGTCAATAGCTAGTTTATAATGGATAGAAAACAGTCAAATTAAATTAAATACCTACATTTTCTAGAAGTACTGTTGAAGTACATTTGGTAAAGCGTATTTTGTAGTTTTTTAAAGACATTTGACCATATTGTTTACGATAAACATTTGCCTGTTGGGCTAGTGTAAACTCATGTAAAACATCGAGACAAGAATAAACTTCGGCATATTATTAAACTTATAACAGGATTCAGAATAACTTCGCATATTCCAAAACCCGTGTTGGCGTCAAATTCAAAGAATTTTTAAATAACTTTGCCAACTTTGCGGCAAAAATGAATTGAATACCATTTGCTTTTACTGAAAAAGTTTAAAAAAAGGCAATTTACATACTTTTAATGCTTTTGCTCAATGAATAGTAATGGCACATCCTAAGAAAGAAGTTTCTAGTTTTGCCCAATTGGAAAATTTTAATAATTATATCGGCAAATTTATACCCTGGATACCTTCCCCTTACTTGAGCTCAAGAAACGAGTGACACACGTAAATGACATTACTTGTTTAATTCAATGACTTCAAAATATGACAATTTTTGAATTCCTGACCACTTTTTACAAAACACCATCTAGACTAGCGGCTCTGTATTTTGCAGAATTTGTAACAATATATACACATTAACTAAAGAAAGGGGTTATCCACGCATTTGTAGACTATTGGCCTTCAAAGTTGCTATGCGTTCAGCATTCTTCGTTATGACAAATAGTTGCCATTTCTTCTCTTTAGCAATCCTTAGTAGTTCACCTGAAAATGCATAAAACAAGTTAGCGCATCTCAGGTTTTAGTTGTCTTAAGGGATGAACCATTCGATATTTTACGGGAATATTTAAATTTTGTCTGCTCGATATTTTTTTCGTGGCCTCATGTATTATAAGATTTCTGAGCGATTTCCCGATTTTTTTTACCACATTCGCCTTTTTTAGCTGTGTCAAGGCCTTGCTCGATATTTATTTTGGGATTTCCGTAACCCGCCTCCCCCCCCCCCATCATTATCTAATCGTCCGTTCCTAAACGGATCCTGTCGATGGTTTTCTTATAACTTCCTTGTAATCTAATTAGATAGGAAGTTACATGATGCCCATCTAATCAACTGAAACATTCGGCCGAAAGACAGCAACAACAACGACCTGTATTAAGACGTTTGCTACCTGCTTTATTTCCTAGTTCCATAACGGAGGACTTTAAGCTTGCCAGCCCATCTGATGCCTCATTTGCAGCATTCCCTCCTTCTTCAAGAATTACGACATTGTTTTTCTTTATTTTAGGTTTCCCAAATAGCAGGACGGCAGCTTTTTCTACCGCAGGTGTCATGCGATCTTTTTCTGAAAATCATTAACATTTTTTATTTATTAGAACTGAACTGCAAAAGTTTCGATTAAACATTTTGTTCATCTTACGAGTGACTGGTAAGCTAAACTCGTAAGGTATTTAACGGAATCAGTATTATTTAAATGTATTTATTTTTTGGTAAAGATCTTTTTTTTTTTACCTTGTGGTATGGTTTTCATCACAATGTATAAGTTCTGAGCGTGGCTACACTGGACTGACGAAACCACGGTCTCCATCTCTTCGACGGAACGTCCAAAGATGATGACCGAAAAATCGGTCATCCCCTTCCTGGCATTAAGGCCGATTAGCTTTTTAAGCAATAACGTAACGTCTTTGTTTCCCCACTCCTACAGAGAGAAGGAGAAAGAGAAAGAGAGGGAAGGAAAAATTAAGATTATCATGGAATTTTCAAAATCAGTCAAAAAATCTAGGTATGGGTAATCTTGTCTTTGATTTCATTTTCACTTTCGTCATTTACGTCTTCATTAAACAGTCTTCATCGTTGAGCTGTAAAAATGCACTTCGATTCAACTATACTTACACCTTTTGCTGTTCATTAACAGAAAATGTACATTCATGTGTGCCAATAGTTGTATCAATAACGTGTAATGTACTTTCATCAACACCAAAAGTAACATCATTAGCGCGGATCAACTTTCAATAACGATAATTGAATATGCGTGTACATTCATAGGCATCAATGGACAATCAATAGCGCGTTTGTACATTCATATGCGCGAATTGTATTTTCTTGTGCGCGAAATTCAATTTCAATTAAACCAAAATGACAAACAATTGCATTTATGGACAATCATTTACCCAAAAGTGAAAATTCATTAGTGCTATTAGCATAACCATTGACAATCTATAACGCGCTTGGACAATCATGAGGGTGAACGTTATATTCTATAGCGTGGTTCGACAAACATTTGCATGATTCGAATAAACAATAAGAGAAATAAAACAATCATTAGCGATTTTTTTAATCACTTTAAAACATATAAAAAACCCAGGATGGAGGCTGCCTAGGAGAATAGCAATTAGCTCACTTAAAGCAGCAAATGAAAGCGGACATCAGCCGTCCAGAGATCCAACAACATACGAACTATCGGGCTAAGGCAAGACGACAAGGGATTGCTCTAGGTCACTACAGAAAGCAGTTGCTAATGGAAGGGTTCCAGAGAAATGTGGCAACCATCACTATCGCTAAATGTGATCAGTGGTTCAGATATATGCAGACGTATTTACCACGATGTATAAATGGCGAAGAAATTGAAGGCTAAAATAGTTTTTAAAAAAATCGCTAATGATTGTTTTATTTCTCTTATTGTTCATTCGAATCATGCAAATGTTTGTCGAACCACGCTATAGAATATAACGTTCACTCTCATGATTGTATTTTTTTATATTTTTCAAATGGAAGTAACTAATATTCTTCTGGATCCCCTCCCCCTCCCCCCCCCCCCCCCCCCCCCCCCCCCCCCTCAAAGCTCTGTGTGCCACATTTCCGGGCTTCCCTTTCCAATTTTATTCACTTTTTTCTCCCAGTGGAAAAGTCTCACCAGTGTAAATTAATTTTATATCGGTAACTTTTTCCCAGTTTCACCGCACATGCATGGTAATTTAGAACTTTAACTAGGCAAATTTACCGTGTTCATTCAAGTCAAACGATTAAGTCAAACCACGATTACAGCCTTAGCGCATAATCAGGATTTCAGCTCGAGAGATATCCAAAATTTCTGGCGCGCGCCGCCAACATTGATGGGTTGCAAGTTGCGAAAAACCCTGTTTTTCTGAGCGCTTACTTAATTGATGTCTCCCAATTTAGACATAAAAAGAAACATCGCATTTCGGAAGTTCAGAGAAACAAACAACAAAAATATGGTGAAGTTCTTCAATCAGCAAGAGGGCCCATGAATTTCCCATATTTATAACACATCTTTATGCAGCTGCTGCTAGCATCCTAGCCTCTTCAAATTCTTCCTTTTCTTATCCAAATGTTTTGGGGGCCTAAATAGCTACTACTTAGATGTTGAAAATCACTAATCATTGAAATCCACATGTAAACGGGGTGGGCTCAACCCTATATAGACCCTCTTTATCTAACTATTCTTCAGTCTCGGCCGGAAGACATTAATTGAAAAAAGCATTTATGTTTGATTCCTTTTGCATTGTCGCAGGTTGGTATATTATCGTAAAGCATCAATGTCAGGGACCGCTAAGCCAGAGAAACAGGTAAACTCCTACCAACTCTTTGCTTATGATGGCGCGCAAATGCATGATATAAATGGCGAGACAGTGATCCCTAATGCTTGTTTGTCTTGGCCAAATTCTCAAGCCCTATACAGCTCCATAATGGTCTGATCCGCGATCCCTGAATGGCTTTTTAATGAGAGACAGGAAAAATTGAATCCAAATTTCGAAAACAATCGGAAAATTTCTAAATAGTGGGAGAAAAGTGGGAAAACCATAACCCAATGTTGGAATATTTCAAGTACTTTTAAAAACTATTTTTTTAATCCTCTGCAGCTATTTAGGAAGGGAACAGCATTTTTTCTCAACTGAAAATATAATGGGGATGTTTGAAGATTAAAACCAACATTGGGAATTAACATATGAAAATCACTGGTGTCAAATGCCATATATCATATTCCGGCGAGCTCACTTCCGGTACGAAGCTCATATGTTGAGCGAGAAAATACACGGATTTTTCGACTATTTTACGCTCTCTCGTGAATTTAAGTGAGTCTGTCTTTCATTTACCACTGGATTTAAGTAAAGCAGTATGTAAACCATTACTAGTAGTAATATTAAATGATTTGAGGCATTTTTCGGTACGTCAAATCTGTGTTTTCCGAGTACCGTTGAGAGTCGATTTTACAAGGCGTTACTCGATTCTCGACTATCTAGCTGCGAATAACTGGGTCTAGCTTCAATACCCGCCTTTGAATCATGATTTTACCGCCAAATCTGAAATCTTGAATAAATTATCTTTGTTTTGATATATTATAAGTCGACTTTTGTGAGATTTTTGGTACGTCAAATGGCTGCTAAACTACATCATCTGGTCTTTGTCCTTTTGATCTTCTATTGTCAAACTGTAGAAGCCATAGAAGACGATTTTAGGGAACAAAATGATCAATTTAAGGCAAATTCTCCTACCTTCACTTACGAAATTTCGAAGTAAGTTGGAATAATTAAGCTTTTTTTTAAATTTAAGCGTTCAATAAACGTATTTTTATTCTTATTCTTATTTTTATTTTCAAATTAGTGAAGCCGAATTGTATAAAAAATAATTTTATTGTATTCATTTTATTGTAGCTATTTAATCTATGCCATCTCTAAGAAAAGGGATAGTACTGGCTGTGGAACTTCTGCTTTATCAGAGGTTGTGAGCAGGATTTTGACAGATTCTGGAGTCGAAGGGGTTTTAATTAACAATCGTATACTGAATGTATTTGGAAAAACGATTTCTGTTTTAAAGAGCAAAGCAAAGGCTGCAGCTAGGAAGGGTGGCTTCTCTCTCAGGAGATTAGAAAAGAAATGGAGAGGGACTACTCATAAATTTACTGTGTACTACTCAGAAATTGACAAGTGTGCACTTGAACAACAGAACAGTAATCTTAGAGGCCAAAAAAGAGCATTAGAAGACACTGTTGTGGAAGAAGTGTCAAAAAGGCTGAAAGTAGAAGAAAAACTACAGGCTGCTCTTGAAAAATCGGAAAGCTCTTGTAACTTCTACAAAAAGAGATTCAAAAATTTAGTCAAAAAAGTTATAAAGAACCAGGAAAAAGCAACACCAAACAAAAGAGGGTCTTCAAAGAAAAAGAGTTTTCATGAGTTCACAAAAAGGCACCAATACAGGGTAAAGGGCCAGATGAAAGAGCAATGTAATGCAACCCTCTCCTTTCTTGGTCATCATGACTTCATTGCTACAAAAGTAGAGATCTTTAACAATGCAACCCAAGAATATGAAACCTTACAGCTAGTTGATAAAGATCAACTCCCTCTCAAAGAGAACAATCCTGTAACACTCACTGATGAGGAAATTACTGATCTCAACTTTTGGCTGTACATAAAGGACAAATTTAACATTTCCAATGAAGCTTGGCATGAACTGGCCTTGAAATCAACTGAAATGCCAAATATGTATCGACTTAATAAAAGAATATCAGATTTGAATGCCAAATGGAGGCTTACAGACACACCAGGAGAGGCAGAGGGTGTTCAGATTTCATTTAAGGAAAGCTTGATTGAACAAACCAAGAGGCTTAAAAACAAGGGGATGCTAAAAAATGAAAATACAATCAAGGTGAAGTTGAGTGGTGATGGAACAAGTATTGGCAAAAGATTAAAAATAGTTAATTTTACTTACACTATACTCAATGAAAAGGATATTGCAATGAGTGATAAAGGTAATTATTTATTGGCTGTAATGAAAACCACAGAAACCTATGACAATCTTGCAGAAAGTCTAAGTCACTTAAAAACAGAAATGGAAAACTTTGATGAAATTGATGTTGAAGGACAAAAGTTTAAAATTGAATACTTCCTAGGAGGTGATTGGAAATTCTTAGCATGTGTCTGTGGATTAGGCCCAGCAAACCAGGATTATGCATGCATTTATTGCAAGTGTCCCAGAGAATCTAGATGTGATATAACCAAAACCTGGTCCTTAACTGATAAGAAGTTTGGAGCAAGGACACATGATGAAATAACTGAACATTCAAGATCCAAACGGTTTAATTGCAAATCAAAACCCCTCTTCAATTTTATTCCACTAGACCATGTTATCATTGATACTTTGCACTTGTTTTAAGAATATCAGACAACCTCATTGAGCTTCTGATTAGAGAATTGAGGAGGAAGGATGCAATTGAAAATGTTAAAACTTTTCCAAATGGTTTTAAAAGGGAAAAATACAAACACATGGCAGGGTATGAGGCATTTTTAAAGAACATTGGAATAACATTTGAATGGAAGGTAGAGCCAAATACTAAAAAACTTGATTATAGGGATCTAACTGGACCAGAAAAACTAACTGTTTTTCAGCACATTGACTTCAATACTCTGCTTCCAACATATGAATACACAGATAATTTGAAGAAACTTTGGGGTGATTTTTTGGACATTATTGGAGATTTAAAACTGGACTATGATAATGAAGAATCAACAGTCAAGCTGAAAGATAAAATAAAATCCTGGTTTCAACAATTTCTTAATCTTTATCAGGGTAAAGATATTACACCATATATGCACACTCTTTACTGTCATGTTCCTGAATTGTTGAAGCTATACAAAAATATTGCACATTTCAATCAACAAGGGATGGAAAAATATAATGATACGGCATCTAAAAATTATTTCAGATCATCCAACCACCGAGGGGTATCTGCTTTGAGACAACTCTTCTGGAAAAAACAAAGAGTGCAGCACCTTGAGGCAGAAGGTTACCAGCGAGAAAAAAATTCTTTGACTTGCTCAAACTGTCTGGAACAAGGTCACAACATTAAGACATGCACCAAAAAATGCAAAAGGTGTGCATTTGAAGTTTGCTGTGGTCATCTTGATAAAGTGAATAATAAGTGGGTGCCAAGCTGCACTTTGTGAGTTTTCAGTAATTATGAATTTAGACATAAAGCAGTTTTTTACAGTATGTGGTTTAGCATTTAGGAAACATGCACAAAACAAGCAAACAAAATTGCAATACTGTTTATCATTGATATTTTAATATAACCATGGCTATTAACAAAATGTTGTCTTTATAATTCTTGAAAAGGAATCCATTAAATCCATTGAGTATCTGAAGGTAAATGTTTATGTATTGTTTTTAAGATATTGCTTCCTATTTCCATCACCTCGTACAAACGTAAATACAAGCATAAATGAATCCTCGATTTCTGATTTAACATATTTACCACCAATGTACTTAAACTCTTGAATTGGGTTCTTCTTAGTGATCCAGTACCGTACAGTTTGTTTTTCTACAAAAGCATAATCTCCAATGCAATTAAGAATCCTCTCATCCCCCCTTGTCCCTAGTATAGCGTCCAAAGACCGGTTGTCTTCCAATTTATAAATGTCCTTTCCCCTATGAAGAATACTGTTTGTGATCTTTCCAAGTCCGGAGTAAAAGACATCCTGTTCAACATTTATTTCTATTCTCGTCGAAGGGTCGTCCCGTCGGCCTGACCACAAAGCTCTTTTAATTGAGCGATAAAGCTGTTCATGAAAAACAAACTTTCGGTCTTCTAGTGACTGCTGGCCTGGAATATAAGCTTTCTCCAAGCGAATAAATGGAAAGTATTCGCCTTCGTTGTCATAGTCTCGCCATTCGTCAAACTTGTCGCTATATCCAACAAAATGGATTTTCGACTTCTTTCTTTCCCTATCGACTTCAACAATCTCAACATCGTAAAGACTTTTGTCGTTTTTTTTTGCTTTCGCTTTATTCCTGGTTCTTTTTTACGACTACATTCCTCAATGAATCGTTTTGGTGGACGAGAAAAACGTTTTACACGGTCCGCCATCTTGTTTTCGGTCATCAGTGAGCATGCGCACCAGAACTGAATTGTGTTATTGTCACCAATATCAAATGTCATATCAATATATGGAATGATTTTCATATGGGGGTTCAAAAATGGAATCCAAACTTTTCAATAAGATGAGAATGTTATTGCCGATGAGATCTCAAGTTTGGAAGTTATTATGATTATGATATGGCGAATGATCCTAAATAAATTATCCTATGAAGGTTTTTGTCAGTGTAATAAGAATTGTGTTTCTTTAGTCGTAAAAAAGGGAGGGGCTTCAAAGAGAGGGGGTAGGGGGGCTTATCAAATAAGCCAGGGGAGCCTAAAGAGGAAAACGGTAGTATATAATGATGTGCTATGAAAAAAGTTATCTGTTACTAACTGATTTATCGCATGGCGTGAATGTAGTATATTTATCACTCTGTCATTGTCGTTTAATATCAGCATGAGCCCAGTGGTTAATTTGGGCCTTTTTGGGTAGGTTTCTGCCCCAAGCTTTTCAAAACCTTTACCATATCCAAGACCAAGAATTTTGATATTCAAAACCAACCCCCCCCCCCCCCCCCACAACGAAAAAAGACATCCCATTTTGACGTTACATCGAAAAAGTCTATTACTTGGGCGTAATTTGTTCCCATTTCAGACCACATGTCATTCCCTTGAGAGTAATATTCATTGTTCTTGTCGTATCCATATTCATGTGTCTTCTCATGCACAACCATATTTAAACTTAAAAATGTTCCTCTATGGGACTGAATTGGGAAAACATTACGCCCAAGCGGATTAGGTCTATTGAGAATGAAGGATGAGTTATATGGAAACTATAAAATTTGAAGCAAAACTTTTGAAAAGAAAGAATATTTCGTTGAAATTTCCATTCGTTTCTTGGTGATTCTGTCCCTCCACGTAAACATACTGTGACTTCAAAATGAAACAGGACAATTAAAACTGGAATGCTACTAGTGTGAGCAGAAAGCTTACTCTATTTCAGACCAAAATCTAACCCTGTCCCAGATGGAATGTTAAAAGCCCGGGGGGGGGGGGGGGGGGGGGGGGGGGAGGAGGAGGACTCCCTTATAAAAGTGGGGCGGCAGTCCTCGTCGGAAATTCCGAAAATGACCCCTAACAGGGACCTGTATATTGGGATGATGGGTGTGACAGTGATGAAATTTCACACCTAAGAGGGAACAATCAATAACGCATTTTTTTGTTTAGTTTCTCGATTTTATTTGCATCAAACGCCGTCTGCTCTAACAAATTTATGACGACGTCATCATATACAAATCGCTTGCTTTTTTGTAGACCTTATACCCTAAAAGGGACCATAACATTCAGTTGGTGCGCATTCTCGTCGTTATCACCCTAAGCGGGACCAAAACCCTGATTTCAAACCCTAAAAGGGATGACGAGGATCCCGCGCCCCCTTTCATGAGGGAGTCCCCCCCGGGGGTTAAAAGATGTTGCCCTAAATGAAATTGATACTCTGGCTGAATTCATATTTTCTCTTTGTTTAGGGGTATAAAATTCAAATTCTGTAATATATTTGTCGTCCCCATAAAAAAACATAACGATTCATCAAGCAGCTGATAGGAGTGCCCTTCTCACTCTTTACCTGGTGGAATTCTTTTGCTCGTGGATCAGCCAACGACAACTTAACTATTCGACATTTTCAGAATCATTTCTTCTTCTTTACTTGCTAATATTTTGGATTGCCTATTCAACATCTGTTCGAGCTTTCCTCTTTTTCTTCAAACGTTCCATACAGTAATTTTTTTTCAGGAGGGATGGTGTTATCGATTGTCGACAATTCAGTCTTTATACTTGACTAAACGGTCTTTATTTTGAAAATACTGTGTGGCAAATACATGCATCTTTATAACATCAATATTATGTACATAGAATAGAATAGATTAGAACGTGGACATAACGTTAGTTGGCGTCCCCTATCTAAATCTAAATTGAACATGACGTATGATGTTTTCGTGACAGTGGGTTATACGTATTCCCGACCAGAACGTACGGTATGAGTTTAGCGTGATGCAATAGGTCAGTAGCGTGACGCCCCGAGCTGTACAAAGGTCCTCTAGCATTTCAAACGAATATTGCCATGACTTTTCCAGCATTGGGGGAAAAAAAAAAAAAAACAAAAAAACAAAACAAAACAAGCTAAAATTAATTTCCAGTCTATTTTACGTGATATGAAATTAGGATGCTGGTTTATATCATAATATAACACGTGAGAGCCGGTTCTAAGTGCTATCAGTGAATCAGATACATAAATTAGTCTTGGGTTTCGAGAGAGAGAGTGGAGGTGATGTACAGCTACAGCAAAAAATTAAATAAAACAATAAAAGATAGCCGTATTTTTTTGACATATGGTAGTCTACCGGCTTTAGAACTGAAGCACTTGCAATTGAAGACTTTAGTGTTCGGCTTATATTAGGTGAATACATGTTTATTTTTGTTTATGTATTTTTATCAATATATCAATATTTTATTTTTTTATTTTTTTATTTTTTTAGTTAACTCAATTCTAACTCAAACTCAATTCAACCTCTAACTCAGCAAATAGCCAATCCCCCAACAGTCCAATAAATCTACAAGAGAATAAAGTGATCTTCATGGTTAGGCTTGTCATTAAACTTATTCCTTAAACTTATAGCGATTGCAAAAAGCCCGCGAAGTAGTATATTATTAAACACAGTCCTTATTAGTAGTCTCTTATTCAGTTTTAGTTCACGAGTTTTTCACTCTATCCTAATAACTTCGATCTCTTTAAAATCTCGAATATCGTAAAACGCCGATTGCAAATAATACTTTAACTATTATATTTTGCGGAGTGTCTAAATGTCCGCAGCCGGTCACATAACTCAAAATGCTAAATAGCCGGCAGTCCGAAACTTTTCATAAACTCATCCTAGAAGTATTATACAATGGATTCTAATGTATCCTACACGAATAATGGTTTACTATAAAAACATTGTGCAGCGAACACTTTCTTTTTATCATGTTATCACACTCTTTAATAACAGAGCTCACATAACTCAAAATATATTATTAAGCTAAATGGCATGCAGACGAATACTTTTAATAAAAATCAAGGTTATATAAACTAAAATCCAAATCCAATGTCCCTATCTCGATCAAGAACCGTTTCGGACTGCCGGCAATTTAGTGTTTTGAGTTACGTGACCGGCAGTTGATTACCCTACGATCAAAAATATCAAAGTGCCATGAAAAGGAGCTTGAATATAGTATGCTTTTATATCGAGATAGGAATATTAGGTTTGGATTTTAGTTTATATAACGTAACCTTGATTTTTATAAAAATAAATTCGGACTGCTGATCACTTAGCATTATGAGTTATGTGACCGGCTGCGGACATTTCAGACACTTCGTATATTTTATTTTGAGTCTTTTGAGTCTTCGCTCTATATTCGCTCTCTTCAACATACCTCAGACATTATAGAGTAAATCTAAGGTCGTAAACAAACAATACAGTTATTACGTATATATTTTTGAGTTCTTTTAAGTAAAAGGTTTCAATTTGTCTCGAGTATTTTTTACAAAGTTTATATATCTACAGAGATCTACGGACTTCAAGCAATTGGTGACTTTGAACGGCAATATGTAAAGTATAACGAAAGCAAAAAACACAAATAAATTTACACTACCTCCCTGACGGGCTTATCTGTTCAGGTCGGTTCTGCCACACAGATATTTGAAGCCATTTTTCATGTATTCTATCGAGTGTTTTGATTGGCCATTTTATTTCGTCTACGTCATAGGTCAGTTCTGCCATGGAGGTCCGTTTCACCACGGCACAATCGTTGGCTGGCTTGACCTCGAGTTCGTATTACGAAGAACGAACCGTGGTTCGGGCAGTTCGTTTTGCGTTCGCCAAAGTCCTATCTGTCATCGTTGTGTAAACAAAGTGCCCTATGTACTGCCAAAATAATTGGATTATCCGAGCAGACGAGAGCACAAAAGAACCGCTGTTGCTTTCCTACCCCGGTCTATTTTACTGTACTGAAGGTAAATCTGATTAACTTATTAAAGGTGAGTAATCGCTAACGAAGCGGCGCCGGCGCTGCTTGGCACGGATAATGCAGCGGTAAATACTCAGAGCGTACGTACAGCTGATTCAAACCAGAAAGACCGTTGGTGGACGTGGTAAATATATTCATATCGTATGGCTGATTCGAACCAGAAAGACCGTTGGATGGAAAGATAAGTGAACACTATTAAGTATCCATTTAGAAACAAACATATATCAATTCAATTAGAAATCTACGAATAACTGAAACAATCGCACATATTTAAAACCCATCCGTCTGTCCTGGCGCCCTTGGCAATACGAGCTAAATTTGCTCTGCATTTTCCGATGCAACAGTGTTGCGCACCTTTATTAGTTTTGCGTGATGTAACCACAGTGTGAATGTCGTGTGATATAGACATTTGAAGCATGGGGTTACTTTTACATGCGTGATATACCACAGTGTGGTTTTAGCGATGCGCGGCATAACCACAGTGCGGTGTGGTGTCAGTTACTCTTGCGTGATGTAACCACAGTGCGGTGTGGTGCACGCTGTTACTCTTGCGTGATGTAACAATGTGATGTTACATTTCTTGACACAACAGCTTTCATTAATATCACTAACCCAAGGTTTCATTTTCATAATAGATGCGTCCATCAGGTCCTTCATCTCTTATGAGTTCAACGTCACCAAAACGACTCTTCCTCACAAATATTATCTCATCTGGATCGGAAACTGTGTCTTCCACTACGCAGGTAACTTTTGCCTTTTCATTTTCGATAGCGTACAGATTATCTGGAAACGGAGCGACTATCTTAGGAGCACCTATAGTTAAGCAAGATGAGAATGATGGTGTTGGTATAAAGCTGTTGTAATAATAATCATGCTTTGGGTTTGTGGGATACCGAAATATGAAATGTAATTTGATCTGGTTGTTACTCATCATGGAAAGCCAGATTTCTATTCTTTACGATATATACGTACAGACACGTTTTAAATCATGATAAACTTTTATGAACAATTAAATATCTGAAATCCGTTCTCGACATTTAGAAATCCCGATAAGTTCTGTTCAAAAAACATTATGGGCAAACGAACATACATAAATAACCCTTCATTACCTATACTTGCTCCAGACAGACAGGAAGTATAGTTATGAGAACACAAAAAAATAGGCTAGAAAAGAACGTCAACATTGAGGCGACTCATATCTACATATAAAAACAGATAAACCCTGTTTTTGGATTACAGTATTTGGTGATTTTCCTGGTACAGGCTTTCACTTAATCGTGGTTGAATGTGAAATCGAAAAGACTAAAAGCATGCATTCGCTTTATTATTTACATTTTGTAGGCATTTATCTTTCGACATTCCATGCAGTATTGCTTCCAAATCTGTGGCTTCTAAAGCGATCTCAGTCAGTGTTGAATAGGGATCTCGATCCTTTACAGATCTGACACGCTTATATTCAATAGATAGAGATATTCAGGCTGTTGAAGAGTCGTCTGTGTTATTGCTTTTGGTTATCCATTTGATTAACACTTACCTTGAGCAGAAGAATTGAAGTACAACAATAAAAGGACGACAAAACTCTTGGTGATGCGCAGGGATTGATCCATGACTGTGTCTTTCTTCCAAGCTGAACTGACGAATCTAGTGAATACTCTAGTGCTTATAGGAGTTTTTGTTTTTGTAAAGCTTCAACCACGATGTGACACCCGGATAGAACAGTCAAAACAATGATAGAACAATAAGCTGATACTAGAGAAAAACGTTTGCGCATGCGTGCATTTTGGCACGTTTTCTAAGAATTTTAAAGAGTTGAAGTCCTGGTAACCCATACAAGCTTTTGGAGCTGAATGTAATTTGAGCGAATTCGGGTCGGCAGCTTCCTACCTTGTTGGAATTTTTTTCTTAAATACCCTTCAAAACTAGCTCAAACTGCATGCAGGAGTTCAAAATCAACAAATTGACACAACAGGTAAGTCGACAAACTTTAATTCACGTTTTTCCAAATAAAATACGGCATATTCTAAATCCCCATACATTCTCTTATAAATATAGTGAGCTTGGGTTGCCTGTGATTTAAGGAAAAAACAAACAAACAAATAAATAAAATAAATGAAAGCTAATATTTACTTACATGAAGTGTTTTATACGTCATCCTAGTTCTTTAGTAGTGATTTCGAGCCATTTTAGCGACTTGTCTTCTCATACAACGGGGAAGGGAATTCTTTTTTTTTTTTAATCGCGCTCGAAATCACTACTAAAGAACTAGGATGACGTATAAAACACTTCATGTGAGTAAGTATTAGCTTTCACTTATTTTATTTTTTCGTTAAATTACATTCAGCTCTCAAAGCTTGTATGGGCTTCCTGTGTTTGAGTGAGAAAATAAATGTGTGTTTTCTCCAAGTATACTAAAAAGTTTGAGATACTGTATTTTCAAACACAATATGGAAGAATTAGCCTTAAGTTTGAAGCATGGGCACTAAGTTTTGGCATTTTGTGAAATCCAATGTATCAGGCATGTTTGAAAGCCAAATTAACATATGATATGACTAATTTGCATATGGATTCAGAGCATGCGCAGACGTTTTTAACTCTCGTCGCTGACATACGTATGAGGCCAAAATAAGTGTAATATGATTGTTAATCTTGCTACGGTACCCAGGTTTATGCTACGGTACACTGGTTCATGCTACGGTAACCAGGTTCATGCTACGGTACCCAGGTTAATGATAAGGTACCCAGTTTATGCTACGGTACCCAGGTTAATGATAAGTTACCCAGGTTCATGCTACGGTACCAAGGTTAATGATAAGGTACCGAGGTTTATGCTATGGTACCCAGGTTAATGATAAGGTACCCAGGTTCATGCTACGGTACCCAGGCTCATACCACGGTACACTGGTTCATGCTTCGGTACCCAGGTTCATGCTACGACACCCAGGTTCTTGCTACGGTACCTAGGTTCATGCTACGGTACCCAGGTTAATGATAAGGTACCCAGGTTCATGCTACGGTACCATGGTTCATGCTACGGTTCCCAGGTTTATGCTACGGTACGTTCGCGACCGTAGTTGGACCTATGCCAACCTCTAACAGAGCTATTCTAGTTTTCGACAGGTGTTACTACTACTCTGAATTATCTCATAAGATTTTGTTCATTCCCATTTCCTTGTCATTCAGTCTTGGTGGCTTATTTTGCCGGCTTTAGCTTTTCATTTTCTTAGTCTTAGAATTTTAACACGGAAGTACTGATTTAGAGGTATCATTAACTAATGACGTTATTTTGTCATACATTGAATAATTCATTATTCTATTCAGCATATCCAGATCAATTAAAGTTACAGGTCAAAACAGTTCTTGCCTAGTTACAGTTTTGTGTAATGAGCCTTAAAACCACGCGCATAGCTTAAATGAGAAGCCTGGAAACGAATATTGGCTGCATTGCCTGCGATCTTTATGGGCAGTGGTTTAGTCATGCCACAGTACTTTTCCTACTTGCTGTCGGTGTTAAGAGTCGAGGATTAAGAGATAGTCATAGGAACATGTAAGAGGGGAGTCATCGATGGCAAAATCCTCGAATGTTATGAGAATTTGTTGGATGTCTGGCTCTGCCTGGATCTCCCAGTCACAGACCTAAAAAGGAAAAAACGAATAAGACGGCTAGTCTGATACCCATATAACGTCTATTTATTCCTGTGAACTACTTACTATTCTGTTAGGGTAATGTGATGGGTAATTAGGGCTTGAAAATGTATCCAGTATCCCCTGTCAACTCTCCTCCACAAGCTGAAACAAAGATAAACAAATGCTATTGAGAACTGGGCAGGTAGGTCATCCAGCTGACACAGATATCATGCAAGTAGCATGTATGGGATATGTAACACGCGGTGAGTCAACCTTGGCTTTCATGACAGTCACGCATTACGTATTTTTCCTGTCTATATCTATTGTCTTCCCCATATTGAAGTAAATACAACGACACTTCCATGGCAGAACTTCTACAGGGTAATTGGCTATGGACTATTCGGCACGAATACTAAGCCTGTGAAAAACGATTAATCGTTATAGATATTTTTTGCAAAATTTCTGTTTATTTTCTTTGGAATCATCAGGTTGTGTTGGTGTCATGGTGAACTTCCACAATGTTCTTGTTGGTGTACTGGCTGGGCTCATGTTGATCTTGTAGACTCACACGACTTAAATTTGTAAAGCAATACAGTTAATCAGTAGTCACGCAACAATGAATTTAGACCACACTCTTATATGAAGAAACCAAAATGTCAAAGTTTTGATTTCACTTGGACTGTTTTGACGACGGCTGTTAAGTATTGACCTGTATGTCGTGACAGAAACGGCGTGACATTACAAACAGATTATTATGAAGAGAGGTTTAAGCGTTTTTCACAACCTTTCAGTAGTATGTGACTATCAGTTACTAGTTGGTCTACAAGTCTTGTTAAAAGTAGCTAGTGATCATGTTGTTAGTAGGTCAGTGAATGATCCAATATCATTAATAAAACTATACTCGAGACTATATCATGAGTCATCTTGTGGTCTTTGCTTTCACATCACATGCAAATCACCTGTTGAGACAAGATTCCTGAGTTGGTGCGATACTAAATATTAAGTAACGCTTAGTAACGCCAAGTAACGCTTACTCACCTGAGAAGGGATGGTTTTCAAAAGACTAGTATTACGAGCTAAAAGATCACACAAGCTAAGATGTTTTCCCATTTTATTGTTTTGTTGGAGTACACAAATGAAAACTCAAACATATTCATTTTGTTTATCGATAAAAAAGTAAATTACTGCTAACTATCTTATATAAAGTACAATGAAGGCATTCAATACAATTCAGCAATAAGTCTAAGAGTGCACACATCAAACCTGGTGGAGTAGTCACGTGATCATTACAACAACCAATTCAGCAGCAGGTCGAAGAGAATGACGGAAAACGTGAGACTTGCTTTGCCAACTACAGAACCTGAGACGGAAAATCAAGTAAATTTGTAAAAGGGAAATAAAGATAAAAGCAGTTCATGTCACGTGATAATCGATGACTGACTACTGATACTGACCTGGAGGTGGGGTAGTGAGTGGGGATGGGGGCTGGGTTTTGAGTAGGGGTTGGGGTTGGACGTCAAAGATCTGACAGTTACTGATATCTTCGGGGGGTCTGGGAATTGTGATGTTCTTGATGCAGCAATAATACTGGCCGGCGTCTTTAGGTTGTACGTCATAGATGGTCAAGGTGTGATCCTTGAAGCCATCCATGTTAGAAAAAACGTACTTTCCTTTGGATGAGTTATCTGATAATAACGAGAGAAAACGATGCGTTATACTTTTTGGAATGAAAAACAAAATGTTTGATTTTTACATTCACAACCGTAATAGTATTTATCGAACCACAGGTCCGTCCGTCCGTCCGTCCGTCCCATCTATCCATACTCCAATCCACTCCCCATCTCTTCTATCCCATCTCTTCATTCATTCATTCATCTATCCATACCTTTAGTATGAATGACCCAGATGTCATCGTTGAGCAGATTTTTTCTTTTCCATTCGGTCACCAGTGGATTTCCCTGAGCAGTGCACACAAGCCGATTCACATTCTTTTCTTCTTTCTTTTCAGGGAAAAATCTAGGCTGAACTAAAGAAATAATTCCAGTAACGATCATGTTGCTGTAAGTTTTTTATACCGATGTTTTCTACAGCAATGTATCAGTACCCATATGAGTAATTGAACTGACCTTTTACGATAATAGTTTTCGTGATGTTTCTCTTTCTAATTCCTCTCAGCAGGTACTCCAAGTAACAAGAATATGTACCACCCACATCAGCTAGGCTTACGTTCAAAACCAAAGGTTTAATTGATGAGAAATGGGGACAATAACTTGCGATTACAACCCTTCCATCTTTTGTCCAGATAAACTTGCCGATGGTTGTCATTAACGCTCCTTTTTATTAAAGGTGACATTACAACTGAGTTGAATTCGCTCCCCAAACTTTGCTGTTACATTACCAGAGGCGTGAACTATAGGAAACTCGCTTGCTGTGGGTAGAAATGTAACGATCCGTCATGATTTGGTTCTAGCCAGGTTGTGATTCGATGAGAATTGAGAAGTACTTACATCGAATAACAGTGACAGTGAATCCATATTCATGTTGACTACCTCCTGTGTGTCCTTGGCATTCATAACCACCATTTCTTGAATCATCATATATTATGACTTTATTAAAATGCAGAGTCACACGTAACTTTCTTCCGCCATCTAGAAATATCAGAAACAAATCATACTCTCTCTGCTCAATAGTTGTCTATCAACTGTTGTTTGAATAAACTCTTGGTATTGGTTCATCAAATCGCAGTTTGATCTTAAGGTGCGGCACTAGGGCAACAAAGTCGCGCAACTATTCACGCTACACTGTTGTGTACAACAAAATATTATTAATTATTGAGTAAAGAGTATCTACTTAACGCACCAATGATAATATGTTGCACGCGGAGTGGCAATACCAGCAAAATTTGCTCTGCATTTTCCGATCCAACAGTGTTGCGCACTTTTATTAGTTTTGCGTGATGTAACCACAGTGTGAATGTCGTGTGATGTAGACATATGAAGCATGGTGTTACTTTTACATGCGTGATATACCACAGTGTGGTGTTAGCGATGCGCGGCATAACCACAGTGCGGTGTGGTGTTAGTTACTCTTGCGTGATTTAACCACAGTGCGGTGTGGTGCACGCTGTTACTCTTGCGTGATGTAACAGTGTGATGTTACATTTCTTGAAACGACAGCTTTCATTAATATCACTAACCCAAGGTTTCATTTTCATAATAGATGCGTCCATCAGGTCCTTCATCTCTTATGAGTTCAACGTCACCAAAACGACTCTTCCTCACAAATATGATATCATCTGGATCAGAATCTGTGTCTTCCACTACACAGGTAACTTTTGCCTTTTCATTTTCAATAGCGTACAGATTATCTGGATACGGTGCGACTATCTTAGGAGCACCTATAGTTAAGCAAGATAAGAATGATGGTGTTGGTATAAAGCTGTTGTAATGATAATCATGCTTTTGGTTTGTGGGCTACCGAAATATGAAATGTAATTTGATCTGATTGTTACTCATCATGCAAAGCCAGAATTCTGTTCTTTACGATATATACGTACAGACACGTTTCAAATCATGATAAACTTTTATGAGCAATTAAATATCTGAAATCCGTTCTCGACATTTAGAAATACCGATAAGTTCTGTTCAAAAAACATTCTAAGCAAACGAACATACATAAACAACGCTTTATTTCCTTGTACTTGCTCCAGACAGACAACAGAAAGATATAGTTATGAAAACACCAAAAAAAAAAAAAAAAAAAAAGGCTAGAAAAGACGTCAACATTGAGCCGACTCATATCTATATAGAGTGCCCTAGATAGAAACGAAAAACAAATAATCCCTGTTTTTGGATTACAGTATTTGTTGATTTTCCTGGTACAGGCTTTCGCTTAATCGTGGTTGAATATGAAATTGAAAAGGCTAATAGCATGCTTTCGCTTCATTATTTCCATTTTGTAGGCATTTATCTTTTGACATTCCATGCAGTGTTGTTTGTGCCTGGTATAAACTGATGTTCTATAATGAACACAAACCTGTTGCTTCTAAAGCGATCTCAGTCAGTGTTGATAGGGATCTCGATCCTTTACAGATCTGACACGCTTATATTCAATAGATAGAGATATTCAGGCTGTTGAAGAGTCGTCTGTGTTATTGCTTTTGGTTATCCATTTGATTAACACTTACCTTGAGCAGAAGAATTGAAGTACAACAATAAAAGGACGACAAAACTCTTGGTGATCCACAGGGATTGATCCATGACTGTGTCTTTTTTCCAAGCTGAACTGACGAATCTAGTGAATACTAGTGCTTATAGATGATTTGCTTTTGGTAAAGCTTCAGCCACGATGTGAATCTGTCAATCAGCTGTCATTATTTTCTATCGTATCGAATCACATCACAGGTAGCCCAAGCTTGGTTTCTGTGGTGTCCTGCTATAAGGAAATGTATGGAGAAATTTTTGATGAATCTCCATACATTTCCTTATAACAGGACACCACAGAAACCAAGCTTGGGCTACCTGTGATCACATTCGGCTTTCTTATGACCACAGGGAACCCGGCTATATTTGTTTTCTTCTTTTAGAATAGTAATTTGCTCTTTGTGGGTTTCCTGTGTTGTGATCGGTTTCATTTTACATAAGCTGTAATCAGATCTGCGCGCTTTGATCACCGTTGGTGTTTTTTTTTCTTACTATGGGTTGCCTGCGCTGTGACCAGATAGGCGCTGTAAACTGATAGCCGATTAAATTCAAATCAATAACCGTTGGTAACGCACTCTCTAGTAAACACTCACTCTTTTGACTGCTTACTAGAAAGTGCGTTACACACCACAGGCAACCCATAGTAAGAAACAAAACACCAACGGTGATCACAGCGCGCAGATCTGATTACAGCTTATGTAATAGGAAACCGATCCCAACACAGGAAACCCACAAAGAGCAAAATTACTTTCATAAAAGAAGCAAAAAAATATAGCCGGGTTCCCTGTGGATCTGTTTACAATACTTAACAGTAATCTTTTCACCTATCGTCATCAACAAGTGTTTTTATGACGTCCTGTATACCTTTTGTTTTATTTATATACATGATCCGTGATTCGGTAAGTTCATATGCTCTATATCTCAATTATTGTTTTATTTAATTAACAATTTATTGTTTGACATCCTTGTCGAAGCGTATGTATTTAAAAAGACTCGTGTGTGTGTGTGCATGTTTGCACTCCAACAAACAATGCGAGATAGATATTTCATTTGCGACCATCAATGTAGAGTAAAGGATTTGGACATTGTCTTACTCAAGTACCTGCTATTTCTTCAAGTGAATAAAGAAAAAATTACAGATGCAGATAAAACCTGTGGTTTCACGAACGAGAGATCCTTCGACCACGTCTAGTTCGAGTGTTTGAATGACAAAAATCTTAGTCAACAATTCACTAATAATCACTCTATTTTTGATAGAATACTTCGAGGATCTTTTTATGAAGATTTTTTATATTTATACAATAAGCAATCTATATCATATTCCGTTTTAGGTGCCAACCATTTACGTGTATGAGTTCATTTTTTCCCATGGAGAAAGCTAAAAATAGAACTCCTAAACATTACTCACTGTCTGACTGTCGTGATTGGATTGCACTCGGAACTGTTAAAAATGTAAGTCTTTTTAAAAGTAAAACAAAGCCACTTGACTAAAAAGGGAAAACTGCACACCTCTGAAACTAGGCTTAGCGGGTCGAAACATCATTGCTCTAAGAGCAATATAGCCTTGTTCTCAGTAAATACGAATCCGATGAGGAATTGGCTTCACATGAGCACGAAGGAATAGTTTACCAATAAATCTGTGATATTTAATTGGATCTAGTTGTAGTTACGAACTTGCAGTAAATATAGTGAGCTTGGGTTGTCTGTGGTTTAACAAAAATAAAAATAGAAAATAAATGAAATAAATGAAAGCTAATACTTACTCACATGAAGTGTTTTATACGTCATCCTAGTTCTTTAGTAGTGATTTCGAGCCATTTTAGCGACTTGTCTTCTCATACAACGGGGAAGGGAATTTTTTTTTAAATCGTGCTCGAAATCACTACTAAAGAACTAGGATGACGTATAAAACACTTCATGTGAGTAAGTATAAGCTTTCACCTATTTTTTTCTCGTTTTATTACATTCAGCTCTCAAAACTTGTATGGGCTTCCTGTGTTTGAGTGAGAAAATAAATGTGTGTTTTCTCCAAGTATACTAAAAAGTTTGAGAGTATACTTTTGTCAGATCTGATACTGTATTAACAAACACAATATGAAAGAATTAGCCTTAAGCTTCAAGCATGGGCACTAAGTTTTGGCATTTTGTGAAGTCCAACTTATCAGGCATGCTAGCTTGCGTCACATCCGGAATTGTCTTCGTAAATATGTGACGCAGGCTACAGGCATGCTTGAAAGCCAAATTTACATATGTTTTGACTAATTATCTAACTATATTTTGACTAATATCCAATTCCAGCTTCCATCATGAAGGAGTGTACTGATTTGTTGTATCCTGTAATCACCCGTATTGTTAACCTATCTTTGGAACTTTCTATACTCCCTACATCATTGAAAGAAGCAGTTGTTTCACCTTTACTTAAGAAGTCCTCTTTGGACCATGAAGAACTGCTCAACTATAGACCTATATCGAATCTTCCGTTTGTTTCGAAGTGTTGCGAGAAAGTGGCGTCTTCACAACTAACTGCCTATTTAAATGACAATAGCTTAACTGAACCTTTTCAATCTGCATATAAGGAACGCCACGGCACTGAATCTGCCCTTTTTAGAGTACAGAATGACATCCTTCGTGCCATTGATGATGACAAATGTGTTGTCCTGCTGCTTCTAGACCTGTCTTCAGCATTTGACACTGTAGCTCATCGCATCCTGCTTTCAAGACTCTCTTCTCGTTTTGGAGTACGTGATAAAGTTCTTGCTTGGTTTCGTTCCTACCTTGCTGATCGCAAACAAGTCATCTGTGTTGAAAACCAACGATCGGACGTTTTCAACTTGGAGTACGGTGTGCCACAAGGATCCGTTTTGGGCCCAGTCCTTTTTACTTTGTACACTTCACCATTAGGCGATATAATGCAGCATCATGGTGTTTCATTTCACCTCTACGCGGATGACACGCAGATTTACTACGCATTCAATTGCTCCATTGGAGGTGACATGGATTCTTGCAGATACCGGGTTGAAGCATGTATACGTGATATTGATTGCTGGATGCTGTCCAACAACTTGAAGCTTAACAACGACAAGACAGAGTTTCTTCTACTGCATGCGCAGCATCGTCCATCGCCACCACTGGACACTATTTCTGCTGCTAACGAACTCATTAAAGTTTCTGAACATGCAAGGAACATTGGTGTAGTTTTCGATAGGACTCTAAGTTTAGCTAAACAAGTTACTGCAGTTTGCCAGTCTGCTTTTTACCATATTAGGAACATAGCATGCGTTAGAAGGTATTTAAGCTATGACACCACAAAAATCCTAGTTCATGCATTTGTGACTTCGAAGATAGATCATTGTAATTCTTTATTGTTTGGCTTACCCAAACACCTTGTGCAACGCTTACAATATGCTCTTAATGCTGCCGCCAGTATTGATGGAGCTGCATTGGCTCCCAGTTGAACAGCGTATTAAGTATAAGATCCTTCTTTTTGTCTTTAAGGCAGTGAATGGTATTGCGCCAACTTATCTTAGTGATTTAGTGTGTCCTTACGTTCCATCTCGCACATTGCGTTCATCTGCCAAGGGATTGCTCAGGGTACCCAAGTTTAAGCTTAAGACCTATGGCGCTAGGGCATTCTCCATTTGTGGGCCTGTGTTATGGAATACTCTTCCCCAAGATATTAGATTATGTTCAAGTTTGGATAGCTTTAAGAAAAAGCTAAAAACATTTTTATATAAAGAGGCTTATGGTTAGTTTTTAAGATTAGTTATTCATTTTATACATATTTATAATTACTAGATTATTATATTTTATAGAATGTAGTCATTAAGATAGTTTAGTAGTTAGATTTTTGATTATTGATATTTCAGTAATTATTTATATTTGTTATATTGTTTGTAAAGCGCTTTGAACATCATAGGTAAAAGCGCTATAGAAAAAAAAGTTATTATTATTATTATTTGCATACGGATTAAGAGCATGCGCAGACATTTTTCACTCTTGTCGCTGACATATGCATGAGGCCAAGATAAGGGTAATAAGATTGTTAATCATGACGTCATGATTGTTAACCACTTGAGAGTGTTTGGTTTACCCAGCAGTGTAGCATGTCTATATCAATTTTGGTTTTAATAGGTACCCAGGCTAATAATAGGAGACCTAGGTTTATGCTACGGTACACTGGTTCATGCTACGGTACCCAGGTTAATGATAAGGTACCCAGGTTCATGCTACGGTACCCAGGTTAATGATAAGGTGCACAGGTTTATGCTACGGTACCCAGGTTAATGATAAGGTGCACAGGTTTAATACTACGGTACCCAGGTTAATGATAAAGTACCCAAGTTCATGCCACGGTACACTGGTTCATGCTACGGTACTCAGGTTCATGCCACGGTACACTGGTTCATGCTACGGTACCCAGGTTCAAGCCACGGTACACTGGTTCATGCAACGGTACCGAGGGTAATGATAAGGTACCCAGGTTTATGCTACGGTACCCAGGTTAATAATGAGGTACCCAAGTTTATGCTACGGTACCCAGGTTAATGATAAGGTACCCAGGTTTATGCTACGGTACCCAGGTTAATGATAAGGTACCCAGGTTCATGCCACGGTACCTAGGTTCATGCTACGGTACACTGGTTCATGCTACGGTACTCAGGTTCATGCCACGGTACACTGTTTCATGCTATGGTACCCAGGTTCATGCCACGGTACACTGGTTCATGCCACGGTACACTGGTTCATGCAACGGTACCGAGGGTAATGATAAGGTACCCAGGTTTATGCTACGGTAAACTGGTTCTTGCTCCGGTACACTGGTTCATGCTACGATACACTCTTTCATGCTACGGTAACCAGGTTTATGCTACGGTACCCAAGTTAATGATAAGGTACCCAGGTTCATACCACGGTACCTAGGTTCATGCTACGGTACTCAGGTTCATGCCACGGTACACTGGTTCATGCTACGGTACCCAGGTTCATGCCACGGTACACTGGTTCATGCTACGGTACCCAGGTTCATGCCACGGTACACTGGCTCATGCTACGGTACCATGGTGAATGATAAGGTACCCAGGTTTATGCTACGGTACACTGGTTCATGCTACGGTACCCAGGTTAATGATAAGGTACCCAGGTTTATGCTACGGTACCCAGGTTAATGATAAGGTGCACAGGTTTATGCTACGGTACCCAGGTTAATGATAAGGTGCACAGGTTTAATACTACGGTACCCAGGTTAATGATAAAGTACCCAAGTCCATGCCACGGTACCCAGGTTCATGCTACGGTACCCAGGTTCATGCTACGGTACCCAGGTTAATGATAAGGTACCCAGATTCATGCCACGGTACACTGGTTTATGCTACGGTACCCAGGTTAATGATAAAGTGCCCAGATTCATGCCACGGTACACTGGTTCATGCTACGGTACTCAGGTTCATGCCACGGTACACTGGTTCATGCTACGGTACCCAGGTTCAAGCCACGGTACACTGGTTCATGCAACGGTACCGAGGGTAATGATAAGGTACCCAGGTTTATGCTACGGTACCCAGGTTAATAATGAGGTACCCAAGTTTATGCTACGGTACCCAGGTTAATGATAAGGTACCCAGGTTTATGCTACGGTACCCAGGTTAATGATAAGGTACCCAGGTTCATGCCACGGTACCTAGGTTCATGCTACGGTACACTGGTTCATGCTACGGTACTCAGGTTCATGCCATGGTACACTGTTTCATGCTATGGTACCCAGGTTCATGCCACGGTACACTGGTTCATGCCACGGTACACTGGTTCATGCAACGGTACCGAGGGTAATGATAAGGTACCCAGGTTTATGCTACGGTACCGAGGGTAATGATAAGGTACCCAGGTTTATGCTACGATACCCAGGTTAATGATAAGGTACCCAGGTTTATGCTACGGTACCCAAGTTAATGATAAGGTACCCAGGTTCATACCACGGTACCTAGGTTCATGCTACGGTACTCAGGTTCATGCCACGGTACACTGGTTCATGCTACGGTACCCAGGTTCATGCCACGGTACACTGGTTCATGCTACGGTACCCAGGTTCATGCCACGGTACACTGGCTCATGCTACGGTACCATGGTGAATGATAAGGTACCCAGGTTTATACTACGGTACACTGGTTCATGCTACGGTACCCAGGTTAATGATAAGGTACCCAGGTTTATGCTACGGTACCCAGGTTAATGATAAGGTGCACAGGTTTATGCTACGGTACCCAGGTTAATGATAAGGTGCACAGGTTTAATACTACGGTACCCAGGTTAATGATAAAGTACCCAAGTTCATGCCACGGTACCCAGGTTCATGCTACGGTACCCAGGTTAATGATAAGGTACCCAGGTTCATGCTACGGTACCCAGGTTTATGCCACGGTACACTGGTTCATGCTACGGTACCCAGGTTTATGCTACGGTACCCAGGTTTATGCTACGGTACCCAGGTTTATGCTACGTTACCTAGGTTTATGCTGCGGTACCATGGTTCATGCTACGGTACTATGGTTTATGCTTCGGTACCATGGTTCATGCTACGATACCATGGTTCATGCTTCGGTACCATGGTTCATGCTACGATGCCATGGTTCTTGCTACGATACCATGGTTCATGCTACTGTACCATGGTTCATGCTACTGTACCATGGTTCATGCTTCGGTACCATGGTTCATGCTACTATACCATGGTTGATGCTACGGTACCATGGTTGATGCTTCGGTACCATGGTTCACGCTGGTTATGGTCGTTTTAAGGTTAGATGCATAGTTGGACCTATGCCAACCTCAAACAGAGCTATTCTAGTTTTCGACAGGTGTTACTACTACTCTGAGTTATCTCATAAGATTATGTTCATTCCCATTTCTTTGTCATGCAGTCTTGGTGGCTTATTTTGCCGGCTTTAGCTTTTCACTTTCTTAGTGCTAGAATTTTAACACGGAAGTACTGATTTAGAGGTATCATTAACTAATGACGTTATTTTGTCATACTTGGGACGTGGCGGCCCTGGCAGTCTGCACAGTCAATCTTTGATACAGTCAGCTTTTATTAAAAGTATTCAGTATTCAGTAAAATACACAAAACAATATTAATATTTAGTTGAATAATTCATTATTTTATTCAGCATTTCCAGATCAATTAAAGTTACAGGTCAAAACAGTTCTTGCCTAGTTACAGTGTTGTATAATGAGCCTTAAAACCACGCGCAGAGCTTAAGTGAGAAGCCTGGAAACGAATATTGGCTGCATTGCCTGCGATCTTTATGGGCAGTGGTTTAGTCATGCCACAGTACTTCCCTACTTGTTTTCGGTGTTGAGAGTCGATGATTAAGAGATAGTCATAGGAACATGTAAGAGGGGAGTCATCGATGGCAAAATCCTCGAATGTTATGAGAATTTGTTGGATGTCTGGCTCTGCCTGGATCTCCCAGTCACAGACCTAAAAAGGAAAAAACGAATAAGACTAGTCTGATACCCATATAACGTCTAGAGTGCACGCACTAAAACCGTTGAACATTAAATAGTACTAATTAGCACTATTTCATACAGAATCCTTTGTTTTCTATTGTTTAATTATCACTATTTAGTGCTAAAAATTAGTTTTGTTTCACGGATTTAGTGTGAGCACATTTATTGCTGTGAACTACTTACTATTCTGTTAGGGTAATGTGATGGGTAATTAGGGCTTGAAAATGTTCCAGTATTCCCTGCCAACTCTCCTCCACAAGCTGAAACAAAGATAAACAAATGCTATTAAGAACCGGGCAGGTAGGTCATCCAGCCGACACAGCAGATATCATGCAAGCAGCATGCATGTGATATGTAACACGCGGTGAGTAAGCCTTGGCTTTCATGACAGTCACGCATTACGTATTTTTCCTGTCTATATCTATTGTCTTCCCCATATTGAAGTAAGTACAACGACACTTCCCATGGCAGAATTTCTATATTTTACGTTTATTTTTTCTCGCATTTTACCTATAACGCATCATCTATCATGTACTTCTTTTCGTGGGATTCTAATAGCTCACTAGATAAACTGTGCTCTGACGAGGCCCAATACAGGCTGAAACAGCTGTCCACTGTTTCTAGTTGAGCTGGCTCATATTTTACGCGACTATTGTTTTCTCTTGTTTAATTACACTATTTACTACTAAATAGTGCAAAATGTTGCACACTTTTAGTGTTTGTGCTCTATTCGCGTTTCAGGTGTACACTAAGTGTTGTTTGTGCCTGACAATAGACCAGTTTCGAATTCCAAATTACCCCTGTGTGCCTTGATTACAGACTTATTTGCACAGGGTTAGCCTCGTATCAGTGTTTAAATATTCACAAATACCAACGGTAAAGTAAAGAATGACCAACTTCAACAATACGAGCACTTTGAAGCTCGACGGACCTTGACTGGAACACGTGAATATTCTGCACAAACTCGAGGCTAACCCTGTGCAAATGAGTCTGTAATCAAGAAACACAGCGGTAATTTAGAATTCGAAAAGGGTCTATTGCCGTATGAACCCTGATTTATCCTTTACCCGGTAAAGATCCAAATGCCCGGTAAGATGCTTCAAATCCTTGTGCTGTTACGTCTTTATCTGAATGAAAGTGAACACGTGACTGGTGCCACTCCACCTCCACTGATTGGTTGGTTTTTGTTCCACAAATTTTACTGCCTTTCAGGGTCCCTGTGATGTCCTCTACAACCAGGTAATCTTTTCTGGAAGAATAGAGAAAACAGAACTTTGATTAACTGAAGTGAATACCCTCATTGTATAACAAGAGCCATACATTCTACCTGCAGTGTGGACTTTGTTCAAGATCAACATGGTGAAAAGTGATGGCCACGTCTTCAAACTGAGGGGGAGGTATGATAGTCCACGTACAATCCACCCCACTGGGGTAGGGTGAGGGGAAATTTGGGCTATGGAAAGAACCACTTGCTGCAGTCAACAGCCCTCCACATCCTGAAGGATTGAACGAGAACCAACATATTGGTGAACTAAATGACCATGAACGACTTCTGCATGTAATGCTTACCGGATGTAATGCTTACCGGATGTAATGCTTACCGGATGTAATGCTTACCGGATGTAATGCTTACCGGATGTAATGCTTACCGGATGTAATGCTTATCGGATGTAATGCTTACCGGATGCAATGCTTACCGGATGTCATGGGGCAGCGGCCACGTTTGAAAGAGATTTCATCGATTGCGATGTCACTTGTGAAAATACGACCAACAACTCCTTCAAACACCACCTTACAGATACAAAACGACAAACATATGTTTAAAAATACCATAATCACCCTTACATCATGCAGATGATTGATGATTAGGATGCTACAGTGGTAGTATCATACAACACCTGGTATGGTTGCTGGTCCACAAAGATGTTAATGCTCTCAGTCAACCAAAACTTCCCATGATCACCTGAGGTCGTCCATACTGTTCGTGAAACCCCATCACTGCCTTTGACAAATACAATCAGCGAGCCCATACCTCTGCCGTTCATATTGTACGAGAAAGAGAGGCACTGGGTACCACTCATGAAGCCGCTGACTAGCAATGCTCTGTCTCCAAGACGCCGTTTACTCGCTTCAATGAATGCATAGTTTCCTGTAGAATGCAAACACTTTGACTTAATGAACAATAATGTGTATGAGCCATATCACAGGGACGGCGGAGCCGGGGGGGAGGGGGGGGGGGGGGGGGCTGGGGGGTTTTTGCGTAATTTTAATACATTTTCACTAAACTCAGCCCCCCCACCTTGCCATACAATTAGCCCCCCCAATCAAAAAACTGCTCCGCCGTCCCTGTATCATGGAGTCAACTGTAGTGATAACTAGAAACCAAACAGGTCAAACAGGTTTGCTTACCTAATCCATAGAAGTCACGTGATGGCCCTGTGAAAAAGCTTGGCGTGTTTCCTTTACCAATTGACCAATCGAAATCATCAGTGCCGACATTGGTCCAGGCTGGGCACATCTCACTATCGAAGTCACAATCACCTGTTACAAGATTAATTCTGTAGTAACTAACAATCATCTGCAAATCATGACAAGCCCTTGCTTTAGTAAAAGGACTACATGTTGTCCAATTTGGAAATAATTGGGGGAGGGAGATTTTCAGCCTTTTTAAAAGGGTATAGATAATCTTAATGTATACCAAAAACATGTCCAACCTCTAAAATCTGATTAACGCCTCTAGACTATGAATTTTGAGAGGGTTTTTTTATTTTGGAAAATCAGAAACCGTGCATAGCTGGAATGGAATGGACTTTGACTCACTGGACTTTGGATCGCAAAAAGTTTATTTCGCCAAATATGCAACTTGTATCTTATAGTTTTGGTTTTGATATTCATTACTAGTAATTTTATGCTAAGAGTCCGGATAAAATCAAGATTTTATTTTTTATAATTCATAAACTTTATCAGTTGGATTCTGGAGCCCAATTTTCCTGTTCCTCGATTTTCCACTTTGAATCCTGGACATAGGAAGCAGAGAAACGTAAGCTACGTGCTGATTAGTTGAAATTTGTATGAAATTACATATTACAACCAAGAGCAAACACCAACTACCTGCTGAAGTGATCGGGATGGTTTTGTATGATGCATGGAATCCTTTTCTTGCCAAGTGGTCGTTGCTATGGAAATACACCTTAGCCACGTGACCAGGGACCTTAAGTCCAAATCCATCACCATAGAAACCACAAAATCGTTGCTGCTTGATCGGCTGATCTTGAGAATCTGCCACGATGACGTAATCGTCTCTGTGATAAGAAAATGTAGTTTTGTTTTGTATAGACAGCCATATTGACATGTATAATTCTGTCTAATATCACAATAATGTTTAAACTACCCGCATCCTGGCGCCATCTCTACTGCGAACGGGTTGAACGTAATGATGATAACAGCAGTCTTGACTTGAGGTTGAATGATCCACTGACAACGACTGTTATCTGGATAGTCATTAGGAAAACCAGGACTAGAGAAAGATCCCCTGGACTCGGTAAGAATACCACCGCATCTTCCTGCAGGGTTACGCAAAAAAAAACAAAACACCATCGTTATTTTTCGAACTCAAGACGTACATGAGCTCATGTACGACAAGGTGAGGGAGGAGATGGTCAACAGCTTACCTGTCACAGTAGGACAAGGCGTTTTGGAGAAAGATAGGTCATCTAGGGCTATATCTGAGAAGTCAGACTTTCCAACTATTCCTTCGAAAACCATCTTAAAATAAAATGAAGTATTAGATTAAAACACCAATTTGATCGAATATCATGTTACATGTCATGGATATCATGGTAGCAAGTAATATAAGGCTACTAACCTTATAGGGAAGCTTCTCATTTATTTGTAAACGAACTTCTTTCCACTCGTTGCCTTGGTTACCAGATAGACTCATTACCAGGCTCCTCGTATTTCTAGTTTGAATATAGACGTTCAGGCTCCCCATGCCAATGATACCGTACATGTGATAGAAGAAACGAAGACATCTTTGACCAGATATGACTTCTGTCTCAAGATGAGCTTTGTCTCCTTCAGCTCGACCAGTCGATTCGATGTATATGTACTTGCCTAGAAGTATACAAATATATGGAGCTTGCATGGCTCAGTCTTGATCAAGACATACCAATGACAATTTAGTATAGCGAATACCTTGCCCTGAATGATCGGTTTTGGGTCCAGTCATAGCTGTAGGTGTAGCACCGCTATTAATTGTCCAATCAAAATCGTCTTTGCCAACATTCATGAATCCTGTACATAAACCTTCATCAAAGTTGCAGCTGCCTACGTCACAACAGATAATATTCATGGTTATTTACATTCATTGGACTACTCTACTTTATCATTACACGAACAACCTGCTTACCAATTTCAGGAGGTTTGACAGGAGCGATCGCTACAAAATTCGCCTGAAAGCCTTTTTCATTTGCTGCGTCATCGGACTTGAAGACCACGACCGCTGTGTCTCCTGGGACGGCTATCTTTGGTTTATCAAGGCGTCCACAAAGTGTTTTGCCTACTTGGTTTCCTTCTTTATCCTTTATTATCACGCTATCCCATCTGTAATAATGTTAACCACATTAAAACTTGTTTTACACTGATCACCTGTCAAAACAAGACCCCTTCCTATTCGAATAATGATAATGATAATGATACTGATTTCTGAATTTATATAGTGCCCTTTCTATATGAATATAATCAAAGGCGCTTTGCATTGAGTTGTTAATGACAGATTGCTTTTTGTGCAATTTACAAACATGAGAGATGGTTAGTATGAAGTGTAGGCACTGAGGGTGGTCACTGCCAGGGTTCCTTTACGTCCTCAGTGGTTCTTTTACGTCCCAGTATGGAGAGACGGGACCGCCATTTAAAGTGGTCATCCGAGCCACTTGAAAGTCTAACCATTTGCAGATGTAATTAATTACAAAGGCAGCACTTTCTCCTCAGTTATTTTAAGACACTGAGTGTTGGTCCGGCCGGGACTCGAACCACGACCTCCCGCACGAAAGTCCGATGCCCAACCAACTGAGCTAACCGGTTGGCGGAATAAGGAGACTCCAGAAAAGGAATTTATGTTGTTCATCATTACTTTATTACCATCAGTGACAAGCAGTTGCTTGATACTCACTCGCACGACGATCCCCACTCCACATCAAAGTCTTCAAAAGTGACTTCAATTTTTGTTGTTCCTGATGGTCCTTTGATAGTCCACTGACACAGCGCATTGTCAGGGTAGTTCTGAGGATAGTTTGGGCTGGAAAAGGTTCCTTTGGATCCAGTCAGTTCTCCTTCACATGCTGCTCAAACGATTCATTACATCTATGATTAGTTTTTCATCTCAATAAACCTTTTTTTGGTACTAAAATATACAGTACCTAAAAGGGTAATTTGCGGCCTGCATTATGACCTGGGTGACACCCATTCAAGACAGAGTCGTTTTGGGACATGGTTTACTAATGACTCTACTTACTGTTTCTTTTACTAGTGACCCCTGCTGCTCTTGTTGTAAAGGCACAGAGTAAAAGTACGAACAAACCGACCACCGGACGCGGCATTTTAACGACTAACAATCGTTACTGATCAGAGTGGTACGTGGTATATGAGCAACAAGACTCGATGACTGTTGTTTGTAGCCTGTTGCCTTTTTATATGTTTACTAGATATAGATGTTATCACTTGGGATAGGTTCTCAAGTGTTTCCGTATTCTTTAGCAGAAGGAAAAACAAATAGAGTAGCGTGGAATATTTACACAGGGCTTCACTACTTTAATAACCATTAATTAGTTGATTAGTTGGTTTGTCATCAGAGATCAAAACAACAGCATTTCTCACATTTCTGACCTATGTTGAATGTTGATCAGTAACTCACTCCAAGCCAGAGTCACATCTATAGCGTTAACTTGAGCGGGTGATCTGGTGTCGCAATCAAGGCGTCGTAAGAACTGGGACGCTTGGTTGAGAGCAAAGATCACCATGGTGCTCGAGCCCTGTAGAGCAAACCACTATTTACAGTTTGTCATTGTAATCAATTACTTTCATATAAATGTAAGTAGGTTAAGGACAGGAACTTGATATGCGTCCCCAAAACAAAAAAACATGAGTTGCAAATTAAAGCAGTTTTTAATGATGTTTGCTTTCCAGATGACACTTTTGCTAATGGTTATATGCTGGGCTCTTCAAGGATAGATCTTTAACCTTATTCAAGTATCAAATAGCCAATAATTATTCGTGCGCTGCACTAATGAATCTTCTTGATATTGTTATAAAAAACATTCGAAATATTGTCATTTAATTAAAGTTCAGAGCCAGTTTTACGAAGGGTGGAGTAACGCGCTATCCGATAGATAAATCTTATCCACTGGATAAATTCTTGGATAACAGCATCACTTTATCCACTGAATAAGGATTTGTCCGTCGAATAGCGCTATCCACCCTTCGTCACAGTACAACCGGGCACTGGAGTTAATGCTTTTTTGGGTTTTAAGCTTTTTTAAATTTATGCGATGAAAGAGAGAGAGTAAATGCTAAGACCTGAATGAAAAATAGATGGGAAAAAGTAAGACAAAAAAAAAAAAAAAAAAAAAAAAAAAGGAGAAAAAAGAAAACATTAAATTAAGAAAGAGTATTATTCGGGTTCTACTGTTTTCAGGTGAGTATAGCCACCTAAACTGACTGCTATACTAGTAAATGAACCCCATCAATCGATGCAGCTGTATGCTTCAAGGGTATATGCTCAACGACTTGAATTCGATAGGAAAGATTACCGACATGTGAACAGCATGGGCTATCAAACTACAGGATGCTCGGTTTCCGATATGCCTTCAGTTTCTACAGTTCAGTACCTATCAAATGACCATCTTATTAAATGTAGAAGAAATTGGAATTTTTAATTAAAGAAACGATTTATTATTTTTCTTGTACTTTTCTAGCGAATGTGACACGCATACTGTTAACTCAGTGTAGACTCAACTAGTCATCAATGATTATTCAGGTCTAGGTAATGGTCTCTAAACGTTCTCTTGTGATGAAATATATGTCATCTCTTGCTTTCGTTATTTTTTCAGATGATCAGCTGAAAGCAACCAATGATTGTTTTGTATAATTTTCTGAGATTCAAATAAGGAGTTTCCCTTTTGGGAGTGATAATAAAAGAATATAATGCAGTGATTATACTGGAAACTCATTGTATTTTTATTAAATTCATTAATTTAACCAGGACCATACTTCCAGACATCGAGTGCTGAACCGTCGTATGGGATTACGGCTATGCTGTAGATTTCGGCCCCAACACCGCTATCCCGGGAGGAATTACAGCCTGATCAGGATGCTCGGCCGAAGCCTAAGGGAGAGGTTAGTCGGCCCCTAGTCCGTAGATGATTAACCCCTTGCTATGACCAGCAGACCTGATATATCGCTTGTGTCATTGATGGTTAGTTACGCATGATCATTCTTTCCCATGTGGGATGTGTTTCCAATATTTTACTCACAAACGTTGGGTAAAAAACAAAATTCAAAAATTTCTAATAAAACCGAAAAAAAAATCGGACTCACGAAACTGCGTGTGAGTTGTTAGTTTCGGTTACTTTATTTTTGAGCAGGAAGTTAAACATTCGATCAAGTCACTTCCGGTTCGAACAAAGATGGTCGGCTATATCATAGTGGTGATGATATCACGAATAACAAAAGATATGCGCGCGTGATCATCACTAAATCCTTTTCAATAGTATCATGGTTAAGGTCATGGTTATAAAGGGAAGTACCGGAAATACGCTACATCTGAAAGAATTATGCCAAGCCGTGGTGATTAGCTTGCCAAGATTACTTCCTTTCGACTTGACGTTATTCTATTGAACAGATTGGGTTGATTGTGTAGTGTCAGATCAGATCATACCCCATGTGTTAGAATAGTTGAAGCCAAACGTGCGTGACACCACATTGTTTCGAATACCTCCATGCATGAAACGCGCCAGTTGGTTTGCGGTCGATCATATCATCATTACTAGCTGACCCGGCTTTTACCACGAACTTCCACGTATTTTCTTCCATAACCGACTCTACCCGTATGAGTTATGATTACATCATTTCCCTGTTGGTTAGGGGTTCGCTTAGTACGACAGTTGTTCCTGTATCAGCATTTAGTGTCAATAGCCGATGAAATGAGCTTAGCTTGAATCTAATTTTCGTTTCATTTGCACAATAGCTATAACGTACAAACATCACAAAACCAGAAGTATTCCACTGTCGACAAAAGTCATTTGTTTCATGCAATTCAAGTCATTTGGCCCAAGGTAATGGCAGAAAACACTACATCAAAATCTTTGTACGAAGACTTGCAGCCTATCCAAGGTGTTATTCTTGGCTTGATAGGTACTCCAGGGATTATAGCAAACATCTTTGCTATAGTGGTGACTGTTAAGCTGCTACGCCAGCAGAATTTAAGTCCGAACGTATTTGTGTTTGGTCTAGCTTGTATGGACTGTTTTGGTATAATCGTGGTATGTACTCCAACATGGCTGTGCTATATATTTGGTCACTGGGTTGGAGGACAGCAAATGTGTAAGTTTCAAGGCTTCATGACACTGTTCTGTACACTGGGGACAGGGTTTATAGCCACATCGATGTCTGTAGACAGGTTTATTGCAGTTAAATGGCCGTTACATCACAGGCAACGAGTGACAGCCAAAGTGGCCAAGAGACTTGTATTAGGTCTTGTCACAACAGCTGGTGTCGTAGCAAGCTTTCCAGTTCTTGGGTTTGGCAGCTTCGTCATGAATTTGACCGGGACTTACTGCACACTTAACTGGTTTGCAGAAGATAAAGAAGACATATCATTCTCATACATGTATGCAGTGATAGGAATGATGCTGGTAGTTACAGTTATTTTCTGCAATATTAACGTTGTTGTCAAACTTTGCAAGCGAGAAGACAAGCTGCGAGGTATGTCACGGAAGAGTGAACAACAAGAGAACCAAGCGAGCAGAACACTCGAAAAACAGTTTACTAAAATGATGATAGTGATATCACTGATGTTCCTCATCTGTTGGACTCCTTTCGTGGTGAGTAGATACTTACGATATATTACTAATTCGTTATAGATCAATGAAGTGATAGATCGATTCTTGACAAATCTATTATATTTTAAGGAATAAGTATGGAATTTTTCGTTTGCAATAGACAAAAGATTTTTCAGTGAATTCTTTTGTTATATCTTCCAATTGTGCAAGAATAATGCTTTCTAACCGACAATGCGATTGTAATAGGACAGTCTAGACCAGTCTTGTCAAAAGTACTTAAATATATGGATTACTGATATCACAGCGTAGTAGTCTTATCTGGTAATTTAATGAATTCAAGCTGGCACGACACCATATCATCTTGGCGCCAGCTAGTTGAGCATATGCTCAAAACACTGCGGGGTCAACGATGCGTGATGAATGAACGAATGAATGGATGGATGGATGGATGGATGGATGGATGGATGGATGGATGGATGGATGGATGGATGGATGGATGGATGGATGGATGGATGGATGGATGGATGAAAGAATGGATGGATGGATGGATGGATGAATGAATGGATGGGCAAACGAAAGAACAGATGGAAAATAGAACGTCATATTTTGTATTTGATGAATCTCCAATGATGGAATATGATCATTATGTTACATTTGCAACGTAACAATATCGAATAGTTCACTCAGTTGCGCGCTAAGTTATCGGAGCTCACTCTCTAGTACACGGCTGTTATTGATCCATATGAAATGATTGTCCAGCTTCGATCCGTGGTGCATGTATGAATACTAAACCATGGTCTTTCTCTTTGTAGATTCGCATCATCAGTAACTTAGCAGGAGTCTGGATAAGCTGGTCAGCAGATTTGCAGGCTTCAAGGCTACTTCTTCTAAACTTGGTTCTCGATCCATTCACATACGTCTTGACACGACAGCATTACCGTCATGCATTGCGTGACCTTTGCTGTGCATGTCGCAAGAATATACGGCGCCAAGGATTTAAAGGGAACAGCTCACTGACGTCATCCAGTAGGAACATCCGAATAACCAATTCTAGTAATGTACTTGACGTTGTTGACATAAAGGAAGAGCCAGTTAAAGAACAGGAAGTAATAAAAAATATGAAAGGTAGTGATTCATGCAATGAGTCGCTGGTCTGAAGCCACAGCTGTTGTGCGGCACGATAACTAACAATACAACAAAGAAAGACAACGAAAAAGAAAAGGAATGAAGTAAAGTGAAAGCATTAAAACCACAATTAACCATACCACAATTTAGCCGGAATGGAACAACATGGAACCATTGTTAACTAAGAGACACAACCAGTGAATTTGGGAAGAGCAAAAAAATCGCCAGTCTAAACTGCAGAAATCATTAGGGATGCGCTTCTTACTTCTGTTAAAAGTTGATTTTTTAGTATTTTTACTGCGCTCTTTCCAAACCAGCCGATCCTCAGTTTACTACATAACCAACGTAGACTGCTACCATAGTGATTTCTTGTATTTAGCCGAACAGCATTTACCTACAGGTGCCTGGCCTGATTTAGAAATCACGATGGGCCGGGGCCTGTATTCCCTTAGTCTTCTGCGCAGCCGCTATTAGTTTCGTCACGCCACGCTCACTCCCCCTAAGTAGCTACTTAGGGGAGTGAGCGTGGCGTGACGAAACTAATAACGGCTGCGTAGGAGACTAGTATTCCCTTCAGTATCTTTGATCTACTCTCCCCATTTCAAAACTTCTTAAGGCTTGTATAATGGAACCGTTAATAATGATATGAATTCTAGTTCCTTATTATGGCACGTCAAAGCCATAAAGATATGACATTTAATTTTGGATAAATATTTATATAAATTAATATATTAAAGCTAAATATTTTAATAAATAATCTGCTAGACGTTTTTTCGTTACTCATTATATACTTCCTTTCATGACGTCATGACAGGTGAGGCCGCTGCTTGACTGAATGGGTTCCCCTGTGGTATTACCTCTGGTTCATTGTACTGTGGGCTCAAATGTTTTGTGTCAAAATTATTTATCTTCGCATCAACTGAGTTCAATGTTTTTAAAATTCGAGCCACAAAAATATTGTTAAATATTTTAATTCGTGCATATGGAGATACCAGTAACGATGAAAAATCCATTTCATAAAGCAATGAAGCAAACTTCGTGATAAAACTATTGTTTGTTTGAGTTGAAGAAGACTGGCTTTGAACATGATACAAGCCGATGGTAGTGGTGATGGTAATACCTCTTCTAGCCTGCCAGCATGGGTAAGATTATATTTATATATTATAAATTATTATACTGCTTTATTGGTTTGTCCTGTTTGATATTTTAGTTTTTATTGTGCATGTATTTACGTGTGAAAGTGCTTTCGTTTAGAAACATTTGTGCAAGTAGTTTACTGAAAATATACAGAGTCTATCACAAGCCAGTCATGTGATGTTGTGTTTTTTTTAATGGTCATGGGGTTTGCTCGATAAGCTCATTGTACTGTAAAAACAACGAAATGTTATAAAGACGTGTTATGCTAAAACCGGCCAAGATAATACTGGTACATGTTTAAGCATACGACAGTGTCTTGTTATTTGATATTGTTACATTAATTCTTGTAACAACAAATACAAGCTATAAAATAAAGTCAATTATAGAGCCTATTACACTTTTGTTTGCTTGAAAAACAATTTTTTTAAAAATTGTAAGTGTACAAGCAAATTAAAAGTCACAAGCTCCAAACACTGACATAAGCCACACAAGGGATAAAGAGAAAAGAAACTAGCTCAAAACTGGTTCACAGACATTGTATTATTGCTCTGTAATTGCACTCAAAAAATGGTCGTAATACACAGGAAATAGAGTGTGTCATATAATAATGTTCTATAACGGTTGTTCTTGCTTTCTTTGCAAAATAACGCGAGACTGCAACCCCCTGTATACCATTCTTGACTTCTTAACATTTGAAAATATTTTAAAACTTGAAGCAGCAATACTTTGTTATCAAATCCTTAATATGAATAATATCAACACTTAAGTTCCAGAACTATTCTCTGGTATTGTTAAGTTAGCAAAATCTCAACATACTTATAATACCAGATATGCTTCAATAAACAATCTTGTCCCTCCCATATCTCGTACTAACTATGGCAAATTTATGTTCCGATCTGCAATAACCAAAATATGGGTAAACGTCCCAACTCCTATTAAAAACAGCAAATTACTGACTGCATTTAAATCATGAAAAGACACTTAATAAGACTACAATAAATTTGATGTTAGTTACTTTTTATCTTATTAAAAACATGTATGTGCATATGTAATATATACAATATGAGTGGCCGTGTTGTATCAGATATACAACCACGAGCTGAAGTCCAGTGATTGTATATCTGATAGAATCCCATGAAACTATTCAATCTCGCACGCTGATTGGCTACTGAGAGTGGGTATTTAGCATGGAATACCATGGTTTGAAAAGCTGAATACCACGATATATAGGGATCCCGCGAGTTGTTGTCGTTCTCGCATTCACCTCGAAATACAAAGATTTTCGCCTGTCACACTATCTTTGTTTTGTTTAGTTTGAAAGTTGCAAAAATAGAGTTCCCAAATTTTAGTATTCAGCTAGACGCTGAGATACAAAAGTTGAGAAAACCATTAACGCTTGCAACAACAAGAAAAAAGAGAAAAGTTGCCAATATGGAGGCAGCATCAATTTCATCCTGGAAAGAAAAGACAATAAGCGAAAAAATTGTCAGGGATGCCGAGAAAAGTACCGAAAAGTCTGTCTGCCCCAAGTCAACCGATGAAAATTCTACTATTGTCGAGTACACAGATGAAGAAATCCTGGAGTTTAAAGAGAATTTGGTCGCGGCAAACACGAAGAAAAGCACAACTACATCTGTACGCCGTTTTCAGTCATGGTACAGAGAAAAATATAGGAAAGAAGTCGACTTAAACCAGATATCAAAGAAAGAAGCACCTTACCTTTTGAAGCATTTCTTTCTAGAAATACGCCAGACAACCAAAGATAACAAGGGCAAAGAATATGAGCCAGGTTCTCTTCAGACGTATCGCAACGGTCTGCGAAGGTTTTTCCTTGAGCGGCCATGTCCTCCTTCCCCCGACAACTTCGACATCGATAAAGAAGCAGATGTAGAGTTTGAAGAGGTCGCAACAATGCTGTCAATGAAGAAAAAAGATCTCAAGAAGAAAGGCTTAGGGACAAAGCCAAATGCTGCCAGGTCATTAGAAGACAATGAAGTCGAGAAAATGTGGTCTTCAGGTGCTTTAGGCTTGCACACTTCAAGATCTCTCCTCCATCTTGTTTGGTGGAATAATGTCACTCATCTGGGAATAAGGGCTTTCCAAGAGCAGTACGACTGTACGATTGATGATTTTACCATCACAGAGTACTTCATAGAGTACAAAGAGCGCCAAACCAAGAACCGCGAAGGAGACGAGAATAGCAGGAAAAGAACAAGAAAGTACAACAATAAAATATGGAGGACCAATGGCGGCGAACGCGATCCATACCGTGCTTTCGTTGAGTACTTGGAGCATCGACCAAAAGGTGAACAAGTCCCAAAAAATCTGTTCTTAAGTCCAATTGACAAGCCAACATCTGAAGTGTGGTATAAAATGTCACCAGTTGGAATAAACACCTTGTCTAAGATGATGAAGAAGATTGCCGACATAGCTTCCCTAGAAGGCAAATGTACGAATTCGTGTGGCCGTAAAACAGCAATCCAAGCCTTGCGAGAAAATTTCGACCCGCTTGAAATTTCAGAATTGACTGGCCATGCTAATCCAGAATCGATATCGAGTTACAGCCATAACCCATTGGAAAAACAACGCAAAATGTCCCACAAGCTGGCTAGATTTTCTCCTTGCAGTCAAAGTAGTAGTACGGTCAGTACGTCAGTAGTTGAAAGTTCAAGATCACCAGCAAGAAATACTTTGAATGAAATATCTGCCAATGTAGAAGGTCATCAGGCGAACCAAACAAGTAAAGCTGCCGAAGCCCCTTATAATGGTCTTGGGTTGAGTGGAGCCGTAAGTGGACTGTTTACCGGAGTCACATTTAACAACTCACCGGTGAGTATTTCCATCAATCTACAGGCTGGTGTCCATCGCTAGCTCTTTCTTCATCCAACACTAACTGAGCTACACAACAGTAAAAAAAGAAGAAGAAGAAGAAAAAGGAATTTGCTTATTTTGATTTCATTTAGTCTATTTAGTCTATTTAGTAATTGATTGTGTAATTCAGAGAAAAGTCTTAAAAGTTTTGTGTACTCACCAGTTAGCTTCTTTGTTTTGCATGACATTTTCGCACATTTAGACTGCTGAACTGCCTTAAATTTCGATCAAGACGAGAAAAAGTCATTGTTGTAACAGATTAAACGAAGTATTTCAGCAAAGGCGATTTTTGAGAATAAACAGTTAGTTTTTCCCACAGTAGCAAATATTATTCTGCTCGCCACGAGGTTCAAACCAAAAGATCAAACGCTCACCTTTGAGCGGAATTCCTATTGGTTGGGAGGATGGCATCAGAATGGTTTCCTTCGTGGGCCAATGTTTTCTTGAACTCGCACGATTTCTTTCTTTTTTCTTCTTTATATTCGCTTAGATTGAATAGTGTCATGGGATTCAAGGAAAATTCATTGGCTTGACTCGTGAATTCAACTTGGAATTCCCTCGTCAGCCAATGAATTTTCCTATACAACACGGACACGAACATTGTATATTACTTATGAAACGTCTAGGTGTATTACATTCATGTTCTACTATAGTTTTAAAGGTAAAATTGAATTTGGCTAAGAAAATTGGAGTTACAGTTTATGCAAATCAGGGTGATTTTGTATCAGATATACAACCTCCTCAAGGGACAATGATTTATATTGTGCTTTCCTCATTAAGTATTCATGAGGTTTATATATATATATATGTATATATGAATATGCATATACATGTATATATTGATAAATAGTTATGTAAATGTTTTGTAAATAGCATATATATATGTTGTATATCTCAATGTAAATCCATTTCCAATTCTTCTTATATGTAATAGCTATCATTAATTTAAACTGTAATTGGTATAATATACTCCCCCATCTTGATCCTATTTCACCCACATCATTTTACTATTAATTAAAGTGGCTGTCGACTTGAAAGTTTACACTATTTCGACAACCACACTAACCATGAACAACACTGATAATTTTTTTCCTTAAAAAATCTCGTATTATATTTCAAAATGTATATATGCATACTTGTAAACATTTATATGTGTGTAAATAAACAAAAGTTCAAATTCTTGGGATTAAATGTTTTAATGATTTCTTATTCATTTTAGGTGTTTATTGTTTCTGGTATTGGGTTTTTATTAGTACTGCTGTTTATTATTTGGCTGATATGCAAGTGCAGGTATGATGTTCACATGTATGCTTAACAAATCCAACTGTCAGGTTTCTACATGTATGGGTCTGTACTGTAATTGAACATGAAATGACGTCAAAAATGATCCAAGCTTAAGTGGAACCACGAGCGCAGCCAGTGGTTTCACTGCAAAGTTGGGATCATTTTTGATGTCATATCATGTTCGATTACAGTACAGACCCATAGAAAACTGACTTTTACCTGTTTTTTTTTTGTTTTTTTTTACCATAACAAAGTCGAAAAAATTGAGCTAAAGGACAAGTTTGAAAAAGCCATTTCACTCAGTGCACGTGACAGATATCGTAAGCACAAGCAGGTCTAGCCTCTAATCAACAATGGTTATAATCCAATAAGCGCGCGAGAAATTTCCAAGTTATGGTAAAAAGTATTATTGACACAAACAAACAATAGAAGACACATCACCATTCATTGCCTTCTATGCAGTTGATATTAGTGTCCTCACACAACGCTCACTCCCACTGATGACTAATAGCGGCTGCATAGTAGACTACACCTTTAGGGTATATTCAATAATTCCCAAGGGGTAGGGCTGGGGATTTAGCAGGGGTATTGCAAGGAAAAAGTAGTTAGGATTTGATTAGTATATTACCTGGATAGTAAGAAGATCACCTTAGTGATCTAACCTAAAGTTTCCTCCAAAATTTGATACCCTTGTTTGAGCCTACTGTACCCCTTTGTGTTATTACAGTTATTACATTATTATTGCGACACTCCTAAAATGTTTTTATTATAGACAAAGATCCAGATATGATTATACAGCTTTAGAAGAAGAACAAAGTCTGATTCAGAAATGGGATGAGGAAAGACGAATACAGAAGAGTGCTGAGAGAGGTAACAAGGTCCTCTCATTAATTAATATTCAATTGTCTTTGGTTTTGTTGACTGTTATGTCCCTTTTTTACATGTAGATACCATCTTGCTGAGCTGCTATTATTACCTTAGGGAATCAAGACAGTACAGCATTGTAAACCATCTTCCTGATATAGGTAAACATTGTACTCGCATGCTTTGTTGTTATGAGAGATGTAATCTACTGTAGCAAAGTTGCCAACACCTAAAGTGAGACCCACATCAAGTAATATTACTGGCAGGCAAGCCCCTGGACATTCTATACAAAATGTTTTACAATAGAAAGCAAAAAGATCAAGAAGCCTTCACAGAGTACGTATGTCACCGAATTCAGGAATCGAACATGAGTTACTGTACAGTACATTGGCAAGATGCAATCACTCTAACCACTATGCCACCCATACTTCCCTAAAAGTAGTGTGTGTGTTGGACTTTTATGATTGAATATTTAAAATATCCTGTAAGGCCTCCATAATGCTGGATTTTAATTCCTACAGGAAGCAGAATCAATAAACATTGGTTTGTGGTTCAAGATTCAGTGTCACGTTCACAAAATCTACTCTCCATGACCCCCTGGAGTCAACATTGTATATTACCTTGCAACAAGATGACTAAGAAAACTTTGTCAGAGTTGTTTTCTTTGTTAAAGGCAAGTAGTCTCACTGACATTGAATTTAAAATTTGTACAAAGATTTCTAATCATCTTGCTTGGGATTTCTTGTGCTTGAGGTAATGTTTTCACATTTCAGATCATTTGTCATTCCCTAGAGTATTTATTCTTTGTTTTAACAGTTGCAAATGAGAAGAAACATGAATGTGGATTCAACTAAAACAAAGTATCTTATTCTGTTTGACTACGACCAAGGACTAACGTCCGAGACGTCAGTTCCTATTCTCACTACGGTGTAAAACTTATCAATCTACGATAACTGTATCTTATTCTTAAGGGAATTTGAAAAGGAAAACATTATGCCCAAGCTTAAAGGGTCTATTTGCCCTACATGTAAATGAATCCAGAACTAATTGGTGGCATAAAGGTTTACCAGTTGCCTTTTGATCTGGGTTCGTACATGTATGTGAGTTGAGTTTTTTGATGTGTTGTTCTCTCCCTTGGCACAAGGGTTTTCTCTGGGTTCCTGGTTCCCTCCCTCCCTCCATAAAGATCAACCTGTGAGTGACTGTAAGTGTTTTATGTTGTAAATATAGAATGTAGTGGTAGTGGGTGTTGAGGAAACCTCACGGAAGAGCCCCACACAGGGAGTGGTGATTGTAAAATATAAGTGGTGGTTGTAAAATACAAGTTTTTCTTTTCTCTTTATAATGTACAGTAGTCTTGATTTCTTTAACTCATTAAATATTCACAGCATCCATACATCTTTCCTGTTCTCAATGTGGATATAATGCTTGATCATAAGCTTGTTGTCATAATCCAACCATATAACCAGGCTGGCTCATTAAAAGACCTTATATACTGTGTAAGTACTTGACGTCATCTATTCTAATATGTTGTGTATAGCATCAGTTGTTTCAGATAAAATAAGCATCAGTGATCATACAATCCTACACCTGTCTACCTATCCACTCAATTATTCACACCCTTTCCTTGTAATGCACCAATATACCTATCTACCTACCTATCTATCTACTTCCCACCCATGATATGCTGAATTCATGAACTATTTTTTAGTCACATCCAAACTCAGCTTGGCTTGACAAGTATGAAATAAAAGGCAAACATTTGACCAATTCCAAAATAAAGAACTATGGCAGACAAATACTAGAGGTTAGTAGTCATGTGCCGTATAGTATGTGGCAGTGCTTGACGAGGACAAAGGAGTGCCCTAAAAAATTGGAAAGCTATAGCCCCCTGCCAATCCCCCTCTGCAGACCCTGCTTGGTAGTGCTAATATATAGCCCCCTGCCCATACCCCTCTGCAGACCCTGCTTGATAGTGCTAATATATAGCCCCCTGCCCATACCCCTCTGTAGACCCTGCTTGATAGTGCTAATATATAGCCCCCTGCCCATACCCCTCTGTAGACCCTGCTTGATAATGCTAATATATAGCCCCCTGCCAATTCCCTCTGCAGGCCCTGCTTGATAGTGCTAACATATAGCCCCCTGCCCATACCCCTACCCCTCTGTAGACCCTGCTTGTTAGTGCTAATATATAGCCCCTTGCCCATACCCCTCTGCAGAACCTGCTTGATAGTGCTAATATATAGCCCCCTGCCCATACCCCTCTGTAGACCCTGCTTGATAGTGCTGATATATAGCCCCCTGCCCATACCCCTCTGTAGACCCTGCTTGATAATGCTAATATATAGCCCCCTGCCAATCCCCTCTGCAGGTCCTGCTTGATAGTGCTAATATATAGCCCCCTGCCCATACCCCTATGCAGACCCTGCTTGATAGTGCTGATATATAGCTCCCTGCCCATACCCCTCTGCAGACCCTGCTTGATAGTACTAATATATAGCTCCCTGCCCGTACCCCTCTGTAGACCCTGCTTGATAGTACTAATATATAGCTCCCTGCCCATACCCCTCTGCAGACCCTGCTTGATAGTACTAATATATAGCTCCCTGCCCATACCCCTCTGTAGACCCTGCTTGATAGTACTAATATATAGCTCCCTGCCCATACCCCTCTGTAGACCCTGCTTGATAATGCTAATATATAGCCCCCTGCCAATCCCCTCTGCAGGTCCTGCTTGATAGTACTAATATATAGCTCCCTGCCCGTACCCCTCTGTAGACCCTGCTTGATAGTACTAATATATAGCTCCCTGCCCATACCCCTCTGCAGACCCTGCTTGATAGTACTAATATATAGCTCCCTGCCCATACCCCTCTGTAGACCCTGCTTGATAGTACTAATATATAGCTCCCTGCCCATACCCCTCTGCAGACCTTGCTGGATAGTGCTAATATATAGCCCCCTGCCCATACCCCTCTGTAGACCCTGCTTGATAGTACTAATATATAGCTCCCTGCCCATACCCCTCTGCAGACCTTGCTGGATAGTGCTAATATATAGCCCCTGCCCATACCCCTCTGTAGACCCTGCTTGATAGTACTAATATATAGCTCCCTGCCCATACCCCTCTGCAGACCCTGCTTGATAGTACTAATATATAGCCCCTGCCCATACCCCTCTGTAGACCCTGCTTGATAGTACTAATATATAGCTCCCTGCCCATACCCCTATGCAGACCCTGCTTGATAGTGCTAATATATAGCTCCCTGCCCATACCCCTCTGCAGACCTTGCTGGATAGTGCTAAAATATTTGTGTTGGCTTAGAAGTACATGTAGTTCAATCTTCAGTAGTATTTTTGTTGTTGTAGGGTTTGATTTATCTTCAAGACAAAGGCTTACCACAGTGTACACATGTACATACTGGGAATGTACTGTTAGTTAATGGTGTCTGCAAGTGAGTAGGACTGTAACATGATGTAAGCGAATAAAGAATATGCAGTGTGTCCAGTTTTAAGCTGTTTATTTAAGGTTTGTTTTGTTTGTTCCTGCTAGGGTATCTGGCTATGAGGGCACTCTGCTTGGCCACAAAGCAAGACTGGACACATTAATCAAGAATCTTGTTAAAAAAAACTTGGATGCCACTGAGACGATAGCATTTGGTGAGACATTATTATAATTACATGATACTTATGACTGACTGTACGTGTGTCAAGCTAAGCTGAAGCATATCACTATCTCTTTTCAGGGCATCTAATGTTTGAGATGTCTGCTGGACGTGAACTAAAGACTGCTGAACCAGATGCAGAACAACTTGCATTTTGTCCTTCAGAACAAGCTGTAGAGGTGAGAATTATTATCACTACCTTTGAGAATAGGGATACATAGGGTTATAGCCACTAAAACTGGTCAATATACAACGTAGCAAGAATCTATTTTTGTATTTGTTGTAGGTTCTTAGATTCATCTTCACGAATGAGAGTGGATCTTTTCCTTATTTAGAAGAGGTATGGTAAACATTAGATATTACTGACGGCATAATTTTTCATGGTAAATATTCATTTATACATGTATGTCCACACAGATCGCTTATCATACGTTCTTCAGAGATGCTGACGTCTCTCATCTTAACAAGATTAAAAAAGATCAGGTATATGACTTCTTTTATTGATGAACGATATACATTGATAAAACATGGACGTTGATAGAAGCTAGTATCTCCTGGCAGTGAGTCGTTTGTATATGTTATTCATTTATTATGAATATTATATCAACAGAACAAATTTAGTTCATCCATCAAATCAATGCTAAAACTGTATCGCAAAGAAGGCGAAACATCCAGGCGGTAAGTAGAGCAGTGAGTAGAGAATAAGATGAATAAATAACCCTCAATAACCAGAAACAACAAGGGAAATAAACAAAATAAACATACTAAAGAAAACATAATAAATAAACACGTTAGGGATCCCATCATGCATGTCTGTGTCGTAATTACAGAAAGTTGAACCTGACAAACATAATTGCACCTCCACTGCTGACAACACAGCAAGAAAGATCATCACGTGGGACGTCTGTATGACGTCACTTCAGGAAGAAAACTATCTATACAAGATACTACTAACAATGCGTCATCTCAGCATGAAAAGCACATAAGGTGAATAAAACCACTACCCATAATGAAAGTACAAACTCACAAGATGATCAAGATGGTGCGTCCACGTGACGTCACCTCAGCGTGAAATGCACAGACACGTAAGATGTTCACATAGTGCGTCCACGTGACGTCACCTCAGCATGCCAAAAGCAGACACTAAAATTATGACATGGCGACGTCACGTACAGATACATAAGATGACGTAAGTCACGTGTAATTTTCAGCCATCGCCGAAAAAGCGTAAGAAAGAAATCCAGGGCCGAGAGCGTTAACGAACCAAAGAGAGAACGAACACGGACTAAGTAAGTAAAGTGCACTATTTGGAATAAGATGTCCAGCAATAAAGAGAAGACTGAGTTTGTTTATTTTTATTTCAGATCAAAATCTAAGAAACACTCAGTTGATATCCCCGTTCCTCCTGTGGCCTTCAAATCGAACACTGCTTTTTCAGGCCCACCCCCTACGCCTGTTTTTGCTCCTCCTCCCCCACCACCCCTCTCGAATAGTGCTGTATCCTCCAGGGCGCCTCCTCTAACGACAAACAGAGCATCCTTGCTTTCGGACATTCGAAAAGGAGCTCGACTTAATAAGACAACAAATATCAGTGACAGAAGTAAACCTAGAATATGACCTGCTAGTCTGCTAGTAAGTCTAGAATGATAGTAAGTCTAGGATGATAGACACTACGGACAGCAAAGATCAGTGAGAGAAGTACACTCAGAGTATGACCTGCTAGTCTGTTAGTAAGTCTAGGATGATAGACACTACGGACAACAAAGATCAGTGAGAGAAGTACACTCAGAATATGACCTGCTAGTCTGTTAGTAAGTCTAGGATGATAGACACTATGGACAACAAAGATCAGTAAAAGAGGTACACTCAGAATATGGCCTGCTTGTCTGTTAGTAAGTCTAGGATGATAGACACCACGGACAACAAAGATCAGTGAGAGAAGTACACCCAGAATATGACCTGCTAGTCTGTTAGTAAGTCTAAAGCAACAAATAAGGTTTGGCTACTCAGATAATTCAATAGAGACGTAGTCAAGAGCTGGACCCATTTTTCACAATTGTGTTTATTGTTTTGCACGCGCAATGATCCTCTGAGCTTTGATTCTAAAAAAAAGCGATTGTAAAAAGTGGGTCCAGAGAAGAATGTCTGCGCACGCGCAAAGACATCCAATTAGAAATGCACACACGTAAGCACTTACAACGCCACCCACCCCTCTCTTCATCTCTGTCTTTTGTCGTTTGTCCTCCCTTCTCAACTTTTTGAGATGTAGCAATTTACTCAAGAGTCTTTTTTATCGCTTCGAAATGACTCTTCTTTCGTATAAATGATAAAGTTTGGTACGAAAATGGAGGGAGATGACGAAAATTCACATTATTTGATATGCTCTTTGAAGACTTACCGAGAAAAACGCGCAGCAGTTGTATGGTGCGGAGAAGTGACTACAATCGGAAACATTTTAACAAATTTTTTGGAGATTGAAATAAAAAATTATATTGAACATAAAAACTCTACTTCTGCTGTATCTCGTGCAAGAGAAAACTGATAACCATCCGTGCAGCAAAGTTTAAGAATTACGCATTATATTCGATGAAGCACACACGGAAAACCAGGGCAGAGAAAAAAGATCTCGGGAGACAGAGGATGTACCATTACTACCTACGAAGAAAAAAACAGTTTTACAGGTAAAAATATTTAGTTCCGCTATTATTTCAAAGAAAAAACCCCAAATCATCTGTTTATTTTTACTAGATGTCAATGGACGGGGAAAAAACCGCGAAAACTCTATCGCGACTCCAATTGCAATATCGGCATCGCCGGCTTGGACTATGCTTTCGATTGTAAACAAAGATAGCTCGTTTTACCTCGTACACAATACCGGAAAATGTATCAGAAATTGTCCGGATAGCAAGCCATGGCAGTACAGACGAGATTATCAAGTATATTTTGCCGCATAAAGAACTGAACGCTTTAGTGATTTCTAACCTAATGAGATCGGTTGATAAGCAATGCGAAGACCTTTGTAGTTTGCGAAAGGAGTCGAGTCTTCGACAGTAAGACATGGTAAATTTTGACCCAGACGTCTTCTTAAACCTGGAAGTTAAAATTCTAGCAAATTAATGTCACACGGTGCATGACTGACATATTTTTTATTATACCTGTACGTTGTTTACAGCCTTTTCCTTTAGACAATCCACCGTATCCTCGGCTGTTAACTTTATGTTATTCATTCCGCAAGCACGAAACTTATCTGCCTGGTCAGCCATTAGCGATATTAATGGTGAAACAAGAATAATGTAGCTTTTTCCAGGCGTTTTCCGCCAACAATCACAAATGTAAGGAAGAAGTGAGTAACGTAACGATTTGCCGTAAGCCGTCTGCAAATTTACAAACACGTCTTGTCCACTAAGAAAACTGCGCAGGGCTTGCATCTGTTCTTTCTTGAGAAGGAAGTTTAATTTACATTTCTCTAGCGATGCACAAGCAGCTTCGATTAATGAATTAGAGTAGTCATTGCCAAGTCTTTCGAACATTTCTCGACGCCAGAAAGAACAGCCACCCGCCATTTTTATTTCGCGCGAAAAGCATAGGTATAGCGTATGTCAAATATTGCTCAATGCCCACATCCCGAAAACGGGATGTGACTGACGCATGCGCAGACAATTTTCCCTGGACCCACTTTTATCGCGTCCGTTGACTCTCGATCCAGATCTTCTTCTCATACTTTTACCGCGCGCGCGCAGATAAAAGTGGGTCCAGTTCTGGACTAATAGAGACTGGACAATGGTTTGATACAGGTTAAAGCGGTATTTTTGTAATATGCACAAATGATATTTTAATTTTAAAAGAAAAATGTTGTTATGCTTTTAAAATTAAAATGACTAAAAAATTAGCATCAATGTGTATGTGGTATCGAAGAATTGACTCTTTACGCATGCGTTGAACTGTGGTTCCTTGACGCATGCGCCGACTAGTTTATAGACATGCGCACTAGTTTATCCCGACTTAAATTCCTTCAAAAGTGAAAGACATCAATTAGCAGCTAGCAGCTAGCAGCTACTAGCTGCTAAATTTTCCGACTGCTTACGCGCTTCTTTAAATAATTCAATTTCCTGGCCCAACGAGAGATTTCTATGTCTCCATAGTAACCTTCCGTTTCGCGTTGGCATGGTAACGTGAACGTGAGATAGATGTCCACCGTGTTTATGAGGATTAATTTAAGTCGATTATAAATAAAACATTGCTACAGTTGACGTCAAATGTAGAGTTATTTTCGTCTGTTCATGAAAGTCGTCATGTTTCTCGCATGACAGTTAGTGATTCAATCTTAAAGTCTGACAAATATGAAAATCATTAGAGGAACACTATAACATGGTGTTTTTGTAGAACTTTCCTTGAGATAATTAACCGATCCACAGCTGATTCAGCATGATATTGGTCAGTATTGCGTTGAATGGCCGTCAACCAATGACAAGTGTCGAGCACTTTTAGTCGAGATGTCCACAGATAACGTATCATAGTAGTTCAGTACGCTCCTGACTTTAGTATTATGATAATACATGTGACTAACAGATCGGACATGATGACTAGAGACTGATCTACATTTATTACCACCTCATTTATTCATTCTTTCATCCGTCTGGCCTTGATCGATTCTCGCTTTTTTCGTAATCAGATTCTACGAATTATGGCCAAAAGGCACTGTTTTATCAGTAGTAATTGTCAATGGTTATTTGTGTTGCTATTTCTGATTAATATATATTTTGGACGGACTATCTCTAGTCCGACAATTACACCAGTCACTAGAAATATCTCAAGCAAGAGTGAAGTTGGTCAATTATCGACAATGAGCCCGAAGATAAGACAAACATTATGTAATGAACCGACTGAATCGACCTCAACACTAGTCACAAAAAACATCTCTGTCGAGGCTTCCACTCCTCCTTCTCGTAAAGCTGGCTGTCTGCGGTCTAATGGTGCTTCGTGTAATACTTATGTGGGAAGCTGGTCGTACTTCTATCTCAGGGTAAGTATACACACCTCAATTGTAATATTCAATGGATTTTTCAATTGTTTCTATTATAAGTAAATTTACTATAATATTATAGATAATATAGTAAAGGCACACTACGCTATATGGGAATTATTTCAAAATATATACAGCTCATTCTTAATTGTCTAGCTGGATTTATTTACATAGGAATACAAACCCACTAGATGTAATTAAAAACGAATCTTACATCCGAGTCATTTCCCTCATTTCCCTTTCTAATGCCTGCCTGCCTTATTTTACCTCGCTGTTTTCTAAAGCCCAACATCAATAATTTGTTTTCTGGCATACATGGTTTGATTTCGTGTGGTTGCGCTTGAAATAAAAAACATAATGAGTCATTAATATGTTTTTCCAATTTAATGTTAAAATATCCATTAAATCAGCCCTTTTATACAAAGACGCTATATCTAATTTGTAAAGGGAAAACCATTTTTTGGTATTGAACGATTTGGAATATTTTTGTAAGAGTCTTTTAAACCATTAAAAAAGACTGACGTTTCTAAAAAAAAATAAAATAAATGAAATAAAATAGGATGGTACCAGCCGTTTGGAGTTTCACTCAAAATTACAATATGTGACGACATACAGCCGAGGTCATTCGCCAAAATATCAAAACACTAAAAATCATTGAAAATAGAAGACACTATAAAACAATTGGAGTATATTTTGCTAATGTGGGTTGAATTGGCTTGAGTGTAAAAAGGAAGAACCAAATTTAGCCGGAGGCAGTCGTCGTCATCCTGCGAGCTTTAACGTTTGTTTTGCATATCATGTTTTCGTATCTCAGAAATTGGATGATAAAACAATAGGCCGGAAGGCTACGTTTCCGAACATGACAATTTTGATCTGATTGAGATCTAGAAGACATTGCATGCTGGGTAATCTGTACCCTTCTTCGTGTTCTCGCTATGAAAGCATGCTGGGTAATTTGTTCTTTTCATTACAGATCGGAGGATGGCTTATGTTGGGGATTGTTCTTGTGGGCATTGCTTGTTTGCTTATAACACATTTTCTTGGAATGAAAAAAGCTCGAAAAGATCCACGAAGGAAAAGGACTTTATCAAGGTTAACTTGGACTGACGCGAAGACCAAGTCGATGTTAGCCAATTGGATATGATCACGTGACCTGCTTCTTCAATACTGGAGCAACGTGCTATTTACCGGTCCATCGGATGCACTGTATTTAAGATCCTATTCAATGATGTAAATCAAACCTGACTACTTATATCATTATAATGATTGCACCAAACAAGCTTAGAACCATGAAAATATCATAGAAAATATTCTGAAAGCGGAAATTCGATACATTAGAGAAGCCAGAGAAATATCCATTAAAAGTATACAGATTATCACGTCCGGTTTAAAATGCTGCGGATAAAGTTACAATAGTCAGCCATACAAGTTTCATACAATTTCAAATTTTGCTTGTGGAGATAAAAAGATGAATTGTTAGTTTTTCTGAAAGTCGGAGATGTCGAGATAAATGTGTTCTGGATTGAGATTTTTTAGTCTCTGATAAAAACGTGTTCAGTGTATATTGAAGAATCAATAGTCGAGCTCACCGGTGGTTTAAACTGTACATGGAAAAGCTTACTTGAATGGAACATTGGTAACACCGCCTGCATACACCACCACCAACAGTGCTGCCTTCCGTTTTATCTAGTGTTAATTCATTTGCTAAATGATTATTTCTTCAAAATCTAGAACTTAATCTAAATCAATTAAAAAAAAAAAAAGAATTAGTAATCACAACTCGTAGGCCTGTGATAAGCTGATTTTTTAGCGTTAAATTTAACAGGTTTCTTAGCAATATTTTTTTCTCACAAAGATATCTCCGCTATTTTAAGAGTTGAATATTACAGTGGCCTTGATCAAAAATTTTTTTTGCCTGAGCTAAAAAAAAGCTAACCCACGTGATAGATTCGAATAACCTTCAATCCTCATTAGTTTTAATAAGATATTTATAAATATTATATTCAGAGATATTTACAAGGAATTGCAGTTTCCTTCCCGAGTAGTTATATTTCCCCCTAAATAAGCCTTATTCTTTTAACTTCACGAATAAACAAATTATATATTGTTGGAAAAGGTTTCCTTTTTTTCCTTGCTGACTGGCTGTCTGATGATGTAACCTTAAAGAAGTCTGTGTTCTTCGGTAAACGTTGCTCATCATCTCCAACAACCACCATCTTCGACAGTTTATTTTGAACATTCTGTTGCTTCAGGCCTAAGTATACAAGGCTCCATTGTTCATGATTAACAAGGTATGCCACAGGACTGAGTATTTATTTATACACGGTTTAAAATCCGTTACAAGTGCGTGTCTTGTAAACTGCATTCCTCGTCATTCATTACACCATAGTTCACTGAAGGCCCAGCTACCAAGCATCTTCCCGCGCTGTAATCTGTATGATTGCATTCATTGTAGTTAATATGATTATCGGGTACAGCGAACCCGTTTTGTAATGTCAGACAATTAGTTTTGCCACGCAGAAGGTGCTGTTCTATTGCCTTATTTGTCTTGTCATTGTCTTCTTGCACTGGTTTGAATTGCTCCTGGTTCGTTTGAGTTCCAAACATTCCATTCCTGCAATTGGACTCGAAGTTAAAACCATCTTCTGTTTCATAAACAGCGTTTAGTTTAGTAGCGCAGTCAGTGAAATGCTGTAAGTTATCTGTGGTAATGAGTACACCTTGGTTGATCAGGGTTGTGCCATCTTTATAGGATGCTACTCCAGGGCTGACGTGATATTGCACGGGTACGGAAGTGGGAAAACTATTGCCATGTAACTCAACTGTGTTCGTTTGTAAGCTGTGTTTGTTATTGTTTAAGACAGGGCTGAGTTGGACGAGGCTTGGAGATGGAGAAGTCTTAGGTGAACTGCTTCGGAACGTCAAGAAAGACATTCCTGTAGCTGCCTGTGTACTTGCAGTACTCTTGATGATACTTGGTGACCTCAGGGAGCCTTTGTACGTCAATCTCTCCTGAGGACGAGAAGTATTTGATTGTCGATCCTGATAATGTCTGTGTTCTGACAAATCGATCGACTTTTGAGCTGATCTTCCACAACAGCAAACAAAGTTGATGTATTTAATGTATCCCTCACGAAACTGTCTCGTTAGAGTGCCATATATGATGGGGTTTACACAGCTATGTAGAAACATTAATGCTTCAGCAAATAACCAAAACTTCTCAGACAGATTTTTGTGCTGTTCGCCGCCAAAGTCCATGAGTATCCAAGCAATCTGGTTAGGGAGCATACAAGCAACGAACAACACCACAATGATTGCCACTGTTCGAATGACATGGATGTTTTCAGTTCTTTTCTTCTGCTTGACGAGTTGTCCTCTTTGGTTGACTGATGTCCTGTTTGGCACCTTCGTTTTGATTAGCTTGACAATAATAGTAATATAAGCTACAGCAATGACTGAGATAGGAACCGCAAACTGTAGAATAAACAGAGCTGCAGTGTAAGCTTTTCGGTGTGACTCGCTGGGCCAGTGTTCTAAACACATTAACCCTTCAGGCAGTACAACTATCATTAATGGGATAATGCACAATATAGACGCGGTCCATATACATATTATTGCTAAGAATAATGTTGTTTTCTTGATACGAGGTCTGAATGGAAAAAGTATCGCTCTGCAGCGCTCCACCGACATAAAAGTGAGCGTAAAGATGCCAACGAATAAGGACACGGACATCATGGGCCACACGAACTTGCAGTAAAAATGATATTTGACGAATCTTTCAAATAGTTCGTAGAAATAAAAGGGTAATGCAAACCAGAGGAAAGTTAGGTCTGATATGGCCAAATTAAGAATAAAGCAGTCATTTACAGTTCTTCGTCGCTTGTTTCTAATAATAATCACCACTAGAATGTTACCAACTGTGCCAACTATAAATAGTACAATGTAGAATACAATCTTGAACATCTTTTGTGCTTGGTCCATAGTTTGTTCTTCTGGGCTTCCAGTTGTGTTGGTGCTGTTATTCATCTTCGTTCTTTCTTTTTTTCTAATCTAATTGATGTATAGGAAGTCTCTTACAGTTTGACCAAGAATGGTTACTCTTCTTTCCAGGGTCCAGTTCAGTTTTTCTTGGTCTTTTGTTAAACCGTTGGGCTAATGTCTGGCCTGAGGTACAACTGAAGACCACCTCTTGGCATCGACGTCTGCAGCTTTGCACTCAGTAATTTCCAAACAGGTTTAGAAATCACTTTCTTGATACCCTTTGATCTACATGTTCCATTTAGGTGAGAAGAAAAAAAGTTGACGGTTTGATGTTTGTGTCAACACTAGTTTTGACTGTTTCCTTTTCGGGCGTCAAGCTTTGTCAATGAGTCTCACCTATAGATACAAGGTACAAGAAATGATATCGATCAGAAATGGCTTGGTAAAAGAAATAATGAATCAATATATAAGCAGTGAAGAACTCATCTCAATACGTTGGTAGAAAAGTTATGGTGAGCAGATGCGACAGGGTGCGAGGATGGACAAGATGACAGCAATTTGGAGTAGAGTGGTTGTACAACATTAGTGAAAGACCAATTACACACAAAATTGATTTCAAACACAATTTAGGATGTAATATTCTCTAAGTGTATGTCTTAATGGATCTCATTGTTCATATTGGGCATAAAGATTTTTTTTCTTTTTCTCGTTGTTACAGAATCATTCACTCTCCTGTTTCTTTAAATTATCTTTTGAAGTCTGTTTTCTCGTTTGTCGTTCTTTTCTTTTCCTTCCTTTCCTACTCTATCACCTTTGTTTTGTTCGAGTATAGCGGGTGAAGCAGCAATTTCAGTCTCGGCTCAACTTACAGCAGGATTTCTGCGCCATTATTCATTATATTTATATTTTCTCGGAACCCAGCTGTCTTGAAACTGGTACAATTTGTCACCATCTAGATTCAAAGATACCATTGGGAATCTAAAGTGCAATTCACTTTAAATTATAGCCTCTAATTAGTTAGACCAAATCATTTTCTGTAGAGTAAAAGCTGTCAGTTCTTTACGTTACTGTGTAAATTTACTTTAGATAAAACCCACACGTACATCTTTGTGTTTGCAGATGGTGTACAGATCCTACAAAACATGGTTCTTAACTTCAAATCCTTAGATATATTTACAAAGAACTCAAGAACCACATGGTTTTTTAAATTGAAAAAGCTTTTTGCCTTCAAACAAAATGGATATCAGTATCGTCTGTCATTCACTATCTTTTTATTTCATTTTTTCTTTAGTTTTCTTCAGTATTCTGTACTCTCCTAGACTTAGAGAGCCAATATTTTGGTATCTTTGTAACTCTTTCGTCCTTATTGATTTAGTAGCATGTTCTCTTTCCTTGGTTAATAAAATTAAAACATTTTGTGAATGTTATTTATTAAGAATAAGGAAAGTCGGTGATTAATTCTGTAAACCAATTGACAGTGCACGCTTTTAATTTGATGTGTATCGACAATATCCCACTGCGCTTTGAAATCAAAACAGTAACAATGTATCGATCAGTGTGATTGGCCCAAGAAGAGGATATGCTATGGATGAGAGCTTTTGTTGTCTTACAATGACAACAACAAAAATAAACCTGGCTAAGCTGAAATGCGGATTTCTGAACTTATTCTTAGTGTTATTTATATTTTGGCTTATTGCGGCATCCATTCATTGTCCCATTTACACTGAAGGAAAAAAACTGCACCACAGGCTGCGTGTGTTATTATTATTAAGAGAACATTGAACCGCTTTACAGGATACAAACTAATCTTTATTGATCCCTCTAGATTCTATCGCTTGGGTGTTTATTGTTAATTCTATACACAACCCTTGTTTCTCCGATCAGTAGCCGACGATCGGCGTTTTCAGTGAAACGCAAATTACGAAAAGACATATTTAAACTACACGTTAATATTAGCAATTGGTGTTTAATGACGTGTTGATGATGTCACCCGTCTGACAGTATGACGGTCTGGCATAGCTG
>WHPX01000250.1:0-113605 GCA_011057435.1 Actinia equina | reverse complement strand
TGTAGTGATATGTGTTGGGCAAACAACAACGAACAAAACTTCCTAAAAAAGATTTAAAGAAAATCAACATGAAGCTTTTAAACCTAGTGTAATGTAAAATAAAATGAAACCTATAGTAGACATCTGGTGTATATATCGAACATTCATGACAAAATTTATACACAGCATTTCTGAATAGCTATTTCATTATCAGGAAATCAAGATAGAATGCTAACTCAATATGAGTTCAGTCACAGTTTACTTATATTTGCAAAAAAGTATTCACAAATTCTATAATAAAATGCTGTTCCTAATTACTCGATCCGTTAATTTTTAGAATTAAATATGCTAGGATCTACGAGATCTAAAATTATCTGAATTTAGATGAAGAGGGAAAATAACATAATTTTTTCAAACTTCGTTGTCATCTATATTAAATAAAATGCGTCGGTGGTCAAATAAACTGAAACTACTCAAGAGAATGACATGTGGTCTGAAATAGTTAGACGTTACTCGTGAAATAGAAGTGTTCAGCGTTCGCTATGTTTTTGGGCAGAAAGTGAAAATTCAAAATTTTATGAAGAGATTTTAGTTTTTGTCCAAACTTATGGTACAAAATCTAATAAGCGATCTTCTAGTGATAATTTAGGTTTTTGTAAATTTGCTCTTAAGTACTTTGAGCTCTTTAGATTAAGTTTACCTGAGATGAATTCAAGTCGATTTCTTAACGTAGTTTATTTTCACTAATTTTCATTTTAAATTGAACAAAATTCCTATGGTTTTGCCATTCAACATGGCTGCCGTAAAGCCTCGATATAAGAACGAGTAAGGAAGATAAATTATGATAAATTTTGGCGCCAAAAAACTTACCTTGTGACTCACTAACCAAAGCTTAACTTGTGTTGAAGGTTTGATAGATTTAAGAGATCAGTATCGACGAGAATGATTCCTGAAAATCAAAACAAAATCAAATCAAAACAGATAAAAGCATCAAAAAATAATAATGATAAAAACAATCTTTAGGGTTGAGAAGGTTTGTAAAAACGAAATTTGTTTCAAAAATAATCAACAAAAAGTGTGTAAAAGATAATTGAAAACGTTTTAGAACCTTATAACATGCAGAAAACAAAATTTGAAATCAAATTTTGAAACAAATAGTAACGTCGATAATTTAGATGAATATGCAAACAAAATGTACAGCTGTTTCTTCCATCAAAATAGTATAGTTCATACGAAAGATTAATTGGACAGCAAAATACCAAGAAACAGTTAAATATAAGGAATACTTTTGAGGATGTAATATGTTCGTATTTTGTTATAAATAGCTATTACAATAAACCACATTTGATTTAACTTGCAGTTGGAAAGAAAAGATCAGATTGAGGATAAGATTGGAGAGAATAATGAATAATATAAATAAAATGAAATAGAATCGCTTGCGCATCTGCCAGCGTAGATTTCAGAGATACACTCAATTGATTCAAGAGAAATACGCACGAAACGAATTCGTGTGTTACAAACGGAAAAGAAAAAAAAAAAGAAGGAAACGAACGAAAAAACAAAGAAAATTTTTAAGTTAAAAAACTGACATTGAACTTGTATATTTTAGAGTCCATCCGGGTAATTTGCAGACAGAATATTAATGCGAGCAGAGGATTTATCGGAATTTTTACGGATTTCATTTTAATGCGGTTAAAATAATTCGCATTTTTATCCAATATGGAGACAACGACCATGTATTACTTTGATATAGGTATTATTAATATGATTAATATAATCCGCCAAAATTTGTCAAATGTTTGGGTTCTTAAATATGAAATTAATTTTTATATGTAGACAATATTTTGTTTCGAAATTCTAATATAATTCCTAAAATAAGGCCTACTTTTTGGTCTAGTATTTCCATTGACGTCACGGGTGACGTCGTAACCTAATCCCAAACCCAAAGTATCAAAATAAGAGATGGATCTCAAGAGGTGTTTTCGGTAGATATGATTGAATGCAAGCTCTCTGATAAGTTGAGTGGACGGTATTGGTGAGTTGTCTTATCGGCTAACAAACTAGCATTAAGATTTTTTTCGTATCGATATTTTCATCTGAATAAGAGGAAGCTTTACAAGGCGATATTAGAGGGGGAAGGAAAAAAAAGAGAAATATACTGGAAAGAGGTCGATTGCAAATTGTTTTAATCGTGCGCATTTTGAGAAGTAGTATACAAAAAATTGAAATTTGGCGACCAATTTTAAATAACTATTGTTCTGCACTGATATAACCACGTGTTCACGTGGAAACATAAACGCGTTTTCACAGTCAGTCAAGGACGTCAGTTATTCAAAGTAGTCGCGAGGTAAATATTCTCCAATATTCACTGAGGCTGAGGCAAATAATTGTTTTAGTATAAATACACAGGTGATTCTTTCAAAAATGAAAAAAAAAGAAGATAAAAGACATTTTTTTCCCGGTAACAGCTGCAAAGCGGCTGGCCGCCATTTTGGATTATCGCTCGAGGTGATTATCGTGTGATAGTTTAAGTTTTTCTACCAATCAGCACGCGAGATTTTCAATAATCACCTGTGTATTTTCACTAATGCTTAATAATTGCTTAATAGTTTTGAATATTTTTTTCGGTGTATTTTGAATGATTGTTTATTTGTTTTAATTCAGGATGAAAAAGAGAATTTAATTAAAATTACCCTAAATATGATCTCACAGTTTAAGTGGAAATCGTTGACGAAAAAAAAAAAAATAAAATAAAAAAATATAAATAAATAAATAAATAAATAAATAAATAATAAATAAATAAATAAATAAATAAATAAATAAATAAATAAATAAAATAAATAAATAAATAAATAAAAACTTTAACTGTACATGTAACAATATCAAAAATACATTTGGCCATTTTATCAGCAATTTGCTTGGCAGTTTGGAAAGAAAATGTAATTTATGATCATGTTTAGAGAAATTTATCTGAACGGATTGATCTGCTAATGCATAAGTAAATATATGGTATAATTTCGCAAAAATTCGCTAGACATGTTATTTTATGTATTTTGAGTATATTAAGTTAAAAGCTATTATTCAGAAAATATACTCAAACGAAAAAAAAACCAACTTCGAACGAATTGCGAACAAACGGAAGTAATAAAAATGAGAGAAAAATATTATCAAATTTCTGTGCCCATATCGCCGTACATCAACTGTAATATCTGATGTCAAAATTTACGCGCATGTGCATTGTGATCCGAGCACTTTAAAAATGGACGCTTGACTTTGTAGAAAATGTTTTGAAAATTGTTTAAAATTATAATGTTTTTCTTACAGAACAAAATCAATATAAATGATTTATGTTTTTGAAATAAGGCTCATCAACAGCTTGTAGTTTAAAATAATTTCATTTGACTTTTAACAAGATATTTTTTCGTCGATTTCGTTTTACATATCAACCAACATGGCGGCCATGCCCCTTAAATTTTATTTTCTTGTTATTGAGTGTGAACCAATGACGTCAATACTTTAAATTGTACGAAAACACATTGAAATATTTGAATGTTCTATTGCAGAAATATGTGACAAGTCTGATGTAGAAATCGTTCGGTGTCGGAGGCTAACTAGAAAACTTATAGTTAACTTAGCCCTTAGGCTCAAACGTAAATACTAGCTTTTATTAATTTGTTTTGCACGTATAATTGTAAATAGATTATCTAGACTGAAAATGTATTTGTATAAATAATATTTTCGTGGGTAAATAAAGACAATAGTCTCGAGTGACGAAACTCCAGAGAAATAGACGTATTGGAGCTCGAGTATACTTCAAAAGAATATACTTAGAATATTTTGTCTGTAATTGTTATGTCATGTCGTGTTTTTCTCATTTCATGAACTATATTTATAATGTTTTATAGCTATTTATGATTACTGGTTTGATTTACGACCGGCAGTTCTTAGTCAGTTTTTAAGTAATCTTCCTAAGCTTAATTACTTAAGAGGTCACCGTATGTAATCCAATGTATTTGGCAAATATAGATTTAATTTCTTGGTTGAAATAAAAATCGCTTGAATAAAGAATTAGAAATCAAGAAACCGATATGAAGGTGTTTTACTATAACATTGTTGGCTAGTAAAAGTAATCTTTTTTTTATTATTACAATAGGAAGAAATAGGAAGGACGGGTCAAAAAATATTTCGAAGGATTTAAAATTGCCGTAAGTTGAGGAAGAATGAATGAGATTAATTCATAAACGTAATCAATTACTGACAGAAAATTTCTAGTTATTAGAAAAAGGGATGCTTTAGACTCAATCTATTTTTAATGAATTTAAAAATGAAACAACAAAAAAAAAAAAAAAAAAAAAAAGAAAAAGAAAATTAAAGAAAAAACAAAACTGATCCTGATATTTCATATTCTCTCGATAGAATAAAATACGGTAGAAGAAATAGAATAGAGGTAAAACGAGATAAAATAAAACAAAATAAAAAAATTTTCAAAATAAAATAAAATGAAATAGAACAACAAAGTTCAATGACGTTCTTTCTCTAAGGGAGGTAAGGAAGTATGATTGAGTAACTGGAATATAATGCATTGAAGTTAATATTATTTTGAAAGATTTGCATATTGTTTAGTCTTAATTCTTTTTAATAAAGAGAAAGAAGAAGAAGAAGAAAAAGAAGAAGAGGAAGAAGAAGAAAGGAGAACAGAAAAACTGGAAATGAGAAAAAAGAGAAAAAAATAAAAGAGAAAAACAAAGAAGAGGAGGTCAATGTAAAATACTATAATTGAAAGTTATTTTAAAGCATGTCTAGACTATTTTCGTCTGTTAATAACGTTTGACAAGCATCGCCTACGTGTTCGCAAAGTATGTTTACAAATCTGATAAACATGATCTAGACTTTACGACTTTATTTCTAAATTTATTTTTAAAGAAATTGAACAAAATGTTTTCTTTGAACAGAAAAAAACTTTTTTAACAGAAAATTTTTTTTTCATTATTGTATTCCTCTTAGTATTAATAGTTCTTTCAAGAAGATTTATTCTAGATCATAGAAAATGAATGAATTCTTAGTGAAGTTGAATTTTTGGGGCGGAATTTTTTCCCCTGCATGAATGAATCACAAGAGTTGATACTTCAATTTCTATCAGCGATAAGAACGCGGAACAACAAAGATATATACTATGAAAGCTAAGACGAATATATAAATTGATAAATGTCTCATCCAAAAACATGGGAAAATGTCATGCTTATTAATTCCACTATCGGGTTTTACAAATTATTATTTTTATATTGATGATGTTTCTTTAGAAGATTACTTTAATATATTCAAATTTTATGAGCAATTTATTAATTTTGTCATTGAAATTAAAATAAATTAAATAAAAAATATTTCTTTGAGTTATTTCCTTTGATTGTCGACAGTTTATTAATATCAACTTTGTGAGAAAAAATATTCAATAAATTTCGCTATTCAAGTTGATATCTTTATATTAAAATCATTTGGCAAACAAACGCTCAAAAATACCATTTAGACAATATTATAAAACCTAGTGCTTAAAAAATGCCAGCTTTTGAGTGGTTTTAGAAATTTAGGTCAATCTGTGAAGACTTTACATGTTATATGTAAAATGACCAATTAATCTGCCAAGATCGGTAGAAAACCTTCATCTCTTTGGAGTCGTAAATCCTTCCGTTGTTTTTACTTTCAACCAATGTTCGTTCGTCCGGGAAATGACTCTGTGGGAAACTAAAGCTCTTTACTAATAGAAGACGTCTTAAGTGCGCCATCAAAATTGCAATCAACCAATCCCAGTAGTTTGATATTGGAACTGTTTGGTTCTCCGATTTGAGATTGCTTTAAATTTAACTTGGTGATGAGAGAAAATAGGTCAAACAGATGCTGAGAAGAAGCTGTATTTTTCGCTGTCCAGCATTGACGTTTAACTGCATGAAAACAAATTATTTTCTGACGACCCTAATGTTATTTAATTTGGTGTAATTTCATGAACCTGGATATTTTTGATGGATGGAATTCGAAGAACATTGGGAAGTTTCCGCACAAGATTTATTTTTGTTTCATGGTGATTTTGACGTTTGTTGATGCTCAGCTTCATTTCGAAGTACCGAAAGAGAAACTAGACTCGACAGTGAATGAATATGGAACAATCTTGCTCAGTCCTGGAGTTGTTTTTCTGGTTGTCATTATTGCGATGCTAGGCATCGTAATGGTATATAACATCTTTATTACATTACGAGTGATAATGTGTAAGCCTTCGTAGTTATTCGTGCTGTCATCGATTGTCATGTGACGATTACCATGAGGAAAACTCTATAGAAAGCTTTAAACACACCGTGATGTTTTGAATAGAATATTACACCCTGGCAAGAGTGAATACCCGTACATTTGAACATCGTTCGAATTCCAGAGGGCTTTTTGCATTCCTTTGATTCAATGGAGGAAGTTTTCTTCGCCTAGAGCCGACCGGGAGTACGATCTAGCTCATGTTAGTTAATTGAAGATCCAGGAAATATAGATAATACTTGATTTCGAGTAATGTTCATATACACTGAAAACATTTTTAGGAAACAGTGAAGAATGAAAGGAAGTAGAGGCTTCGTTGTTTGATGAAATTATCTTGGACAAATGCGCAGCCACAGTTATTATTGATAACTAACTACAAGCCACAAGCCCTATACAAAGACATCGCTTATATATAATGGAAGATGAAAATTATAGAACGTGTAATAATGCTAAGCTAACAAGCTAACACAGGCTAGCCTAATATGCAACAAGCATCCGCAATAGAGGTTTGCACCATCACGTGCCTTGCCCATAATACAGCTTGGGCTGCCTGTGGTTCATAGATGGCAAAAAAATCTCTTTGCTCTTGGGAATTGAATTCTTTATCACGTAAAACGATCGTATTGTTCCTGCCATCTAACATGGATGCCGTCACGTGATGGTGCAAAGCCTCTATATATCTTCAGCAACCTCTATAATGTAGTTTTATCCATCAGCGATGACAGTGTTTTTCTTAGATTAATTTACTTCCGCATTTCCGGCTCAATAAACAATAGCTTTTACTAAAAAGTAAATAAATCAGTTAAATGATCAAAGATAAGAGTGAAGTAGTATATATTATCTAAGAAGGGTATATGACATCGTGAATTTCATTTCACGATAAATGATAATAATTCAAAAACAATACAAAATGTTATTTAGAAAACAACAACAATGCGTTGAATATCTATATTTGGAATCCCCTGTAGGGAAATATAAGACAACAACAATCCAAAGACATTTTTGATTTATCGGACTACTTCTTCTTTGAGGAACAGACTTGATGGAGACTTGAAAATGTTATTTGTCAAAAGCGGTAGATTTATATGTCTTGTTTTTTGAATCTGACTTCCGTTCTTTTAGATTTCGTTCTTTCTTTTCTGTTTGATTTTCTTTAGTTAAATTATTCCGTTTTCTTTTCTTTCTTTCTCTCTTTCTTTCTTCTTCCTTCCTTTCTTTCTCTCTTTCTTCTCAATTTCTTTCTCTCTTTCTTTCTTCCTTCCTTTCTTTCTTTCTTTTCTTTCTCTCTCTCTTTCTTTCTTTCTTTCTCTCTTTCTTTCTTTCTTTCTTTCTTTCTTTCTTTCTCTCTTTCTTTCTTTCGTTCTTTCTTTTCTTTTTCTTTCTTCTTTTCTTTCTTCTTTCTTTCTTCTTCTTTCGTTCTTTCTTTCTTTCTTTCTCTCTTTCTTTCTTTCTTTCTCTCTTTCTCTCTCTTTTTATAAAGTGTATCAAAGGCACCGAATTTAATCATTTACATTATCTGATACTCGATTTCCCCCAAGGCTTTAATTTGAATTCACAAAAATTATACCATTATTTTCTCTAGAAGTTATATCAGATTTTTTTGGGGGGGGGGAGGCTGGGGCTATCTGTGTTCTTAACATAATTTATATAAAAAATTAAATCGCATCTAAAATGTCCAGACTACAAATATTCAAATATTCGACTCCAGGCCATGATCCTTCAACAGACTCAGTCAAGATTTGCTCTCTTTTTTTTGTGTGTGTGTCCTCTTTTTTTGTAACCTCTTTTTTATGTACCCTTTTTTTGTTGTCGCTACTTAACGAGCTTTTTGTTCTTTTGTGTCCTCTTCTTTTGTCCCTTCTTAACGAGCTTAACAATGGAATATAGGCTCTTGGGAATTCCATCCTATCATTAGTGGCATAATTAACCACAAACCGAATCGAAATATGGCGACTAATTTGAATAACTATTGTTCTACACTGACTGCCGAGTGACTAGCACTAGTCACGTGTTCACGTGGAACTGGCATAAGAAGCTTTTACATTAGAAAATGGGTTTATTTACACGGCTTGAACACACATTTTTTATCGGCTATGATTCCTATAATAAACATATATAAATACAAATTGACTAAAGGATATAAAATTATAAACGAAAAAATATAATGATAATGATAATGATTTATGATTTATATAGCGCCCTTTCTATATGGATATAACCAAAGGCGCTTTACATTGACTTGAATGACAGATTGCTTTTATGCAATTTACAAGTATGAGAGATGGTTAGTATGAAGTGTAGGCACTGAGGGTGGTCACTGCCAGGGTTTCGTTACGTCCTCGGTAGTTCTTTTACGTCCCTCCGATGTTGGTTAGTAATGAAATCCAAGTTAAAGAACTAAACAGAAAAAAATACTTACGTAATATGCGTGTCGGCTTCCGTTGAATAATAAATAAGTTATTCAAAAAATCGATCTTAAACGACTGAGTGAATACTCGAGGGAACTGAAGGAAACAAGTACTAAGTACTTAAATGAAAGGTAACGAAAGAATGCGCACGTTCGCAGTAACATCACATGTACGTATGAGACGCTAGTAAGTGCAGAACAATAGCTGTTCAAATAAGTTGCCATATTTCAAACCTCTTTTACTCCGACTAAGGACTAGCGTCCGAAACGTTAGTGTTTTCATCTTTTCACATGTATAATTAACCCTTTTATCATTACTATTTCATTGGAAACACCGACGCAGCTCACACTAGTTTTTAGCTAGTTATATCTTCATATTTCAAGATCGGTTTATAACAGAGAGAAATAACTCCAAAAAGTAATTTAACTCATTCTTCTTAAATTGTAGTATGAACATGTTCTAGGATGAACTGCAATTTTTAGTCTGAACAAGATCAAATAAGATGAATGACGATATATCGATATACACTCAATTGAAGAATCGTTGTTGGGCTCAGAAACATAGAACATAGAAGCTGAGACCGAAATGGCACATGGGAAGTAAACAAGCGGTTTCGTCTACGCTGCAACCTATAAAAATGCGAAGCCAAACGGCTCTCAAGCGCAGGTCTTCTGAATACACGTTTGGTATTCTAAACCGATTGCATGGATGGCGCAAATGAATAAATTATAATATAATTATGTCATTTCCCATGTGCCATTTCGGTCTCAGCTTTTGTATGTTCTATGTTTCTGAACCCGACAACGATTCTTCAATTGAGTGTATTGGGTGCATTATAGGTAATATATATATATATACACTCGATTGCAAAAAAATACACCTATTTTAAAAAACGTTGTCGGTCGGAGATCTGAAATCTGAGACCGAAAGGAATTGTGGGTTGTAAGCTGTAAATTGTTTGTGGTTCTAATAGACCTTATTCGTGGTGTGACAATGTTTTCCCAATTCAGCGTGACAAACCTCTGGGGGAATGAAGAGCTATTGTTTTGAAACTCGTCGGGATATCATCGTTATTCTTTTCGTATCCTTTGGGATACTCATGAATTTTTCGAAGAGTAAAAACAAAAGAAAATGAATCCTCTGGAGGTTCGTCACCCTGAATTGGGAAAACATTGTCACACCACGAATAAGGTCTATTAGTAGTTCGCAAAAAGTTAATATCTTGATATACTAGCTTTGAGCGATGACCTGCACTGGCAAACTATCTGGGTAAGTGTATATTGAATTTTGAACGAAGAAACATTCAGTCCCCCACAATTCCAATCGGTCTCAGATTTCAGATTTCAGATATCCAACTGACAACGTTTTTTGAAATATACATATACACAAATACCTAATGAGATGCAAAGACATGAAAAAAATTAATAACTCTGCACCCTTTCATTCATATTTACATTTAAAAAATGAGATATTATTATATATTTAACAAATTTTAAACTTTACAAAGTGAATATATATAAATAGATATAATTTATTAATATTTGATACTTAAAAGGCTTAAACATATATATATATGTGTGTGTGTGTGTGTGTGTATATTTAAAATTACCACATGATGGTGATGATGAATGATGTTAGTGATGATGATGGTGATGATGATGATGTTGATGATGATGCTGATTTTCGTGATGATGATGATAACGGTCATGATGATGATCATAATGACCTATAATGACGACAAAAATGATGATATCAAATGAAAAAGAAGTTTCCGGGCATATAGTTATAGTGCAAAAACCCTGATATTGCTGAAATCTTGCTAACTCGCGGATTTCTCAAAATGCTGGTACTTCCATAATGTGACCACCTCCATAGTGCGGACACCTCAATAGTGGAGAAATTTTCTAATATAGACAAAGCCGTAAGTAAACCTCGATAAGGCGGAAACGTCGTTCATAGGAACACCTCATTTAATACTTACGGACATTTAAATAATTAATATAGACACTCAACATGTACGCGGATAACAAATCGAGGAAGACATCCACATATTGAGAAAAATCTTCTATTAGTCCGTAGATGTAATGAGATTTTTTTTTTTTTTTTTTTTTTTGTTGTTGCCATTTTTTATTTATTGAATTGTTTTGCATGAACGTAGAGAAAAGCTCTTTGAAGTATCCCACAGAACTACTAATTTACTTCAAGTGTCAACTTGTTAAGACTCAATACTAGCGCCTTAGTCACGTTAACTAAGGTTCATTGTTGCATAGTAGCGGTTAGCTGTCAATTAAAACAGAAATGAGGACTTAACGACGTCATGAAAGCAGCTGTAAATGTACCTGATTGTCGTCGTACGGGTAAAAATATCAGTAGGTTTTATTGCGATATTGTTTGCAAGTGCTACAACTCAGGAAGAAATTCCACCAATAATTACATAATAATGTCAAATAATTATAACTGGAATAACCTTAAATATACATTATGTAAATTGAATGAAATCTTTGCCGCTATACATAGTAAATTAATCGTCGAGGATTTCTCGTATTTGGAATTAGATGTTGAAGTGCTACGATGCAGCCGACAACGACGAGAACCGAAGCACCATTTTTGCCTTCGAAATGGAATCTTCGAAGCGGAGCAGTCATCGTGATGCTATTTATAGCTTCTCTAGTCATTGCTTTGGTGATTTTTGGAATGGCGTTTGTTATTTTTAAGCAATATTGGAAGAAAAAAGACAAGATTTCGAGGGAGAATTATCTATATAATTTGGAAGCGAATTATCAAAAAGCCATCTCAACGCCACGAGCTTGTACCAATGGACAGAAAGTACGATTTCACTGACAGACCGTGAGGACTAACAAGAATTTGGTCCATACGATTGTTTTTCGCGATGGAGTTTTGAATTTGCCAACAACATTTTCTTCAAATATTTCTCAACGGATTTTTATTTCAATGCAAGGTTAAGGAAATGGAGGTTTTCTGAGGTAATCCTCGCTAGGAAGTGTGTGCGACGACACATCTGGAACATTTCGATGAAAAAAAATGAAAACGAAAAGGCCACAAAAATACATCACCAACATTAAGATAGCAACGTACACAAGAGTGTCATTAAGTGGGAGCGAAAAAGCGCTATAAAAACTGTCCACAATGTCAACAATATACATTTTGGTAACCAACCATTTGAAGACTTTTAAAGCAAGCAAACAAATTCTGAGTTTTATCGTTTTCAGTTGTAGATTTCCTCTGGTAATTGTCGAGAAAATTTGCTGGACGAATACAAACATTAAAAGCCTTGAAATTTAAAATTCATGGGAAAAAAATAATGAAAAATTAATGGTTCACATTTTGTTTTGTGGTTGAGACAAATGTTATTTGCAATTAATTCTCTCCAAAATTGGAAACCACAGTAGTGAAAGCTCTCTGAAATACTAGTTAAAAACGGCTTTAAATACACTTGATAAAGGTACTTTTAGGTATATATACAATTTACTAAGAAAACTAATTGTATATTTACATATAGTGGAGTTTACAGTTTTCATTAGACCTGATGATGTTGTAGAGATGACAGCGAAACGTTGTCTTTTACAACTAGTTTTTAAATACACTCTTATATCATAGGTATTATGCCGCATATTATAGGTATCCTCTCTAATATTATAGGTATCATGTACGTTATAAACCTTGTAAATGTAAATATAGCTCGCGGCAAGGAATTAAGATCCGGGGAGGGAAGTGAATTGTGTGAATAGTCACTCCCTCGAATATTAAGTTGGAAACAAAACAAGATTCTATCTAAAGAAGGCTATATGATGCCTTAGTCTAGTGATATCCACCCCCATAGATGTCGGACGAGTACCTATAATTTACTCTTATCAATTAGACGCTTTTTGCCCCGCATTTTAGAAATAGTATATACAAATCATTAATTTTATATACATACATATATACATATATACATACATATATCTACCAAGTCCTACGAAAAAATATATACCTTGAGATATCAAAATCTCAAAATTGGGGTTTTCATATTTGAGTTTCATTTATTTTAGAACTTTAATAGTGTAATGCTAGGAATTGATAGGATATTTTAATAAAAAAGAAAAAAAATTTGAACACCAGTTCACCAGTCGTTACTTACCCTTAAAGTATTACCGTTCACACCTCATTTGGTCGATCTATCTTGTCTATTATTTACTTTATTGTACTAAAGAGTATTGCTATTTAATAGCAATCTATCACTTACTTGGCATTACTTGTCATATTGAATCTTACTTTAATTAATAAGTTAAGGCTGGAGCAAGCGCTTCACACAAAATTTCGTGCTATTTATAGATAAGATATTTGGTATTATGAATATTGTTACTTTCATCGCCGAATTTTATTTACTTTACCTTATATTCCTAATTAATGCGTTGCTTAATCTGAACTTTCAGTTTTCGGTAATAAATGTCTTTTTTGTTACTTTTCTGACATGGAAATATTCGAAAGATTATAAAAGAATCAAGATATCCTTCACTTCAGAAAAGAAAAGAAACACACACACACACACACACACACACACACACACACACACACACACACACACACACACACACACACACACACACACATATATATTGCAGCTTAGGCCCAGTTTAAATTTCATTTCACATGTACTAATAATTCCAATACCCATTCGCATGGTCTACAATCTATCAACTCGACGGAATTTAATATTTGAACCATTGGTTTAACTTACAGTAAGGACACTAGAGCACGCTTCTTTTCATTAATTCTTAAAGTGCATATGACATGAAAAAAATTTAATGTTAAAAATGTGTATTTTATTGGCATTGATAAGAATATCACAGTTAAATTTGTTTCAAAAACATATTTCTCTAGAAATTCAAGAAAATTTAGCACAAGTTGTGACGTCATTTTGTTTACAAGTCTCCAGATTTAGTTGCAAATACACGAAATATGTTTGAATGTAGAATCTTAATTTCAGGTAGTACACTTTTCAGTTTCCCAACATTTGAAGAGTACTACGTAAGCTATCAAATGAAGCTGAATACAATATGCCTTTCGTCGTCATTTTGTATGAATTACAATTTATATTTAGTACATTACTACCGAATCTAGAGTACGTGTCAACAAAATGACGTCACAAATTGGGCTTAATTTTCTCACATATCTCAAGAATTAAGCTTTTGAAGCAAATCTTATTAAGATATATTTATCATTATTAACAAACTATACATTTCAAACGATGAAATGATTTCGTGTCATATACACTTTAAGCTTTCTACTGTTTGAAACTCTCAAAAATTAAGCACCGAGTTGAAATACACCGAGTGATCAGAATAAACCTGTTTTCCAATCCACTGGTTCAAGGGATGATTTAAAGTCGTTATTTAAAAAAATGTACGTGTTTGGAAGTATTTATGAATAGGGTCTCGATCCTTGCTCTTTTGTAGGTTGTTTCAACATACACGACTTTCATAACTGGCTCGGCTGCTAATTTGCATCAACATTAAAAATCAATGTTTTTGGAGTGAAAATCCTTTTAAATCCTTGATCTTGTTGATTTAGATAAGGCGTGTGAGTTTCTACTTAAATTAATAAATCCTTTACAAGATGTGAGCATTTGAAGTTTTGAAAATGCACCAAAACGAGGCCACCAATGCTTCCAGTGATAAATACATACAAAACCCTCTATTTTCGTTCTTTCATAATTTCTTTGGTATTCAGTCAAATTCTACAAAATGTTCTGGAAATAGTTTTCGTGAAGTATTTTCTCAGATAGCATTAATAGTTTCTGGTAAAAAGCTTCATTTTCTCTATCTAAAAAAACTGAGTTGTGAAAGAAGTCTAATCTGCCAAGATTTTACGATTTTTATGATCAGTCGAATATACTCGATGACTTAGACATCGAATTCAAAGATTACTTGAATCTCTTTAGATCTCGCCCTCCTTCATTCTTCCTTATAATTTTTTTTTCTTCTTCTCTCCTTGCCTTGGTTTCTTTCTGGCTTTTGCATTGTGTTTTTCCCTTTATTATTATTGTTATTATTATCATTATCATTATCATTATTATTAATACTTTACTTATAAAACGCGACGTTTAGACGTTTGCTGCATAAAGTAATTATCCAAAACATCTGAAATAAAGTAACAAAATACGACTATATTTAGGGAAGCAGTCCATAGAGGAATGCGAAGTTACAATATAAAAACGTGAAGATTAAAATAAACTAAAAAAGAAAGAAAGAAAACGCTCTAGGGAAAACAACTTAGTGAAAATTTTTGCGCAAACGATGGAGTCATTCTGAGTATTGAGGCTAGGCTTTACGTCTCTATGAATGCATTTGACAAAGAAGGCAGCCTATTGATGGTTTTCAACCATTCCCAAGAGATCGAATTAAATAACAAAAGACACGGCGGCCATGTTGGAGGATAAAACAAAAGAATTCATTGACAATTCTTTTGTTAAGTTCCTCCAACATGGCCGCCGTGAAAACCATCAATAGCGAGGGGTCTATAGCTGAATACTTATGTTCCTTAATGCGTTGGTGCAGCTTTCGGTATCACGTAAAAGCAACATAATAGGCATCGCACTGATTACATTCATTTTATCAGTAATAAACCCAGCATTGCTTTTTGATGATATCTGGTTTCTTTTCCTTAGCTTAGACCTTTGATGGGACTTTCGTCTTCATATTTTTCTTTTATCCTTTCTTTCTCATGTTTTAAAAAACTTGATAAAGGTACTCTTATTTTCTCTTATTTTTATCGTGTCTGCTATTACTGCTATTTATACTCTTCCTAGCTCTCCACTAAACTGAAATACTTAGCTGTAACTTCAACAGACTTTTCAGGCTGATCTAGAATGCTACTAACAACTATGCACTATCCAAAAGTTCATGGGGAACCCTTATTGAGAGTTGCAGCAAATCCATTCATGGATTCACGAATTTAATGCGATATGCCATGATTTTGGTCAAAAAATCGATTAAATAGATAAATGATATCAAAAGCAGGAGCAACTTGATTTTCTAATCTATCATCACTAATGGATCTTGACCTTGAAGGTAAATGAGTCAGCCCATCTTCGTGTTCGTGCTAGTCGTCCAACTTGCAAAGATATACATAGAATTACAAGAATAACTGTTGACAACCAAGGAAAAATAGCATTTAAAAGATAAATAATTATTCGATGTTTACGATAATTCTGGTTTCGATCCTAGTGCGATGTTTTGTGGTAGTTTTTTTTTGAATTTTCCAAAAATTACGAACCTGCTGGAAGTGAAATCGAACACGCGTTTAAAGCTACATTTAAACGCATTGTAGCGGAAATGACGTGTACGTCAACCGGAAACCATTTAAGTCAAAAAGGTCTTCGAAAAAATATATATAAGAGGAAAACCGATTCACGTCTTAGTTCATAATTCAGTCAAGCCAATAGAGCTAAAAGTTGGTTTAACGGAGTAATTCTTCAAGAAACGTTTCAAGATGTTCAAGGTAGTTTTCATATTCACAGTAATTTCTGTGTCCTGTTCCTGGTGTTACGTTATACCGCCAGTTTTGCCTCCGCCACCTGTGATCAGAAACACCCTGGCCGACTCAACGAACGACTTTGCCTTGCGATTCTACAAACAGCTGAAGACTGACCCGCAGTTTCTCAAGACGAATCTGTTTTTCTCTCCTCTGAGTATCGCCTTTGCCCTGGGCATGACCCATCTTGGTGCAAGGGGGAATACAGCCAAGGAATTGGAAAAATCCTTTGGTTGGGATCCACGAACGGTGAACTCTGATTTCAAGGAACTTGGACAAGCCTTACAGCCGAACAGTAGTGAGGTTGTTCTGCGCCTCGCTAATCGTATCTGGGGTCAAAAAGGAATGACGATCTTGAGAAGCTTCCTCAGAAATTCTGGGTTCTATTTCGATGCAGGAATGGCTTTAACCGATTTCGCGAATGCCCATGAGCAAGCACGACAGGAAATTAACGAATGGGTCGAAAATAAAACTGAGAACAAGATTCAAGAGCTTCTGCAACAAGGGGTCGTAACCCCTAGCACCGTCATGGTATTGGTGAATGCCATCTACTTCAAAGGAACCTGGAAATACCAGTTTGACAAGAAATATACCAGTGACTCGACATTTTATCTTGACCGATATGTTAGGGCCCCAGCAGGAAGAAGAAAGGATCTTACGGTTCATGTAAAACTGATGAAGCAAAAAGGGAAGTTCAATTATTTCTACGATGGCACTTTGAGTGAAAGATGCGAGGTGTTAGAACTACCCTACACTGGAGAAGACACTTCCATGTTCATTGTCCTTCCGATGAATTTTGGCTCGCGAGCGTTGAGGTCTTTGGAGCACGATATCGCGTCCACCGTTATCAACACTTGGGTGCGTTCAGTGAGTGCAAGAGAGATTCAAGTCTTCCTGCCAAGATTTAAAGTCAAACATTACTTTGAAGCGAACGAATACCTCAAGAATCTAGGCGTTAGAGACTTGTTCACGGGAGCTGCAGATTTGTCTGGTATTACTGGTAGCCTCGGGTTGAGTATCAGTAAGGTTGTACACAAGGCTTTTGTGGAGGTGAACGAGAAGGGAACCGAGGCAGCAGCAGCTACTAGAGTAGTTGTGAGAAAGAGTGGCATCCAAAGTTTTAGAGCTGACCATCCATTTCTGTACTTCATCTACCACAAGCCAACACGCAGCATTTTGTTCATGGGGCGCGTGATGGTTCCAAGTCGAGAAAAAGTGCAGTGACGTGACATCACGCATGGATCACTGCGTGACATCTTATCTTCTGTGAATTCTTAATCAGTGTTGAGTAATTAAGAAATTGACATCAATATTCTATGTGCTTATTGAGGATAAGTTGTGTTATCACATTGTTAAAGTAGCGTGGATCGTCGAGACGTTATTGTTGTTATTATTTACAATAGAAAAAACGAGAAAAACGTCTCGTTTTTAGTGATCAAAGCAATCAAAGGAAAGAGCGTGAGCGTGATGATAAAAAATAACCAATCAGCGTGCAAGACATTCGTTAGATATTGTAAAATAAAAAAGTTACATTAAAGCATTTGAGTTTCAGACGAGTTTGTTATTACTTTGAAGTATATAGTTTTTGAAAGACAAAGCAAATTGGGTTCATAAGATCTGTCACACCTGACGTCTGGTATTTGGCCACTTGTCAGGGTTGCTTAGGCCCAGTTTGGCCCAATCGATCTAATGCAAATAATCAGAATATTTTTTTATTGCATATGGAATTCGACGTTTAAACTATGGCTTAAACGTGATAAAGATTAACGCAATACATTGTATTTTGTAAAAGACATGTTTTAAATGACTATTTTTAGTAAATACAAATTTGTTACCATAAATTCTGACAAAATGCTATTCTACTCCTATCTCAGTGAATTCATATGGCGAAATTCTTGTTGTCTAAAAGCAGCTTATATATAGTAAAACGTATATTATATTCAAATATCAACAGTGGCATGTACGTCAACAGTAATCATGATGATCAGTGTTTGCAAGACAAGCTTTTTTGTACAAAAGCGAATGAATATTACTAGACATGTTTTCATTTTTATTGGAAATACTATAAAAATATATATATTCTAATTAATCATGACCTCATAGAGCCCTTAGGTGCTCACTACTCATCTTTTCATGCTGTAAAGTCGTCCTTCGGCAGACACTGACTAAAGGTTTCACCAAGACAATTAAGTAAACCTACCAAATGAACAAAATAGAAGTAGCACAAACATTAACATATATGAAGTAAAAATTTGCTTTTGTAAAGCAAGATATTTGAAAAGTTCAAACTTTGCAAACTTTATTGCAAGTGAAATCCAACACGCTTTTGAAATGCATTTCAACGGTTGATGTCTCTTTAAGAGCACAAGTGACGTCAATGATCAACCAGAAAACTAGACACCAATGAAAAGTTCCCGGGAAAGCTTATAATAGAAAGCGAAGTCCAAACTCAAATCAGACTAAATAGAGCTAAAATTTTGTGTAAACAGAGGCACTACAAACGTATGTTCAAGATGTTGAAGTTGGCTTTTGTTTTCACGCTGTTTTATGTTTCTTGTTCCTGGTGTTCAGTAATACCGCCAGTTTTACCGCCAGTCATCAAAAACCCTCTCGCTGATTTGACCAACGACTTTGGTTTCCGATTTTACAACCAGCTTAAAGATGCTGCGAATTTTCGTGATAAGAATCTGTTTTTCTCTCCTCTGAGCATCGCCATTGCCCTGGGCATGACCCATCTTGGTGCGAGGGGGAATACAGCCAAAGAAATGGAAACCGTTTTTTATTGGGATCGACAGACTGTTAACCAGGACTTCAAGGACCTTGGTCAAGCCCTGCATCCAAAGAGCAATGAATTGGTTCTGCGCCTCGCTAACCGTATCTGGGGTCGAAAAGGAATGACGATCTTGAGAAACTTTCTAAGAGATTCTGGGCTCTATTTTGACGCAGGAATGGCTTTAGCCGACTTCGCGAATTATCCTGAACAAGCAAGACAAAAGATCAATAAATGGGTTGAAAATAAAACTGAGAACAAGATTCAAGAGCTTCTGAAGCAAGGAACCGTTACTTCTGCTACTGTCATGGTATTGGTCAATGCCATCTACTTTAATGGTACCTGGAAATACCAGTTTGACGAGAAGAAGACAATCGATTCCACCTTTCGTCTAGATGACCTCAGAATCCCAGTTAAATTGATGAAGCGATACGGGGAGTTCAGATATTTTGAAGACACGGACTTGAGTGAAAGATGTGAGGTGTTAGAACTACCCTACGCTGGAGATGAAACTTCGATGTTCGTAATCCTACCGAGGAACAGGAACTCGCGAGCACTGACGTCTTTGAAGCAAGATATCTCTTCTACTGTTGTCGATATGTGGGTAAACTCAGGTCGTGCAAAGAATATGACAGTCTACATACCTAGATTCAAAGTCAAACATGGCTTCGAAGCAAGTGATTTCCTCAAGAAACTTGGGGTCAAAACTTTGTTCACGGAAGCTGCAGATCTGTCTGGTATCACTGGAAACCCGCGTGGTCTTTATGTTAGTAAGGTTGTACACAAGGCTTTTGTGGAGGTGAACGAGAAGGGAACTGAGGCAGCAGCGGCATCAGCAGTCGTGGGTGTGACATGCTCAGCCAACTGTCAACCACTCATCTTCTCAGCAGACCACCCTTTCCTCTACTTCTTGTATCACAAGAAATCGGGCGCCATCTTGTTTATGGGTCGAGTGATGAACCGTTCACAAGAAACAGCTTAATGACATTATGATGACACTATCCCAGCGCTGAAGAAAGTTTAGTATTAATAGATAAAATAGTGTCAATTTAGTGCCCGGTTCAAATTTAGCAACTTTTTTTATGCTTATAAGTAACGACTACTAAAATTAGACAGAGAAAGTTGAAGTTCATTTTCAGGAAAAAGACAAATTTAGGCCCCAAGTAAGTAAAAAGTTTTCGTTTTTGCAAAGTTTGATTGTTGTCTAGTCGATAATTATTGTAAATGGTACACTAATCAAACCATGCCAACTCAGTATATACTTATCGTTTTTAATCCCTCAATCAAAAAACAAATAGACCGTTTTTGAATAAATATTTTGTGTTAAATATCGCTGTGTTCTTTGATCAATGACTAGTTTTTACAGGATTTAAGTCTAATTTTAGTGCCCAAATATTCACAAATACCACAATGGAAAAGTAAAAATATGCACTTGTCCAACAATATACACACTTTGAAATTCCACGGATTTTGACTGGAACGCATGAATTCAAAGAAATTCCATACGGAATCGAGGCTAATCCTGTAGAACAGAGAATTCGAAACTGGACTGGTATTGTCGGGGTGCCCCAAAATTGGAAAGCTATTTCGAGTGGCAGTAAGATAAATAATTTCTTTTGTTAGTGTATTTTTTGAATAGACCCTTTTCGAGTTCCAAATTACCGCTGTGTTTCATGATTACAGACTCATTTACTCAGGCTTAGCCTCGATTTTGTGAGAATATTCACGTGTTCCAGTCAAGGTCCGTCAAGTTTCAAAGTGTTCGTATTGTTGAAGTTGTGTATTCTTTACTTTACCGTTGGTATTTGCGAGTAATTAGACACTGATTCGAAGCTAAGCCTGAATAAATATCATTACTTAGATATCATTTTGAGTCTCAGTGTATGCATATGCCCTATTTAAAGCAATATGCAGTATTTACATAGAAATGATTTTTTGTATGATTCTATGCATGTTCCTAAAACCTAATGAGTTGGGTTTTTTTATAGAGGAATAGAGTCACATCAATCTTGACCACGAATAGTCCATAAATAGTTGCTTTACGTTATTTCCTGCCGTGAAGTAGACCTTGAAGACAAATAAAGGTACAAGACATGAACTATTGAACTTCCAAGTTAACAAAATAATTATCATAAATATCATTGTATTTATGTATAATCGTATTGCTTTTTTGTTACAATATATTTTTAAAGGTTAAAATAGCAAAGTCATTGCAAATGAAATCAGACATGCTTTTGAACTAGTGCTAATTTGAATTTGGATGGTTGACGTCACTTCAAGAGCACAAGTGACGTCAACCGGAAAATCTGACGCCAATAAAAAGTTCCCGGGAAAACTTATAAAAGGAAGCTGAATCGAAACTCAAATCAGAAAATAAAGACTGCTAAAGAGAGCTAAAATTTTGTGTAAACAAAGACACTACAAACGTATGTTCAAGATGTTGAAGTTGGTTTTTGTTTTCACGCTGTTTTATGTTTCTTGTTCCTGGTGTTCAGTAATACCGCCAGTTTTACCGCCAGTCATCAAAAACCCTCTCGCTGATTTGACCAACGACTTTGGTTTCCGATTTTACAACCAGCTTAAAGATGCTGCGAATTTTCGTGATAAGAATCTGTTTTTCTCTCCTCTGAGCATCGCCATTGCCCTGGGCATGACCCATCTTGGTGCGAGGGGGAATACAGCCAAAGAAATGGAAACCGTTTTTTATTGGGATCGACAGACTGTTAACCAGGACTTCAAGGACCTTGGTCAAGCCCTGCATCCAAAGAGCAATGAATTGGTTCTGCGCCTCGCTAACCGTATCTGGGGTCGAAAAGGAATGACGATCTTGAGAAACTTTCTAAGAGATTCTGGGCTCTATTTTGACGCAGGAATGGCTTTAGCCGACTTCGCGAATTATCCTGAACAAGCAAGACAAAAGATCAATAAATGGGTTGAAAATAAAACTGAGAACAAGATTCAAGAGCTTCTGAAGCAAGGAACCGTTACTTCTGCTACTGTCATGGTATTGGTCAATGCCATCTACTTTAATGGTACCTGGAAATACCAGTTTGACGAGAAGAAGACAATCGATTCCACCTTTCGTCTAGATGACCTCAGAATCCCAGTTAAATTGATGAAGCGATACGGGGAGTTCAGATATTTTGAAGACACGGACTTGAGTGAAAGATGCGAGGTGCTAGAAGTACCCTACGCTGGAGATGAAGCTTCGATGTTTTTCGTCCTCCCGGTAGACAGAGGCTCGCGAGCACTGAGGACTTTGGAACAAGATATCTCTTCAACTGTTGTCGATGTGTGGGTGAATTCAGTTCGGGCAAAGAATATGACAGTCTACGTACCTAGATTCAAAGTCAAACATCACTTCGAAGCAACTGATTTCCTCAATAATCTTGGCATCAGAGATTTGTTCACGGACGCTGCAGATTTGTCTGGTATTACTGGTAGCGTTGGGATTAGTGTCAGTAAGTTTGTACACGAGGCTTTCGTGGAGGTGAACGAGAAGGGAACCGAGGCAGCGGCGGCTACTGCGGTAATAGGAAGATACGGTGGTTTTCGGGCTGACCATCCATTTTTGTACTTCATTTACCACAAGCCAACACGCAGCATTTTGTTCATTGGGCGCGTGATGGATCCAAGTCAAGAAGACGTGCAGTGACGTGACATCACGAAAAACTGATTAAACGTGACAGCTAGTTTATTGCCTGCAACTTCATCACAATTTAAATCAGCTAAGCAATTCAGTAATATTAGATATAGTCAAGTGAAGGATTCTATAATGAATATTGATTGTATGTTACACGGTTTTATTAAAAGGTAATGATTAAGTGAGAGTGTGACATAAAATGAGTTACGCCATTGGCGTAACATACGTAACCATTCTTTTCGGTTAGACAGTCCAACTCCAAAATACTAGGAGAAATGAAGCATCCATCATTGTTATTGAACCCTAAAACAACCTCTTGGTTGATCCATGTCGAGACATAACTCATAGATTGAATCGGGGCTTAGTGCTATATTTGGCCATTTTTTCAGTATTATAGACTGGTTTAAAAAATGATCACGCTGCTTTGTACTTAATTATAAAACTGATAAGAAGATTTGCTGGATAAAAGGAACGTCTAGTCAGTTCCAGGATGCATTTATAAGCATTTATATTCTCTATCATGTATTTAATAATACACTAATTTAGATTTTCCATAAATTGGTTTTATTTAAAGCGATGTATTAATAAGAAAGAATAAAGATTTTAACTGAAGACTAACGGATCGGACGCCCAAATTGGACTGATAAAGGAATTTATAAAGGAGGGAAGGAAGGAAGGAAGGAAGAAATAAAGGAGGGAGGATGGGATAAGAAGGAAAGGAAGATAGAAAAGAAAGAAAGAAAGAAGGGAGAGATAATGGGATAAGAAGGAAAGGAAGACAGACGAGAAATTGTTGAAGAAAAAAAAAAAAATAAAAAAAAAAAAAAAAGGAAAACTTTTTTCACTCTTTGCTTTAGCTAGGAAAGTTTAGTTTTTGAATAGTAATTAATGATAAGTTCAATCAGTATTTAACAAGCAAGCTGTGAACAATTTCTACTTAATGAATACAGTTCGCTTTTTCGAAATATGATTATGAAACTTCGTTCGTTTTGTGATGATAAAATGTTTTAATCTCGGCCGGCTCAATGAGGTCTGAACTAGTGAATATCAAAGCAATTTAACACGCTCTTGTTGTATCAAAATGTAAAGTAGTTTAGTTTCTTTTCCCCCGAGGATCTAGGAAAACTACTTCTGGTTTTGATTTTAAAGATCATATATCATGAGGAAAACTAGAAATCCAAAATAATTGTTTTTTTTCGAAACTCAATTTTTCCCGCTAAAGTATTATTATTCTTGCTTGATCCCATCACTTCACGTTGTCATGAAAATGCTTTTTTTCATATGAATACCCTGAGAGAAAATCATTAAAACTAGTATTCAAGCTTTCAAAGACGCATTTCATAGCTACGGCAATTAGTTTATGAAATTTAAGTAAAGTTTCCGGTGTGGTGGGCAGAAGTCGCTCATAAAATAAAAACTAAAAAAAGGGCTGAAATATTTCTTTATAGGGCCTTCTATTATTTGGCAAATAATTTAGTAATTTTTTGTTCGCCTGAGGAAGTCGTTACTGCTTAACCCCAGTACCATTTCTAGAACATATGGAAATCATGGAAATATTTACAAAAGCAATTGCACTCGGCTTGCGCTTGTCGCAGGAGCAATGCCAAATTTCACGTAGAGAAGAGAAAAGAAGAGAAGAGAAGGGAAGAGAAGGGAAGAGAAGAGAAGAGAAGAGGAGAAGGGAGAGAAAGCTCTAATAAAAACACAAATTACTAATGTTTTGCCTGACATTTTTCACATCATATATGTTGGATGCATGCAATTTCAAAGGTTACTTTACCAGGCATTCTATATGAGCGACGGATCTTGAACTAACTTTCCATATATTCATTTATCAAATAAAGTAAAGGTACAATAATCCAATGTATTCTCAGCTAGTCTTTTCCTCTTAAAGTCTTTTATATCAGCGTAAGTACATGGCGCAAGACTATCCAAGTGTAGAACTGATCTCAGATGACCATAAACTTGTCATCCACCTTGTATCTAATCTTCCTCAAGGCTTTTTTCTTCCATTTTAGAACGACATTTTATATTCATTATATACAACTGTTTTTTGCAGTTCCATTTTGTTATTTCAGCCTCGATGAATCCGAGGCCACTGGGTCTTCTTCTGTCAGCGCTTGCTGCTCCTGCTCTTCATCGATTTGCTCGATATTCCGCTTTGTGGTCAGTTTGATATTTTCCCGGACTGTTTCTCCACCTTCTTCGTATTTGTTATGCCCTCGACAAACTTTCCTACATAGCAGGCAGATACAGATGATTACAACAATCACACATAGTACAGCAAGTAAGCCAACGACCCAGTCGTCAATCGATGAAAAAGTGCGATTATTTTCCCCATCGTTGGATTTGAATCCACGGCTTCTGACGGATGTGGAAACCGATCCGCCAGACGACTTTCCTTTCGAGTCCCCGAGTACATTCTCGAAAGACACGAACCATAGAATTAACCAACACATGTACAGTATACCCAAAGAACTGGTCGAAAGTCCTTCTGCACCTGTGTTTGCCATGATTAGAAAATATATTTTCCTAACGAAATTTGAATGAATAAGCAACCGCCGGTTTGTTCCAAGGAAACGCACACTTATCTAGAGCGGAGGTAGGTCGTTGAATTCTAGTTTTTACGAACCTTTTTTTATAAACCAGCGTCACGTTGATGGAACTGCTTTACAGATGTTTCGTCCGACACAAAAGATTTGATTTCTTGTTTTTAAGATAGAAACCCAATTTAACATGTGTTTGGTGAAGTTTGAGTTAATCTAAATGCAAATGTATTCAACTGATTTGTTTTTAAGTTTTTGAAGATGCAATTGAAAAGTTCCAATCGTATTGGAGCTTGGAAGCGAAATTAAGCAGGTTATATATAAATTTGTGCTGTAACCAAATGGTATAAAGTTACATATATTTCTAATCATATTTACAAGGTATTTTACTTGTTAGCTCAGTTATGGCTTCAGGCTTATTACATTTAAAGTTATGAGGAAGAGGCTACAAAAATAGCAGTAAATCTATTTTCTTATGTACTTTTTCAGTATTAACTTTTGCTTTTGATTTTTCTGTATGCAAGAGCATACAGACAACACGAAATCCCAAACACTTTGACACTGATATAACATTATACAGCAAGTACATCAATTCACATAATAATTTTTTTCTGAAAAAATGCTCCTATTATCAGAAGATTCTATAGCTTCGCCTTTGCTGCCAGAACAGGTGACACGACGAATCAAGAAGAATGAAAAAAGAAGGCAAACGAACGAAATTTATAACATTAAAGATATTTCCTTAAACAGATATAAAAGTTTGTAGTGAAAAAAAAAAAAAACAATCAAAAGCATCGAAGATTAAGCGAACAAACCGAATCCACATTTGCAAAAATTGTAGGATTAGGTAAATGAATATTAATATATTCAATCGACATTCAATCGTACTGTTATTATTATTATTTCTTTATTATCCCTTTTGTGTCCTTGATCTACAGTAGACTTACGGATGAGACTAGTAACGATTGAAATGCAGCAGGGATCCGAAGGTCCGTTATTTCGGTTCGTTATTCTGAATAATCCTTTCCGGCTATAAATTAAATAGTCTACTAGATCTTCCGGGTCATAATTGTTTGAAAATGAAAGGGTGGTAAAAGCCTAGAAAATTGCTAAGCTCGCGTTACACTATTCATACATACACGCTTATTTAAAAATAAGAAATTTTCGGAGCCAATGGATGAAGGCGTTAGGTCATTCCAAGATCGAAACGAATTATGGGCATACATCTAAACACGAATAATGAAGGTGTTAAAGTTTAAATAGCTTCGTCCCACTACAGGCAAATAAGAAGGAACCGATATCAGTCGTTTTAGGTAGTCCTCTGGATAAACGCCTTCGAAAAGTCTGGCAACTGAATATTGGCAAAGTTGCGAATCGCTACCTTACGGTTGTCAGAATCGCTAATATAATTGCATCCAATTGTATTCAGGCTTCAAATTTTCGTTAATTCTGTCCGTTAAGCTCTGATTGCTGCAACATTAGGATTCGATACGATACGATATGATACGATCAATGCAAGATGATACCTTCAATGATCTCTTTTCCTATTCTTCAATGGTAACAATTGTTCTTGGCACTTCAAAGTTCCTGCCAACTCTCAGTAAGGTTACATCAAGAATCTTATCTGCCTACAAATAGAATTCAATGATGGCAGAATTTTAACAAAGGCAAGGTCAACCCATTGATGTTAAAATTGTTGTGGAATTAAAGTAATAATTGCTAGTTTTCGGCCACCATGCCGACTACCACCAATGGTTGTTTACCATTAGATTGGAAATTCCACCAGAATTCCCTCTTCGTCCAGAATGAGCAAATGGTACGAAACTGTTTCCCTTTTCACAGTCATCCCTGCTAGGTTTGTGTTGCATTTGCAATATCAACCGGAAAATCTACTTTTGTGTGGGCTTCCTGTTCTAAACAATTTCAAGATTTGGGCTTCCTGTCTTAACAAACGTGTGTGGAAAGTGTTGTAAATGGTACGCGATTCTCCGGTTATTCTGGGCACACTGAAACAAATGCGGTACCTACTGAGCATTTCCAAGGGAGAAGGTTGTACCATTTGCAGAAAAATTATTGAAATTTTCAATCTAATTAATGGTAAACAACCAATATCTCCACAACTCCATAAACAAGAGGATTTATTGATTTGTTGCAATTATTTAGATGTGCAACAGCAAAAACATTATGAGGTACATCTATCTTCGTATTTTTGTATTATTATTTATTTTTCTATTATCTTTATTATTGTTTAGTATAAAAATAGCCTAAGTATGAATAGTTAGTCAGCTAGATTATCTCTGCTATTTTTGGGTTTATGTTACCTTTACCTTTCAATTTTAATTGTGATTATCATAAAAACTTTTTTATTTGTCTAAGGCACTGGCTAAACGAGGAAAACAAGACAGTTTCCAGAAACGTTTCCCGCGAGCATGTTTCCCGATAATTCCAAGTTTAGAAACATTGCTACGTGCAACAAATTTTGCTTCCAAGACGCAAAAATGTTTCTGCTGTGCGGCCACGAAAGTCAACATTATAAAAGTCCTTTACTTACCAACGTTATTTCTATCTTGAAAGTGCGCATGTGCTAACCAATATTGAGTAAACATTTTTCCCGATGTTCCCTGACAGTTTTGCCACCATTAGAAGCATTTAAGTAAAGATGTTTTTGGAAACATGTTTTCTTCGTTTAGCCAGGGACTTAATATCAAAAGGTAATAAATATACATTTTTAACTGTCTTCCGCCCAACGAACTATTATTGAACTGCCAATAGGCCATTTGCATTATGGCGTCATTTACTACCACTACCAGACTCCATTGCACACTGTCTTTTGTTCTGTTAACTAGCACATTCAAATGCAAATGGCCTATTCGATACATTACATTCCCTCCTCCCCATCCCCCCTTGGTTCGGTAAGTCCTCCTACTTGAGTACGTTTTATTTCTTTAGCTTTTCTCATATGTCTCAATCTGTAAATAAATTCAATCAATTCTCTTACTTGTCGTCTCTTGGGTTGCTTTTCATTTCATCCTGGTTTTATTTTCCTCGATTCTTTGCACGCAGACATCAACATCTTTATTTAGCACTCTGATTGCTGGAAAACATTACATAAGTAAGTGTAGATACAACATCATCATCACACCGAGTTTGTTTACACCCATTGGACGATTTTCATACCATACAGAATCAGTTGGCTTCCAGCCTTGACGTTTTGGATACTGGAAAAAGCTTGTGCAACTGGGATTAAGCTTATAAATATACAGGCGAAGTACTGTGTAGCCGTCATTTACTCTGTTGGGTACACATGGTTTGGTACACTCTCCCATCTTTCTCAAAACTTTCAATATCATTTACTCCACTAGGATGGATTGTCTGTGGCTTCATTATGTGTCATAGTGGCATAGCAGTTTCCTTGAGGATCTTCTTCGAAGGAAAAGCTTTGTGGTGTGAGGGATCTCTGACCTTCTCTGCCTCGGCGACACCAATGCAATGTTCTGTGAAACCATACGTTGCGTAGTAAACATAGTGGACTGTCCATGGACAACACGTTTGAATTCCTTACAACTTATTTAGATCCTCGGCTTCAACAGCAGGCCTGTGTTTTGTGTTCTCTTTGTTGGCTTTCTTTAGCTGCTTGATTTTAGAAACAACGAATTTATTTGATTGGTGAAATTCGCAGTTTTCTGTGATCTTTATCCCTCGCTTGAAGGGCGGGTTGTTCAAATATCTTTTGATGGAGTTTCTCAAGCCCAACAAGGTTGATCGACTGTATTCTTCGCCCTTTTGATTTTTCGCTTCAGCGTAAAAAAATTGTCAGAACACTATCGAGTTCTTGATTGGTCATGTTTTCAAGACTTTTTGTCAGATTCCTAGCAGAAGCCCAATCTGTGTATAAAAACATTTTTCGTTTAGCTACGTAATTTATAATAAATGTAGTCATTGTTATTCAGTTAATTTTGCCATTATTACAAGAAAAATGTAAATTAGAACATATCTTTGAACACTTTCAAATGACATTTGGTTGAGTATTTTGTTGTTTTGGCCTGTGCCTCATCTAGTATCTTGTTTATCGTTTCGGTACTTACTTCGGAAATCTATGATTTGTATCGACACTATCGACGGTATTAATTGCTTCTCTTTCAAGTCTGTCGATTGCTTGAGAAAGGTTCTCTAATTCTTCGTCACGGATATTTTCCCAATAAATATCAAAATTCAAATTTTTTTCATTTTACAATAAGTTTTTTTAGCGAGGAAAAAAATTTAAGATAAATTATAACGTCTCTTGAGGATGACGCGAATGTGCTTTGATACCCTCATCAAACATGGTTTTCGACCAATCGTAGCGCGCGTAATATCCCAATTATTTTATAAACAAAGATCAAATTGAATGACAGGTTGTCATGATTGTCCGTTATTAGCTAAGAAATTTCAGGAGGCGTTTCTTCTTGATCTTGATTATCGGGAAATATTTATCGAGACGCGAGTCCTCGAGCGGCGACAGCAACAAAGCAGCTGGCTGCCATTTTGGATTTTCGCTCGAGGAGATTATCGTGATAGTGTGAGTTTCTTAACCAATCAGCACGCGATATTTTCTATAATCACCTGCGTATTTTAACTAATATAGATATATATATATATTGTTGGTTGTTGATGGAAGACATGAACTGTGCCATGGCCTCCAGACGGTAGTCGTCACGCACCGCAAAGAACGACCATTTAGAATGATTTGTAAACTTAATTTGCAATTAAAGCTTTAAAGCTCCCCCCCTCCCTCCCCCCCCAAAACATGAAAATGTTCAAATGCAAATTAATAGAAGATCGCCCAATCCCCCCCCCCCCTAATTTTTCAGAGCCCTCTTTTAATGCCCCAAAACATTTCGGTCCCGTTCCCACATATCTATTGTATTCTATTGTTGTGACAAATGGACTTCACAAAATGCCTAAACTTTGTCAATGCTTGAAACTTCAGGCTAATTTTTCATATTGTCTTTATTTATGTCAGTATCTTGGTCTCACAAAATTATGCTGGCTAATTTGTTTGTATACTCGGAGAAAATTAACTTTTATTTTCTCACTAAAACTCTTCTAAATTATTAGAAAACGTGCTGAAAGGCACGCATGCGCAATCGTTCCTGTCCTGAGGGATACACTCGGTGAAAATAATGTTTCACCGAGGGCCAATCGGACAGCCCAATGTCCGTACGGCTCGACAGATTCTTGATTTTAAAAATAATTGGATAATCAATTTTCAACGCATTTCTCATGTAATAAGTTTACATTTTTTAGTGAGAAAAGTAGTGTGAAATGTGAAGAAAAGCTCGTGAAACGAAAACTGCGTAAAATGCGAGGACGCGTGAGAAAAAAGCGTGGAATAAAGATGATATTTACTTAGTACTGGGTAAAGTAAATTTGAATGGATTCTCTTTGCTGTCACTTTGAATATATATATTTTTCTCAGTCGATGGAAATAAAGTCTTAATTTCATCGATCATTAGGATAACTTGAAGTACATATCTTATCAACTCTTGCTTTTTCTGCAGCCGTAATTCCCTCCAGATCATTAAATCCTGTCTCCAATGTGTGATGTTGTAGATGCTTGAACCCTAGTGCACTTGATTCCATACGCTGGACATTAGCACAACGAATACAACAGAATCGAACTACCAAGACTCCAATAATAACAACGAAAACTGTCGCTAGGAAAATTATAGCAATAACACCATTGTTTATGGCTGAAATATCACTTGACTCTTCGGTACTTGTTCGTGTGTTGGTGTTATTAAACTCTGTATTGTTATAATATGCGAAGACTCCATTTGTCGCAATATTCATATTCAAGATCACAGTAAGGAGCACTCGTTGGCAACCATCTACTTTACCCGCATTCATTTTCTTAAAGTTATATTTCTCACTAGAACTGTCGTCTGCTATGATGATATTAAAACTGAATAAGCGAGGAAAATCCCTGTGGCAGAGATATTTCAATTCCGATCGAGCTGTGGGTAAACTCTCTTCAATTTATTCACAGAATATTTGCTTTGTGACATGAAAACTGTCAGTAAATTTTGAAATAATTTCTTGACTTTATAAATATTCATGACAAAAATATATTCTTGAAAAATACTTATCGTTTACAGGTGTTTTAACAAAACATGAAATCGCCTTAAAGGAATATATTCAATGTCCAGTGACTATCAGTTTTTTTATTCCTTCAAAGTAATAGTATTCTTACAATGAGCAAGCTAAAGATTAATCGTAGAATCTCTTACTTATGCCCATACATAGTTACTTTATTTATAATAAAAAATAATAAATGCATAATGAAATGAATAATGAAATGAATAATATAGCAATGCTCATAAATTTAAATCTGTACTTTTTATTGTTATCGACGAAAACGTCAATTCTACGAAACTTTTTTCTGGAAACCGCTACGTACTTTTACTTTGTTTTCAAATATTTCAAATAATATAATCTAAGTGAACGTCAAATCACAGCATGATTTAGTTTTATAAGTCTTGATCACGGAGTCAGTATGACTTCGAAATGTCGGTTTTTTTGGCCAGTTTTTACTTGCTATAGCATTTCAAACCCGCTATTGAATATTATCCTAGAGGAGATTAATATACGGTGATTGCTTTATTAATCCACACGGTACTGAACACTTTCTTTAGTCTTGTGTACATAACTATTTTCCAATATATATTAAACCTGTCAACATTTTGGAATATTTCAGGTCAAAATGTAAACGGGTGATAGAAGGTTATATGCAATTTGTCTTATTTGAAAAAAAGAATGGATAGACGAAAGAAGAAGAAGGAAAAAGGGATGGACAGAAAGATATAAAAAGAAAAACAAAAATAAAAGAATGCTACTGAAGGAAAGAAAGCAAGGCACACTTATCAAAATCCCTCGAGATATACATTCATACAAATATCTAATGAGATGCATACTAGAATAAAACCATTTTCAACGCTTAAAACCAACTGATTTATAATCTGTACGATCTCATAGACAAGAAAAAATATTTTGACAGTCATTGAATGAAACAAAGAATGAACAAAGCGATTTTTCCGTTTTGCATATCATTAAATATACTGAATAAATTAGATATATGTATAAATGTATACTACAACATTTCTGCAATCGAGTGTATATATATATATATTGTCCAACTAATGAGTTTTATACGAAAATTCATTTCAAATTTCACACTGGCGTTTCCATAGCGGATTCGCCCGTCCACACTAAAAGGATCAAAAATACATCGGAAATGACATACTATTATCACCTGCGCAGGCGATAAAGAGACGTGCCGATGAGAATGACGTTAGCGTTATGCTGTCCACACTTATGCCACAGCCCTCGGTTTTCAAATATCTTCCCTCTCAAAAGGCGCTTTTTCAAACGTAAGCCTCTTAAATTTTCGATCGCTTTAATGTCTAGACGTAAAGCAAAAACGTGTCAGTCGAAAAGTATACATTGCGGACGGGGCCTAAAGGCCTTGGCTAAACGAAGAAACATGTTAACCGCGCGCATGTTTCCTCGATGTTTCCCAGTTTAGCCACATGCAAAACATTGCTGCGTGCAATAAATTCTGCTTCCAAGATGCGAAAAAATGCTTTTGCTGCGCGGCAGAAACATGTTATGTTTCCAAGACGCAAGGAAGCATTGTTTCCCGATGTTTCCTGACAGTTTTGCCACCTTGAAACGTCAAGGTAAACTTGTTTCTGGAAAGATGCTTCCTCGTTTAGCCAGGGCCTAGGTAATCTTAAACTTAAACTCAAGCAATAATGAACGCTGTATGTCATAAAATTGCCATCAATTATAGAACTGTGAAAACGATTTCACAAAAGACTAAATACATCTTGATCTCGCTTTGTAAATATTTTTTCTGTATTTTTCATAAATGTTCAACTCTATTCAATTATTCCTATATTTTTGTATTGTAACTTTGTGTGTGAAATAAACTTGACTTGACTTGACTTAGGTGCAATCGCTAATAAGCCTGAAGCGAGATGACGTTTTACCCCCGTCCCTAGACCATAATCCTTTTCACATTGCTTTTGTTCTTTAATTATGACTATTGTTCCTGTATTCTCTAAGGAATCAAATATTTCAATATGAAAGAATTTTAAAAACTATTATGGTCTAGAGACGGGGGTAAAACGTCATCTCGCTTCAGGCTTATTATTGAATTCTCTCTTGGACATTGAATCTTGCATTGGTTTTTAACCCTCATTTTATAATTGATGTTCGAAACGTGTTCATGATAAAAGACTAAGTACTACCAATATATTGTATGCCCATTTACTTTCCTGATAATTTACTTTATTGAAAATGAAATTAGAGTCATTTGATTCTCAAAGAAACAGTATTTATATAAATATTCAATTGTTGTTTCATCTACATATATTTATTATTTTTCGAGCTTTAGGATCTTAGATCTATCATCAGAGAATATAGGGCTACTATTGAAAAAACGACTAAATTGATTACATGCGCAACCAGTGTAACCATAGATGAGGCTCAGATCCATAGCTCGATCGTCATTGATCAAGGATCAAGTGTGGCTTGCTCGTTCAGTGTTAAGAAAGAGGTCCATAGTTTGATCATCAGTGACCTTACACGCTTATTTTAAGGTGGTTTGAATGGTTAGTTAGTGTGATGCATTTTGACGGGTTCATACTTTGATCCTCACTAACGTAACCTTAACTTAGAAACTTATTCTAAGGACAAGTGTAGCTTGGTTGGATATTGTGCTACTAACTGCTAAGCAAGAGGGAAGCAACGCATCAATAGTAAAGCGTGATCGTCAAAGACTTCACACACTCGTTTCATAATGAGCAAGTTGGGTTATGTTTGGTTAGTTTTCTGCTAACAACCAAGGAGGAGGTTCATAGTTTGATCCTTCATGGCCACTTGCTCCTTGAAACGAGTTTGGCTTTGATGGCTAGTGTGTTGTCTGCTAAGCAAGGGGGTCTGAACAGAGTAAAATCTTCAGTGATCATTGCAGTTTGTATAATTGCCCGTTCCAATACACGTTTATCTTGGCCTTCAATGTGCTGTTTTACATTCGTACGACCTCTCATTTTTCATATTTATCTCATTCAGAGTTCGTTCTACTGAAGCAGTTCGATAAAATCAAAGCATCTCTTTAAGATAACAAGCTGATAACAAGTTTTGATTTTTCTAAACTGAAGTCGATGCGATAAGACGTCGAGGTGGGCCTAGATTATCATCTGATGTGTTTTTCATGGCTTTCCAATCGGCCCAGGAGAAAAATCTTTTCTTTGTATAACCAACACAGTTGTACCGATGGAAACTGAATTGGCCATTATTTTCCTTATTTCTCAGACTCCTAAGCGTCAATAACAATGCCAGTAGTCCAATAGCTATACCAAACGATATCACTGTAATAACGGTCACTCCTCTGGATCGATCAACTAAGGCATTTTCGTGTAGAAATCGCTCCAGAACTGTGGAGGGCTTTGTGATATTACTCGAAGCCATACTGTACGGATTCTTGGCGTTTTTCTTGGCTGAACTCAGAAATTCTCCGAAAAATAGTAGAGCGCAATGTTGCGAAAGCCTTTTAATGGCATTTTTAAGCGACTGAGTGTTGATAAACATAGTCATGCGAGAATCTTCGTCATAAATCAAAGCCCAAGATCTAAAGTGACAAAACCCCATTTTAAAGTCTAAGATTTGTATGAATTGAAATATATTGACAAGTCGCCTCGTGTGATAAAATTCAAATAAAATTCGAGAATACCAACCAAACTAGGAAGAAAAAAAGAATAGACAAAACGCAAAGAAAAGAAAAATTTTCAGATTGTGCTTGTGTTACCATGAATATTAAAATTCAATTCAAAAATAAAAATAACAAATATTTTAAAGCCTATTAATATTCACTGTTGACTATTTTAACTTTGAATAGCTCACGTGATCAATAAAATTCTAATTTGTTTAAAAATTCACACTTTTTATGTCGACGACGTCATTGTTGATGTTATGACGTCATCGACATTAAAAGTGTGAAGATTTAAGCAATTAGATTTTCATTATAATAATACAAGCTCAGCACTACACTATAAATTTAGATTTAAGGCAAAATAACGACATTAAATCTATTTTTAATCTTCTAAGGCGGACTGGAAAAAAAATGCTTTAAAAAATGACACCTTTTAGAACTACAGTAATGATATATACACTCGAACAGTCAACAATTCGAAAAGTGAAAACTTTTTTTAAGATTTAACCTGAAAATAATAATGATAATAATATAATTTCCAGAACTTGCTTTTGTGTCAAGCCTCTTAATGAAGCATTGAGTTTAAAGCGCTTATAAGCCTTTGTTACGTCATGGTCATTAAGTAACGATGCAGATAAGAACGATAGCACTCAACGGCATGGAATGTAGAAAGGTGATAATTGTAGTATTGTTTAAACCAATCTTCTTATTGGTCGAAACACGAAAAATGGAGGAAAAGTATATTTTTTGTGATATTTAACTACTGACAAACTCCCTTTTAGTCTTTAAATCCCTTTAAATCTTCTGTGCTTCAATACGACAGAAATTCTATGTAGGGAAAATGACAAATCTGAGGCTTTTTCTTTCTATTGTTTTTGGTTGTTGTGATTGGTTGAAAACCTCAAACTCAAAAGTAAACGTCTTAAGAAGCGACTTTTAGTTCATATTTTTTCACAAACATCTCTCCCTAGGTTGATACATCTCCCACAGTAGAAAATCTCAAAATTCTGATGTGGCGAAAGCGATATGCCGCAAAACAATAGAAAGCGCTATCGTTCTTATTAAGGGCATTACTTAACATATTGGAAATAAAAACCTTCGTATCTCAAAGACCTGACGACATTCAAATGACGAATTACTTTTACAATCAGCTATTCACTATTTAAAGAATCAATTCTGAAAATATTGTGCAAAGGCTTAAAAGCACTTTAATTATACCGAGCCCGAGTTCAAAATAAATCTTATGTCCTATCGATTTTTAAGGTTTTTAAGATTTTTCACGATTGGGGTGAGCTTTAAGTAAATGCAAAAATAATCAAAGTTTTCTATGGTAGCAGTGTTTTGGAAGATGCCCTGATCTAGTTATCCTTCCCGGCTTATAAAGGGCTTGTGAGCCGCATTGGTTTTAGTCTTTACTTCCCTTTTTTCGGTACTAAATATTTTTTAAATGTAGCATTATATAGCATTTTGATGTATATGATTGATCTATTGATTCTGTAAATTTAATTTAAGGATTATAAAACGCCTGCGCATGCCTCTGTACTGTGATCTAATTACGCTGGGAGGTATAGATTAAAGAGAACTCCTCAATCGTAATAAGTATTTGTAATAGGACTCCATGCTGTCCAATTAAAAAAATAATTGGACGAGGAAAATTCCGAGGACTTGAATCCAATTTGGCAGTCAGAGGAATTTTTCGAGTCTAATTATTTCTTGATTGGGGAGCATGAAATCCCATTACCTATTAATCATATAGCTGCCTAATTAATCTCATATCAGCAAGACCTGTCCAATTAAAGAAAATAATTGGACAGTTACCTATATGGGATTAATGAGAAGCTGTGTAATTATTATTTTATAGTGTCGACGTCAAGTCATATGAAATATAATAGTATATAATGCTAACTTACAAGTGAACGGTGATATATGATAATCTATTAACATTAAACACATAATCCAAAATGGCCGACCTAGCAGGGTAGCTGACCCATTGTGGAACCGCAGTGATGGCCAGCGGTAATCTATTCATAGAGTACGAGAGAAGCAAGCTTAGGAGCATGAGGCGTAGCCGAAAGTTCGTTCGTAGCCGACAGTCGCAACTTTTATTCACACGAGCCGTATAGCAAAGTGTTTCTTTTGCTTTTCAACTGCTCTACAGCTCCCCGTGTTTCTATCAAAATACAAAACCATAAGCAGCCGTTTTATATTGCTTCCATAAAATATTGTAAAACAGTTTTGCAGGAGCACTTATCTGTCCTCTGATATAAACACAGTAGCCAACCAACCAGCGTGCTCGTTTTATATCTCAAATGTTTCATAAATTTTATTCTCATACTCATGAATATTTAATGGGGGGAAACAAAGCAAATCACTACTGTGACATTGGTTTGGAAATGTGTTCTTAATTTGAATTAAATTTCGTAACTTTTTTCTCTGATTTTCTCAAAGATATATTCATAAGTGCACTAGTTCTCATAAACTTGAGAGAGTTCTTCGGCTGCGCCAGTTTTTTCCAAATCACTTTTCGGTGTTTGGAAATCGAAGGAAGAACTCTCTCGCGTGTTTGAAATATTACATAAAAACTGAAAATAAAATAATATCATCTATTATTATTATTATTATTAGTCATAGTTATTCTTTTAAATTCTAATTCTAATGTTAGCCTTTTAAGATGTGCAACTGAATATAGTCACATTCGCAGTCGTTTTGACTGATGGTCAAAATTTTCTTTAACCTACTGCAGTATTTAACTTCAAATCAAAAGATGTCCTTATCCAGCAGTTCAGCAATCAACGTTCATTAAGCTACGTCACTCACAAGCAATTATTGCCATTACCCTCTAGTGCGCGAATTATTCTGTTTGAAATACCATTATTTGCACGCTCATACAAAAACGCTAAAGAAATCAAAAAATTCCCTAAGTACATATTATTTTACTACAATCTTTTTATTTATTTATCGACAATAGACCTCTACGGCTCTGACGTAATGTTTTTCCATTTCAGACCACATGTCTTTCCCTAGAGTATTATTTCTTTGTTTAAGGTTTGCGCTCGGTTGAACACGAGAAGACACATAAATATGGATACAACTCAAACAAAGAATCTCATTCTCAAGGGAATGACATGTGGTCTGAAATGGGAAAACACTACCCCAACTTTACCCGTCTATTGGCTGAGAGCCATTGTCGACTAAATGCTAGACGTGATTGTACTGACGACATCCGTCTCGCAACCTCTAAACCTAAGTAAGGTTATCAGTTCCCTAAGAAAAATAAAAGTTTCTCTACGGCTTATCTTCGAAAACAAAATAAGATTACTTCAACCCTAAATCAAAATTGCATCTCCAGAGTTTGAATTTGATTTTGAAGAGTTGGTTTCTGACCAAGAACTTCTTTAGTCAAGAAGTGGAAACAGAAAGCGTTCTAGCAATCCGAAAACCAGCCTAGAATTGCATTTTCCACCAACCAGTTTTCCGCGGGGAAAATGGTGACAGGGGCCACCAGAGGTGATGTGGGGCCACCAGACGTGGGGCCACCAGACGTTGGAGGAACGTGCCAACCCTTTCTCCCCCTCGTTGCTCTTGTTTCCACTTGAGTTTGGATAATGAGGTCATTCCACAATCCATAAAAGTACAGCCTCGATTTGCTAGGTATACTTCTCTGCTTTTAGAAGAAGCAATAACAAAAAGCTAGAGAAGGTTTATAGGCAGGCAATATAAAAATCCATTTCTAATTGTGACCTTTAAAACTGTGGAGACACAGCTAGGTCAAAGCTTTTGAAAAAGTGAACAGCAGCAATGGCCCAATGATGACACGCATAATGCATCTATCACTGTATGCATCTAGTATAAAGACGGGCAAAATATGACATGAATTTACCGATCTGATCGCAGATAACCCAAGCAAAATGTATGGGGATTCACCAAAAAATTCAACAAAATCATTCAAACGTGAAATAAAGCCTCGACACTTTACCCGATCATTGAGAAATAGCACTTCTCTAGATCAATCTGTGTGGTTATCTTTCGAATTTAGCCCGTTTTAAGGATTTTTTCCCCGCCAGTAGGAAATAAGAGAAGGTTGGAGACCCGAGTCCCAAAAGCCCAAAAAGCGAACCATCACGAGTCTTTGAAACCCCGTACGTCTTTGAATTTTCTTTCCAGCGACAAATTTTAGTCATAACCCTTCTCTCACATCCCTATAGAACCGAGAAAGTCGCATTAGAGATTAGTCTTCGTGTCTTTAAGCCATGAAATTTGCCTGTATTCATATATTACCTGGCTTGTTCTGACCGTACTTCGAGTTCACTGTACACCGGTTTAACGGATTTCCTTCCGCAACCGACCCTAGGTCACGACAGAAGTCTTAGAACCGAAAATGCGGATTTGGTTTTAGTCTTTCTTCAAAATTAGTTGTTAAACATTTTTATATCTTAGGCCGTTAAAAATACGCTTACCAGATATTCGAAGAAAGAGTAAGCTTCGAATCAGTGTCTGATTACTCGCAAATAAAGTAAAGGATGCACAAGTTCAACAATACGAACACTTTGAAACTGACGGACGGTAAATGAGTCTGTAATCAAGAAACACAGCGGTAATTTGTAACTCGAAAAGTGTCTCTATTATCAGTAGTATTGCTACTAAATATCCATATTACTGAGTATGACGTAGCGAGCCATGACGTTATACTGCAGTGAAGACAAACTTTTATCAACAAAAACCTCCAAAAAGTACAGTATCAGAGCTCAAAGCGATCATGGGAGCCGTTTGCTGCTTAATCATCTGGATTATGACACTAGGGCTGGCACTAAGTGAGGCAGGTTTAGCCTTCGGCATTATTTTCGGTCTGTGGAATTTGGTTTGTATTCTAAGGTCTTTATGTCCTCCAGATGAAATGAGGCTGAAAACCAATTGTTGGTGGTCTTGTTCAAGCGTCATGGTTCTATCAGCCATTTCATTCACACTTGCTGCAAGATATGATTACTTTGAATTATGGCCAAGGTTCACTAATGGGCAGAAAGGCCTCTCTTTTACGCCGCTCTTACTAGTTCACAAAATGGGCCTTCTTGGCTTAGTGTCTGGCATTCCAGTGATATATGGATGCAAATGTCGAAATCTGCTAAAAGATAAAAAGATGATAAACAAAGTGATGGTTGACTTTATCGATATCTATCAGATGGCAAAGCTTCTTGAGTTGGGTGCTCCATCCTGTACAGCCCGCTCTCTATTCCCCACCAGTACTCATGATAACAACAATTACAATACCATCAACAATGAACAAAATAATGAGGCTCGTTTTAGGTGTAATGAGACGACATTCTCTGCTTTGAAAGAAGGAAGCAACCTGGAAATTACAATACAAGTTTTTTGCTCGTTTTCATTCTTAATCTTTCATATGATTTACAGAGAAGCATTAAAGGAATCAAATAACGACGGCGACATTGACTCTCTGAAGAAGTATGTGAAGATTCTAAGATTCATTCAAGATATTCCGTTCTTTTTATTCAGCAGAAGTAGAAATAAAAAAGCATTTTAGCAAAGAGACCATACCACAAGAAAACGTATCAACTTATGAACCGACGCACGGAAATAATCTTGATACAAGAAATACCACAGCCAGTTTCGCCGGAACCTGTTCAAATTGTAACCTTGTCTTTATTATAAGTCGGTTATCGGTACTTTCTGGACTAGTTTCTATCTTTCTTCCAAGACTTTCAGAACCAGTGTCGATAATACATTGCAGGTTTCTCCTTCTCTTCCCGAACTGTTTTAGCTGAGTTCTTTTCAACCAGGTTCAGACACCGCTTTGACAGCCAATACTCCCATCTGCCCTAGACGCGCACATGGCTCAGTTCTTAAAGGCGCCGCACCCTACCCATGGGATTATTGCACGGGCCTAAACCTTCCCAACACCTAAATATCTAACCATATAAGGTATTCCCAGATCCCTGTTACACCTTTCCCTTCTTTTTTTTTTTTATTTTTTTATTTTTTTTTACTCACCTAAAAGTTTGTTCTTGCTTCTTTACGCTACCTACCTTGAGGGTAGCAGATCCATTGCGGATCGCTCATCCACTTTGGTTTTCGTCGCACGCGTTTCGAACGTCTAGTCTTATTTTCGTTACCATCGTTATCTTCTATTCTGACAGCGTGATTCTCTGCATATTCCATTTTTTCATCAGGTTCTCCTGTATCGGCAATCTCATCTGGATCCTCAGTGTTTATTATTGCACTCACTTTAGTTCCTCTGTTGTTAGGAGATTCCATGCCCATGCGCGGACGTTCTCTGTTATACCTGTGTCCAGGATAGAACACTACTGTTTCCTCACTAGAGTCTTCACTTTCACTTGAATTCAAAATGTTTTCTTGTTCGGCCTTTCTAGCATTCTTAGAGCCACGCTGGTTAGGCGTTACTTGTTTAGGCGTTACTTGTTTAGGCGTTACTTGTTTAGGCGTTACTTGTTTAGGCGTTACTGAAAATGGGCACGGTAAAAGATGGTTCCTGTGCAGGGTGCGTATTCGTTGACTTTTCTCTCCTTCACGTTGTACTGAATATACTGGAAGATCTTCGTTTGGCTTCTTTATAATAACATAGATATCATTCTCCCAATAGTTATCGAGTTTTCCTTTTGGAGTGAAGTTTTTCACCAGTACTCTGTCTCCAGGGTTGAGCCTGTTCGATGTTGGTTTTCTGTCATAGAGCTTCTTGTGGCGCTTAGCAGCCTTCCTCGACTTGGTTTCGGCGAGTTTGTAAGCATACTCCAATCGTTGATGAAGGTCCCTGATAAAATTGGTTTGTTTCTTTTGAGAATCCATGCCAAAATAGAAATCGATAGCCAACCTCGGTTGTCGTCCAAACAACAGGAAGAAAGGTGAAACGCCTGTGGATTCGTGTCTGGTTGCGTTGTAAGCGTGCACTACTGGCGCAAGGAAATCCTTCCAATTGGCCTTCTTTTTTTTATTTAGAGTGCCTAACAGATGCAGTAGGGTTCTGTTGAATCTCTCGCACATGCCATTACCCATTGGGTGGTAAGGGGTTGTCCGGCTCTTCGAGATATTCGCAATCTGGCACAAGTGCTTTATAATCTTGGACTCAAAGTTTCGTCCTTGATCACTATGTAGACGGGCTGGAAATCCGTAATGCACAATGAATTTGTTAAATAACACATTGGCTGTTGTTCTTGCTGTCTGATTAACTGTTGGTATTGCTTGTGCGTAGCGGGTAAAATGGTCGGTAATCACTAGAATATTTTCATATCCCCCTTTGCATTTGTCGACCTTTAGGAAGTCAATACAAACTAATTCCATAGGCTCTGAAGATGTTATGCTTACCAATGGTGCAACTTTCTGCGGCTGTGGAGTTCTACGGAGAACACAAGATCTACAGGTTTTCACTCTGTTTTCGATGTCTTTTGCCATGGCTGTCCAGTAGAATCTTGATCTGGCCAAGTCCAGAGTACGACCAACTGCGAAATGACCTACGTCATCATGGATTCCCCTAAAAGCTGTGTCTTTTAGAGCTTCTGGAATTACCAGCTGGAGGATTTCCTGTTTGTAAATCTGGTCCTTGACGCTTCTATATAGAATTCCTTCTTTTAGTCGCAGCTTTTCCCATTGGCTAAGTAAACGCAAAACTTCTCTGTCTTCATTTCGTGTGTCCTTTCTGCTTGGTTTCTGTTCCAACTTGAGATACGCAATGACTTTTCCGACCACTCTATCATTTTCTTGATAGCATCTTAGCTCATGTGATTTTAATGGTGGTACAAACTCTCCTTGACTAACTTGTGGATTGCTAACAGCAGCTTGAATTCCTTCATTATCAACGCAAAAATTTTCAACCAAAGGTACGTCATAGTTTTCTTGCTTAACTACAAACTGGCATAGAGTTCTTATGGTGTCTTGAGTGATCGCGTGCTCATTATCAGAGGAATGCGGTCTACGGGACAATCCATCTGCGTCCTTGTTTTTCTTCCCAGAGCGATATTCAATACTAAAGTTGTAGGTAGACAATGCAGCCAACCAGCGATGTCCAGTAGCATCGAGCTTCGCTGTCGTTGTCACATACGTTAATGGATTGTTATCTGTACGGACGGTAAACTTGTGTCCATACAGGTAATCATGAAATTTTTCCGTGACGGCCCACTTGAGGCACAAAAATTCCAACTTGTTCGCGGAATAATTACGCTCAGACTTGCGAAGGGCTCTACTGGCATATGCTACCACCTTTTCTCCTTCTGCATGTGCTTGACTAAGTGTAGCTCCTAATCCTTCTTGGCTCGCGTCAGTATGAACTATGAATGGCAAACTAAAGTCGGGGTACATTAAGACTTGAGGAGACGATAGAGCGGAAATGATTGCATCAAAAGCCGTCTGGCATTCTTTCGACCATTGCCATTCAGCTGGCTTCGGTGTATGGGCTAACAGGTCTGTTAAAGGCTTCACTAACCTTGCATAGTTGTGAATAAATTTCCTATAGTACCCTGTGAATCCGAGAAAGCGTCTTAATTCCTCTAAACTGGTAGGAACAGGCCAAGTTTTGATGGCTTCTATCTTGTCTGGATCCGTCTCTATCCCATCAGCTGATATGACATGTCCCAAATATTTCACTTTGTCTTGGAAGAAGGAACATTTGGACTGCTTTAGTTTCAAACCGAATTCATCCAGCTTTGCAAACACGGTTTCTAGTCTATCCAGATGGTCTTCAAAAGTCTTAGCATAAACCACGATGTCGTCAATATAGACTATACACTTCTTGAAATTAAGTTCACCCATGCAGTGCTCCATCAATCTTTGAAATGTCGCTGGGGCGTTTGTCAATCCGAACGCCATCCGGTTGCACTCGTAAAACCCAAGTGGTCCTACTGTAAATGCCGTCTTTTCCTTGTCTTTCTCATCTACTTCGATTTGCCAGTAACCACTTTTGAGATCTAAAACCGTAAACCAGGAAGATCCACCCATAGCCTCCAAAGCTTCTTCTATTCTAGGTAATGCGTAAGCATCTTTCACTGTTCGGGAGTTTAGTTTACGATAATCCATACAAAATCGCAAGCTACCGTCGCGCTTTCTTACCAAGACAACAGGCGAGGACCAGGGGCTATAAGACTCTCTTATCACACCAGTGTCCAACATGTTCTGCAGATGTTGTCGTACTTCCTCGTATTGTGCAGGTGGAATGCGTCGGTGTCTTTGTTTAAATGGTGTTGCGTCATTAAGTAAGATTTTGTGCTTAACAGCCGTTGTGCATCCCAGATCATTCGGATCTTGCGAAAAGACTTTTGGTTCCCATTTTCTCAGTACTTCTAAGGCTCTCTGTCGCTGCTCACTATTCATGGGCGAATTGCCAAAGTTGAATTTAGTATGATCTTTAGGTTTGGGTTCATGGTCAAAAGACTCACTGTCGGCCCCTTGTTCTATAATACTCACCTGTTGCAGTGAACAAATTGTCGCTTTCGCTGGAATCGAAATGTCTTGCTTGGTTGGATTGTGGACCTTCACCGGGATGGAGTTTCTTTGTCCATTCATTTCGATATTCGAGGATGGTAATCCTGGTGCCGCGTCTTCTATCAAAGCTGAAAATGAAGCACCAATCTTGCGGGTCTTGAAAGTCGTCCATACGACAGCTGTCTCGTTAGCATGTATGATACTAGGATTATGCAATTCAGTCATTACCTTATTGGTTCTAATAGTCTTGTTCCAGACTTTCTCTTGTTGTCTAAGGAAACGATACGCCAGTCTCCAGGCCAAGTCAGGTTGCACTGTTTGGAGATAGCAGTTACCATGTCTTTCCACGCAGCTATTCTGGCAACGACGAATCAAATTTGTACCCACAACCATTGGGACTTGCTTGTTGAAGTTAGTGTCTGGTACGACAAGAAATAGGGTTTCCAGTTCTTCAGGAACACCATTAGTTTGGTTGGGAAAGGAAACGTCAGCTTGTATGAAACCAAGAAATGGTACGTCCTGGCCTCCAGCTCCTTCAATTTTAACGATATCATCTAGTTGTTGTAGAGTACAGTCGGCCAGATACTCGTCCAAGAAGGCTTTACTTACCGTACTTACCTGAGACCCAGTATCTATTAAGGCTAAGCAAGGCGTATCATTGATGTATGCCATACTTACATTCACTTCTCCTAGGAGTTCAACAATAGGATTGGGACGTGTTTCCTCAGGACCTACCGTCTGTCCCTGGACAGAGGCCCTCTTGAGTTTGACGGTCGAGCAGTTGTTTTACTTTCGGAGGATTCAACTCGTTCACCACTTACTGTTTTATTCTCTAACTCCTGGATTTTTGTGAGGATTTTATCGAGCATTTTCTTTGTATCAGGCTGCTGCGACACTTTCTCCTCCAATCTGGCAACTTTTGTGGTCAGGTCAGAAAGGGCTTTCTTAACTGTATCATTGCCTTCTGATACTCTTGGCTGTTCTCTCGTCATCTGTGGCATGTAAGTTGCCGTTGTCGCTTTGGGCAGTCTCGCACTCTTCCCTCTGAGTTTGTCTAATTCTTTCACTTCTTGTTCTGCAGCACGTAGCTCAGCCCTCAGGGAGTCGAAATCCCTAATCTGGTCGTACTTGTATCGTGTTGCATTCTTTATTCTTTCATCCTTCAGTCCCGTCCACAGTTTACTACGTAACATTTCATCGGCTTGACCCCTTGCAATGGCTCCTCGGTCAATTGCTTTTGATAAGATGTCCTCCAGTCTACAACCATAGGCAGCAATAGATTCGTCCATCTCTTGTTTGCTGTTATAGAATTGCTGGAGTAAGGTGGTTCTGCTTTCCACTGTGCCATAAACACCCTCGAGTTTTCGTAGAATACTCTCTATAGATGCATCCTCACCGAGGTGCATGGCTAGTCTGCCTGCCTCTCCCTTCAAAGAACGACGTACGCTTTGAAGCAGCAAGTCTCTGTGGTACACCTTATCTCGTATTAGACATCTCACTTCAAATTTCCAGGCCTCAAAACTCACTTCCCCTTTTACTGTACCCCCAGTAAAGGTTGAGATCCGTGGCGGTTGACCATAAACGTGCGGGTCCATTGTATCTTTAGGTAATCCTCTTGGTGTTGAATTAAGCTGATGAGAATGAACTTCGCTTTTTACTCTGTCAACATAAAGGTTCTGTGGATCATTAGCTGTGTAGCGTATGGGAGGTTTCAATAAAGAATTAAGAAATTTCTTGTCTCTCGAAGCAGTGTCACTTAAGAATGGGCTTCCCCCTAGATCATGGCGCCTATTTTCACTCCTAGGGCCATAGGAATGAAGTTCCCCTCTTTGTACATTGGATAAGCCGGGCTGGTCATGCAATTGATCCAGGTTAAATTTAAATGGATTTTCTTCCCTTTCATGAATAGGTTCGACCCTAAATAACCCAGACTGTCTAAGCACCATGACAGCCTCAGCCAAACGATCAACTTGGTCCTCCCCAAAAGGTTCTGGTGCAGGAGATTTCTGTTCGTTTTCTGCCATTACTACAATAATGAATATTACAAAGAATTTTATACTTACCATGCAATGGAATAAAGAAATTCTTATCTAAATTAATACCCTTTGTCCAAGCCGCGCACTTAAGAACTCAGCCACAGCGCAGAAAAGAGCAAGATCAAAGCTGCCGTCGCGGACAATGCCAATTGAATTCGAAGCCAAACAACACTCTGCGATGTACTATACCTACTAAGATAACAAGAAACAAATGTAAATAATAAGGAAATTCTAAACTTGAACCAATAATTCCTAAGTCCTATGCAACTTATCTTGGAAAGATGGATACTTCTTAAGTAAAATTACACTACTTTCTTACGTAAAGATGATGAGAATAAATTGATTCAAAATGAGCTAAATCTTAATATTAACTAAATTGAATTAACGTTTGATATCTTTTGGCGTACTTCGCTCACTAAATTATCTTAAGTAACGTGTTATAAATCCAACAATAAGCTTAATCTATGCTACTATATAATAAAACATTATGATCCTTAGGGGATTCTCGAAATTAGCAATTCAAATAATAAAGATAAGTGAAACTAACTTAAACTAGAATATTCAATAATTTTGCGTTGAGCAATACGACCTAATTTCAATTAAATAAAAGGAAAGTTGTTTCTAATTTTCTTTAGAGTTTTTTTTTTCAATGTTCTTGTACTGTACTTAGCTTTTAACCCTCCTATAGGCTTGTTCTTTTGAAGAGTTTTTTTTTTTTTCCTTAATTCCACTCTATTCTGATCCCACTTTTCCAAATGCACCCCTCTTCTAAACGGTAATTCGAAGACAACTTGATGCACTCTCTTGATAAAGTTCAAAAATCTTCAGCACAGATAAAGAATAGTTCATTCCTTCTTTTGGTCGAGTTTCTACTTCAAGTTCTACTTTAAAATCCTTGTACGTTTCATTTGTCGTTTCCAAGGTCTAATATTATCAACGTTTTGGTACAATACGTTGTTCTTGTGCTGGGAATTGGATAACTTTCCAATGTCGTCGTCCTTGTTAGAATCCAAACGGAACGTTCAATCCTTAGTTTGATTCCAAGAAATCGACGCTTGACTGTCGCGTTGTTTCGTCTTTAACTGGCGAATTTAACTTGATGAGGAGGATCCCTTATCGGGCGCCAATGTAACCTTGTCTTTATTATAAGTCGGTTATCGGTACTTTCTGGACTAGTTTCTATCTTTCTTCCAAGACTTTCAGAACCAGTGTCGATAATACATTGCAGGTTTCTCCTTCTCTTCCCGAACTGTTTTAGCTGAGTTCTTTTCAACCAGGTTCAGACACCGCTTTGACAGCCAATACTCCCATCTGCCCTAGACGCGCACATGGCTCAGTTCTTAAAGGCGCCGCACCCTACCCATGGGATTATTGCACGGGCCTAAACCTTCCCAACACCTAAATATCTAACCATATAAGGTATTCCCAGATCCCTGTTACAAATGCAACAAGGAGAAGGAACGCCGAACAAGGAAGAAGCAAACCAACCATACGAAAAAGGCGCCCGATGGCTGAAATGTGCAACATAGTCAACTTCTTCTATATCGTAGGCATAGCAGTGCTCATTGGCATAAAAATAGCACACATCAAGCTTTAAATTTGGTGTTTAAAAACAACGACTAACCAGCTTCGCAGGAAGATAAAGTTGACCATGTCTTGGTGCAAAATGACCCCCAATCTTATAATTGTTCAAAAGTTGCTATCCAGACTTCTCAATTTTACCAAAATATCCCATTCTTGATCATTCGAATCTCCATTTTAGTAGAACATGGCTATGTAGACTTTTCGGATTACCTGGCAAAGAATGGGATTTCATTGATCTTGGGTTTTCTTGAATGTTGTGGATGCGGAACTGAACAAAATGAATCACAAACATAAGAGCGTCAGAAACAGAAATATCCAATTCTGATAACTAAATTTATACTACGGTGATAAGTAAATTGAACAACCTTATACATCCTGTATCCTTAATCTCTTTTAATTTTTGAAAACAAATTGTAATAGAAATATAATCTGTAGATTAAGACCAAAACGTTTCGAGGTATAAATTAGGCTTTAATTTCGTTCAGTAACCAATCGCAATTGCGTTCAAAGCGCATGCTCAAGTTCTATGCGCATCGTAGTATGTGCCACATAAGCACATGGTCGAGCAATAGCGGATTTTTTCAAGGTTTCGTCGCTGACTATAAAATCATGCTATACCAAATCAGTTGTCTCATGTAAGCCTAAGTAGACGTGATTGTAACCCAGAAGAATACCAGTACGAACTCTGAAAAGTCTGAGACACAAAAGCAGAGAGCTGAAAGATTTTATCTTCAAACGTATGTTATGTGAAGGCTAGAAAACTTACGAAAAGATGAATGTAAGCTGAATACTAAGATAATAAGATTCTAAATAAAGTCACGCAACATGACAATAAGCTTTTGTTTAATTGTTCTAGCAGGGTTTATAAAGGATAATGAAGTTGAAATATAGAGGTAGTCGGTATTTATCATTGCTTACTTGTAATAGTTTCATGTGTCTCTACAAGACTAAGATCCATATGCCAAATTATTGTAAATTTAAACTGAGTACAGACATAGAGAAGTACCCTGCAGGTCGTGCTCCAATGTACATTGACCCTAGCGAAACAATAACAGCGCACCATATCGCCAAGGTGATGAACTGGTATGTGTTGCAATGAGTTTAAATTAGTAAGGGTCTAAATTGATCAAAAGTACAATGGCTATCAAGATGTCATATAAATTGATAGCTGTTATATGAATTATTTTTGAATTATATAAATTGTTTTTGTTATATGATTTACTCACTCTCTAAATTATTCTGTTTTTTTTTTTTAAGCTAAAAAGTGATGCAATTAGGCAGCTTTCCAATATCTGCCCAAGTTATCTGGTAAATTGCTTAATCTGTGTAACAAAACCGTAAAATATTATTCATTAACGTTTCACAAAATCACAAAAATCTTTTCCAAAGTAAAAGTAGGTGGTAAATTATCACATTATTTCGTTAACCTTTTATCCTTTATAGTTTCGCTGTAATTCAAATTTCCTTCAATCGAATCCTAATCTCAGTAGTCATTGAGCTGCTCACGAAACAAAGCAAAAATTAATTTAGTCTAAGTACTCACACTTACAATAAAATCATATTCGACATTTTGTTTTGCTAGAAGACATTATAAGCAATTAGTATATATAACATTGTAATACTTTATGAGTGTTGTACGGTACTGACCTCATATTTTCGAGAAGAGATCAACTTAAGTTCAAAAAAGTCATACATTGTATAACGAAATTAAATCCCTTTTTCACAACTTGATCACAGTGATCAGATGCAGTCTAGTGCAGTCTAGTGCAGTCTAGTGCAGTCTAGTGCAGTGTAGAGCAGTTAAGTGCAGCCTAGTGTAGTCTTGTGCAGTCTAGTGCAGTCTTGTGCAGTCTAGTGTAGTCTTGTGCAGTCTTGTGCAGTCTAGTGCAGTCTAGTGCAGTCTGAAACCGTAGATATACCATATGATTTATCTAAATTACTAGAAGACAATGGATGATCGATTCCTGTATTTAGGATAACCGACTCTAATAAGCATTCGCCATTTTCTTTTCAGAAATTTTACCACAGGAAGACCAATTCTGTAATTCACCAAGTGTACCAAAGGTACCATCGGTATTACATTTGGTGAGAGGACCTCAGGGGGGTGTGGACACAGCGCGCGAAGCTTCACGGTAGCGAAAATTAACCAATCAGAGCCCTCTATTTTGACAGAGAGGAAAACAAAATGGCGGAGAGAAATGAGAAGGCAAGTGATAGATTTCTTAGACTTTATAGTATTTATTAATATGCTTTTGGAATGAAATCTTGTAGGATTAAAGTGCATGTCATATTGAAGGTGTTATAAAATTTTGACGTCAAAATTTTGCTTTTGAGAATTTTTATGCTCATTCGTATTTGTGTTTATTTTTGATCTCGATTCATTTTGTCTGAAACCGCTTGCTTCATCGTTTACTATCTATCGTTTACTCTTTAACTGAATGGGGTCTCGTGTTGAAACTATAGCGAAAAGTAATGGAGGAAATTTCCTTTTATATGGTACGAGGGCTCCCCAGTACTTTTTGAGATATAGAGACTCAAAGTGATGCCTTTTTGAGGTAGTCGTCGTTGCAGCTGGCTAAGCTCTTCTAACATTTGAGAAAGCATAAAGATATCATTACAGCCACTTTGATCAGATTTAAAATGTCAAGATAATATCAGGCGAGGATCATTCACATACGTGGTAGCTGCTGTATATTCTCGTATTAAAAATTAGAGTAAACTACTTGATGTAAGTTGATATACTCTTATTAATTTCTCCACACTTCATCGAACCCACGGGCCCTTTTTCCGTTATTTTGCAACACCACTTGCAAAACGTTTTTCTAAAATATCTTTCCATTGAAGTTTTTGTTTTGTTGGGAAAAAGAAAAATTATACAGCTATATAACAGTGAAATTAGATGCAATAGAACTACTTCTTCGTTTATAGGTTGGCACTGACTTTTTCACCAAAAAAGGAAGGAATTTGTCGTTAAACAAACAAATATATCCATTTCTAATATTCTAATGTCCTTATATTCTGTCCTAATATTTTATTTGATTATGGTGGATGTTCCCTTGAGAAAGGTTGAAATTTTGATTGTTTACAGGACCAAAGGTTTTAATAATCACACCCGATAGTTTTTGCTCGATACTCAGTGTTGACCACCAAGACAGTAGACTGTCGCTGGTTCACAGACGGACTTAACAGTTAGTTTGGCTGCACACAGGTTACTATTTTGGACAACCCTCATATAATTAGAGAAGATTATAATAAGAAAGATGTCGAACATCGAATACTGAATTGCATAATGCATTCTAGACGGGTACGCTTCATGTCCTCTGACTGTAAACTTTTCGGAAAGATATTTATGAAATATACATATTCAAGTATACATGAAATAATCCCACAATAGAACTAAAACATACTAAGTTTGAGCTGAAGATCTTAAAGACAATAGATTTTGTTGAAATTCTTCAATATAAGATTCGAAATAATTGTTTGTGGGTTGAGTGTCTCATTTTTTTCGGGCCAGCGATTACGCAGATTTACGAAAATAAATCATATGTCTCTGACAATAACTGCAAATCAACCAAAATATCTAAACACAACACCACATTTCTATTGCTTGTCGATAAAATAGATAATTCCGTTATTTTTTTGATCTCAAATGGTTAAAAGACTTAAAAATCGTGAATTAACCGCTATAAAGTTGCCGATCAATGTTAGGAATGCGAGCTTGTGACCTTATTAGGATTGCGTCGTAAAAATAGCCAGTTTCCCAGAAAACCAGGAAAACAAGCGTTAGGCTAACGCTTCGATTGAAATTGACGCTCAACTCAGTTGTTTGCTTAGACTTTTTTACTCGCTCAAAAGTTTATTTGATTAATTTAACCGATGAAAAAGGTGCTAAAAGGGACAAAATTCCATTTTAATTGATGTAAAGATTATGAACACAGCAAAACAGAAAGTGAATGTGGTTATTTCAGGGTCATTTTTGTTCGCAAATGTTACTCACGTCAAAAAGCAAAGAATGATTCCCTAAAGCCTATGATAAGCCAATGCAATCAGATTTCGAGATTTCATTTGATTTTTGAAAATGATTACGGAATATTAGAAAACGAAGAATAATGTCAAAAATCAAATAATGAATTGAATAATGTATTCTATAGATGGGTACGCTTCATGTCCTCTGACTGTAAACTTTTCGACTTTTCGGAAAGATATTTATGAAATATTCATATTCAAGTATACATGAAATAATCCCACAATAGTACTAAAACATACTAAGACATGTTTGAGATCTTAAAGACAATAGATTTTCTTGAAATTCTTCAATATAAGATTCGAAATAATTGTTTGTGGGTTGAGTGTCTCATTTTTTTCGGGCCAGCGATTACGCAGATTTACGAAAATAAATCATATGTCTCTGACAATATCTGCAAATCAACCAAAATATCTAAACACAACACCACATTTCTACTGCTTGTCGATAAAATAGATAATTCCGTTATTTTTTAGATCTCAAATGGTTAAAAAGACTTTAAAATCGTGAATTAACAAATCAATGTTAGGAATGCGAGCTTGTGACCTTATTAGGATTGCGTCGTAAAAATAGCCAGTTTCCCAGAAAACCAGGAAAACAAGCGTTACGCTAACGCTTCGATTGAAATTGACGCTCTACTTGTTTGCTTAGACTTTTTTACTCGCTCAAAAGTTTATTTGATTAATTTAACCGATGAAAAAGGTGCTAAAAGGGACAAAATTCCATTTTAATTGATGTAAAGATTATGAACACAGCAAAACAGAAAGTGAATGTGGTTATTTGAGGGTCATTTTTGTTCGCAATTGTTACTCACGTCAAAAAGCAAAGAATGATTCCCTAAAACCTATGATAAGCCAATGCAATCAGATTTCGAGATTTCATTTGATTTTTGAAAATGATTACGGAATATTAGAAAATGAAGAATGATGTCAAAAATCAAATAATGAATTGAATAATGTATTCTATAGATGGGTACGCTTCATGTCCTCTGACTGTAAACTTTTCGGAAAGATATTTATGAAATATACATATTCAAGTATACATGAAATAATCCCACAATAGTACTAAAACATACTAAAACGTGTTTGAGCTGAGGATCTTAAAGACAATAGATTTTGTTGAAATTCTTCAATATAAGATTCGAAATAATTGTTTGTGGGTTGAGTGTCTCATTTTTTTCGGGGCAGCGATTACGCAGATTTACGAAAATAAATCATATGTCTCTGACAATAACTGCAAATCAACCAAAATATCTAAACACAACACCACATTTCTATTGCTTGTCGATAAAATAGATAATTCCGTTATTTTTTTAGATCTCAAATGGTTAAAAAGGCTTAAAAATCGTGAATCAACAAATCAATGTTAGGAATGCGAGCTTGTGACCTTATTAGGATTGCGACGTAAAAATAGCCAGTTTCCCAGAAAACCAGGAAAACAAGCGTTACGCTAACGCTTCGATTGAAATTGACGCTCAACTCAGTTGTTTGCTTAGACTTAAAATTTAAAATTTGCTTAGACTAAAACATACTAAAACATGTTTGAGCTGATTTATGATTTCAATCTATTTTATTTCTATTTGACAATTCCTCATTTCAAATACATCAAATAACTGCCTAAATCAGTTTTTATATGATAGCACCTAGAAAACAGTACAGTTTACTATTTATGCGAAGGTGGAACCAATTGCTTTGATTTTCGGCCGTAATAGGTTAAACATTAAAGAAATCTTATAATAAATACACTGTTAGAATCTAGGATAATCCAAGCACATTATATGAAAAATACAGATAGATTGACGCAATAGTTTTGCGAAGCGAGCGAGAATAAAATTGTGGAAAATTCGCTCTGAATTAGCTTATTCAGGTTCCACCTTAAGTAATGCTTAAACCACAATCAATTGATGTGAATCTATTTCAATTTATTTTCTCTCTTTTATTTTATTTTATTTTTTTAAAGCCTGATGTCAAAACAAAACTTTTTCCAAGAAATAGTCCACCAAACGGTTACATTATTAGAATATTAAAACCCACTTTTTGGTCTTAATCTACAGATTATATTTCTATTACAATTTGTTTTCAAAAATTAAAAAAAGATTAAGGATACAGGATGTATAAGGGTTGTTCAATTTACTTATCACCGCTTTATAAATTTAGTTATCAGAATTGAATATTTCTGTTTACATGGCGCTCTTATGTTTGTGATTCATTTTGTTCAGTTCCGCATCCACAACATTCAAGAAAAACCCAAGATCACTGAAATCCCATTCTTTGCCAGGTAATCCGAAAAGTCTACATAGCCATGTTCTACTAAAATGAAGATTCGAATGATCAAGAATGGGATATTTTGGTAAAATTGAGAAGTCTGGATAGCAACTTTTGAACAATTATAAGATTGGAGGTAGTTTTGCACCCAAACTTTATTTTGCTGCGAAGCTGGTTGGTTCTTGTTTTTAAACACCAATTTTAAAGCCTGATGTGTGATATTTTTATAAATTAGAAGAGAAAATACGGTAAATGACGAGGAGCAAAAGAATTGCAGTGCTATTTCTAATGGGCTTTCTTCTTTTAAGAAAGGTCGTTTGTGCTGTGAAAGATAAGAGGCCATCTCCCATATATCCGCAAAGTCGAGAACTGCTCTCATTAAAATGAAACGGTCCTTGTAAAGCTCCTTGCTACTGCATTCATACATCACTAGTATACCAGCAAGAAGAGGGATGATACTCGCTTGGAGAGAAAATACTACCCATTTGGCATCAAACAGATGCGACGAATGATAGTAGGCTTGTCTGGTCAGCAAGGTAAAGGAAGTCATCAAAGCTAAAACCAAATTTGAACAGCTTAACCAGCAGGCAATTTTTATCTCAAGTTTTGTCTTTGCTTTTACAGTTGACACAAAACTCAACAGTAGACATAACAAGGAGATAATAAAACAGTGAATTGAGTAATACCACCCTTTCAGTATCCCAATGAGCACTGCTATGCCTACGATATAGAAGAAGTTGACTATGCAAACAACAACTGTTGCACATTTCAGCCATCGGGCGCCTTTTTCGTATGGTTGGTTTGCTTCTTCCTTGTTCGGCGTTCCTTCTCCTTGTTGCATTTGAACAGGTTCCGGCGAAACTGGCTGTGGTATTTCTTCCATCAAGATTATTTTCCCTGCGTCGGTTGATAAGATGATATGTTTTCTTGTGGCATCGACTCTTTGCTAAAACACTTTTTAATTTTCTACTTCTGCTGAATAATAATTAGGCGTGTCCTGATGCGCGTGTAAAATCCTACAAAGGCGCTCTAGAGTAAGAGCGGCACGTCAATCATAAGATTTAATTAAGCCAAGAAGACGCGCTGACTAATAAAATCTATTTTTGGATATTCCACGAAATCGATCTCAAAATGTTTTCAAAATAAGTCTCATCAAATTGTCTGTTTAGCATATCCACAGTGAATGCTCATTCGTTATGATGCATTGGACGTTGAAATTTATTTTCTCATACTTTGTCTTCCAATTTTAAAACGTCATAATTTTTAAGCTAGTTTTCTACTTCTTCTTAGAAATGACTAGGCCTTTCCTGATACGCTAGTAAAATCCTACAAAAGTGCTCGTAAAAATGAAAGTAAAAAGAAAGCCGACGCACCAACTAAGTTTATTTCTTGATATAATGATTCTTAGAAATGTGCCCCATGCGGTTATCAAAACATCGCCCATTTTTTTGTTTAGAATATCCACAGTGAATATCCTTGTTATATTCTTTGGACGTTGGAGTAAAATGTGTCATACTTTGTCCAAGTTAATAATCAGTCACATCAGTGATTACCGTCAAATCCACGATTTGTTTGACTTCTCGCCTGCTTGGCATTTCCCTGCTTTTTTCTGCATGTCTTTATATTTTGTTGTATTTCTTTTACATCCCTTTTCATTTCTTTTGGATTTCTTTCTATTTCTCTGCTTGATGACTGATAGGTCTGACTTTCTGCATCTGATTCGACTGATGAGCAGCATTGGCAGAGTTCGAGAGAGAATAGACTCATTATTACTACATTTTTCACCAAAAAAATGAATTGATTCTCAAACCCGTACAGTATCCAAACGACAATACGGATAGCAAAGAACGGAATATCTTGAATGAGTGTTGAAAACATCACATACTTCTTCAGAGAGTCAATGTCGCCGTCGTTATTTGATTCCTTTAATGCTTCTCTGTAAATCATATGAAAGATTAAGAATGAAAACGAGCAAAAAACTTGTATTGTAATTTCCAGGTTGCTTCCTTCTTTCATAGCGGAGAATGTCGACTCATTACACCTAAAACGAGCCTCATTATTTTGTTCATTGTTGATGGTATTGTAATTGTTGTTATCATGAGTACTGGTGGGGAATAGAGAGCGGGCTGTACAGGATGGAGCACCCAACTCAAGAAGCTTTGCCATCTGATAGATATCGATAAAGTCAACCATCACTTTGTTTATCATCTTTTTATCTCTTAGCAGATTTCGACATTTGCATCCATATATCACTGGAATGCCAGACACTAAGCCAAGAAGGCCGATTTTGTGAACTAGTAAGAACGGTGTAAAAGAGAGGCCTTTCTGCTCATTAGTGTACCTTGGCCATAATTCAAAGTAATCATGTCTTGCAACAAGTGTGAATGAAATAGCTGATAGAACCATGACGCTTGAACAAGACCACCAACAATTGGTTTTCAGCCTCATTTCATCTGGAGGACATAAAGACCTTAGAATACAAACCAAATTCCACAGACCGAAAATTATACCGAAGGCTATACCTGCATCACTTAGTTTCAAGCTAACAAATACCGACTGAATAACACAGTATAGCAAGTTGAAGGAGCAAACAGCGAGTGTCATAATCCAGATGATTAAGCAGCAAAAGGCTCCCATGATGGCTTTATGCTCTGATACTGTATTTTTTGGAGGTTTTCGTTGATAAAAGTTTGTCTTCACGTTTTCTCCTTCAGCGACTAACTCGTATAGCAATATAAACAATCTTTGAGACTATTGTACCGCCTGTTATTGATATTAGTCGCCCTTGTGCGGTGATGCCTGCAGTATAACGTCATGGCTCGTGACGTTATACTGTCAATACGCCGGGCCGGCATAAACCTATAAAAAATCGTCACGTTCGCCATTCCTTTAGTTCAGCGGTTTCGCGCGTCGCATTCAAAAAAAATGGCTGCTCGTCATACAGCTGAATATTGTGTTTGTTGGTATAGAAAGGGAAAAATATAGTAATATTGAATAAATTAGCAAGGAAAAAGACGAGAAATAAGACAAGTGAGACCTTTATGAGGCTTTGGACCTTTTTTAATGGTCGACGAATGTTTTAACGACCTGTTTTTGCTCGTTTGGCGCTTGTGAATCGAATTGTTTACAAAGTAAAAACAGGGGATGCAAAGTTTTTTTCGCTTTATTATGCAAGTTTAACAAGGAAGAACTGAAAATTTTGTTTTACCACGGGAAGTGAATTAGTTTGGATTTCTTCAAAACCATTAAAATTATATTCTTGTGATTCTCAATAGTCTGCAAAGTATGGATCCCGATATGCTTTTTATTGATTTGTTTTTATATATTTATTTGGCTTCCACCATAATCAGTCAGTGGCTATAACAAACAGGCTGTAAAACTTCTTATGTGGCTATAAAAGACAAGCAGTTAAAATGTCTGAGTTTAGAGTTGACAAATATTAAGAAAGCCAGCTATATTAGGTCAATACAAAAAATCCTAAAGAACTTGATCAACAAAACATCATGGAGAGAACCCTAAATCTTTCTTGAAGCAATAAAGACAGTCAATAAGTAGCTAATAAATTTTAACTGCTAAAAACCCCTGAGAGACATGAGAGAACCCTGCAGTTTCTCTAAACATGAGAGAACCATTGAAACAGACCTTGAAGAAGTAGCCTTGAAGCACTAGAGAAAACCATTTATAAACCTGATTCCTTATCTGAACTTTTCCTGGGAAAACTGCTACTGACAACAGAGCTTGATGACAAATGCTTGAAGCACTGAAGAGAACCATTATAAAAATCCTCCATGCACCTGGAGATCCATTAAAAACCCTGGCAAAATGTTTGAAGCACAGGGAAAAATAATAAAATACTCTACTCACATGTTGTGAGCTCAGATTGCATCCCTAAATGATCTTAGCTGACAATCTAACATTGAAATAAAGAAAATAAATAAACTTGCTTATTGTAGCATATTGTTTATACTTTCATGTAAGCCTTCATTCAAGATATTGATAATTTTAAGAGATCCCTTACAGAATTTAAGTATACTTAAAGTATAGTTTTAGCATACTTCAGTTGTACTTCCAGGTCATAAAGTACAATTGAAGCATATTGCATTTATACTTCAGGACAATTTAAGTATAAATGAAGTACAATCAATGAGGTACTGCAATTGTACTTGAAAATATGAAGTGTACTTAAAGTATACTTGTGAGTGAACCAACATAGCCATTGGGCAGCTTCCAAGTAAAAAGTATAAATGAAGTACAATCAGTACAGTATACATGCATGCACTTCATTTATACTTCAGCATAGCCATGGGTCAACTTCTAAGCAAGAATTAAGTATAAATGAAGTGCAAATCAGATAAATGTCTAGAATTGCATCGTTTTATTTTTATAATTATAATGTGATTGTCAAAAAAAAAGTTTTTGAAAGAAAACCTTTTACTAGTAAGTTTCAAGCGGATAAAGGCTCGATAATTTTTTATGCTTTAGGAAATGGACATTACACATAGAAAACTTAACTATAAAATTAAATTAATACCTTATTTTGGCTGACTTTTTGATTTTTCCCCCATCTTTTGCAAGAAGACAACCACAACCCTCAACGCCATTTTGAATATGCAGGCTCACTTAATTAGTCAGCGGTTTTTCTTGGTCACATGACGAAAACACGATCATTGATTGGCTGTTGGCATCAGAAATCAAAAAGGCGCTCATTTTGGAAAGAAACCTTCGTCGTGGTTGATTTGTAACGAAGAAAAAACTATAAGTTAGCACATAAAATAGTCTTCAAAGCTTTTAAAACAAAAGATATTAATTTTTTGAGATGAAAGAAAATATGTTTACTCAAAACGATGCCTCTGCTGAAGTAAAAACGAAGACATCAAACAAAACACTTGGAGTATATTTGCCAAGCTAACAATCATGAAGGCGCTAGCTTCAACTGGTATTCAAGCAAGCAGTATTATTAGTGGAGGTAGGTTTTTTAAATTTAAAAGCTATTTGAATATTGAGTTTTATAGGTCATTTTTTGTTATGATTTACAAATTTGCAGCATTTGAATCTGAACTTTTAATAGCATTTTCCTCTTTCATGTAGACAGCCTGAGAAAACGCTGATGAAAAGTCACCACATTTTAAGACTTGAAAACTACAGACTGTGCTTCCTCTTTCTGCTGGTTAGTTAATTCTGCTGGTTTAGCTAATAAAAAAGCTGGATCTAAGATAATGATGACCATTTATGAGCTCCGGTCTATAAAATTGGCTCTTGCCAGCCTGGTCAGTAAATTTAACGGCTATTCTAATGTGAAAAAAGAGGATAAGCTTATCTAGTTATAGGTAAATAACCATTTCTAGAGAATGCATGTATTATTGTTTTCAGGCTATAGTTTTTGAAGGATTTCAAAAGAAATTTATCAGAAGAATGTCAATAAAAAAATGTTAAAAAGTTGAACTTAATTTTTTGATCATGATCAATTCAGGCTTGAGATTATAGATGAGAATATGTAGACCGCATGGCACTAATGAAATACATGAAGATATAGAAATATAGATAAGTTATAGTGCTTGGGAACGAGGTTATTCCGGGAGAAAGACCGATTATAGCTCGCAGTATTAAAATTGCAAAACCCCAGTAGTGACATCTTTGCATCTGGCATACTATATTTGGTATACTTCTAGTGAAGTATACTTTATGTACTTTAAGTATATACTTGTGATAAGTATATACTTAAAGTAATTACTTTTTGGTATACTTTATTGTAGTATACTTCTAGCGAAGTATACTTGAAGTATACTTTTTCGAGTGCCCAAAAGTTATGTACTTTAAGTATACTTCAGATAAGTATATATAAAGTATACTTTTTGAAACCATTTTAAGTATACTTAAAGTATACTGTATTTCTGTAAGGGATGTTTTGGATGATTGCATATGGATAGAGATAATATTGTGCCATATTTTTGTACACAATATACATAATACCAATATTAATTACACAATCACATGCCCCTCCAATATTTATTAAAACTTTATTCTTCACTTGACTCTGAAGAATACATTTGTGAAGGTTGTTGAAATTTCACTCCCATCATGATCAAACAGTCCTTCTCAGGACTACTTCCATCCAGCTGATCATAATACAAATACTGTAATTTCAATAAACATTCATTCACCTGGGTTCAGGCCATTCTTTACAAAATGATAATAATGCATATTAAGAAGAATATTTACATCATGAATCACAGGTCTAGAATATAGAATAAGAAAGTTTTATAATAAATTAAGACTGTCTTGATAATAATTCATAAACAGAGTATTTTACATGAATCACAGTTCTAGAATATAGAATAAGAAAGATATATAACTAATACAGTAAATGGCTTTCTTGATATAAAAAGAGCATTTACATGAAGCACAGCTCTTAGTGGGCTGTATTGATAAAATTTAAATGTTTAAATAGAGTATATATATCAAGCACCAGAGCTCTCTCCTAGAAAATAGAATAGTAAAGTCCTATAATAAATAATTGACTGTCTTGATAATAATTTATAAAACATGTATTTACATGAAGCACAGCTCCAGAATATAGAATAAGAAATTTTTATAATAAATAATTGGTTGTCTTGATAATGATTTATAAAGACTATTTCAATGAAGCACTTGTCCATGAAGCACTTGAATAAAATGCTGATATTAACCAGCAGTGAAACAGAAATATCCTTTCAAAATCCCTTTTCATATTAAATATCAAAAGTCTGAGAATATATATATAGCTGAGTCTACCATAGTGGAAATATGCATAGCAAATATCAAAGCCCAGTCCATGATGATTTCCTTCTAAAATTCCACTTCACCAATCATTTCAAGATTTTGATTGTTCATAACTCAACTTTAGTAGTGGTTAACTCAACTTTTGTTGTGGTGTTTATTAATCGTTTAGTAAGCATTTGAAATTTACTATTAGTCGAGTTTCCTATCATCAGCCATGGTTCAAATAATTCAAATAAGTTAAGGTTAGCCATTTTTACCAACCAAATTTCAAAAAACATAGTATTGCGATCGCGCGAAGCTAGATTAAAGCACAAAATCGTTTTTGTTGACACATCCATAACACAATTTCTGTAAGAACTTTTATCAACCATTTACCTTATTATTTATTGTCTTTAATTAAATGTGCCTGTTTGGCACTCAACAACCTTTCTTTTTCCTTTATTGTGCCATCGAGATCGTCCGATTTTTCTCTAGCTATTCAATCTTTCAATGGCCGAGTTCTCTCGCTGTTTCTTCTGTCGCTTAGTGTGTTTGTCAACTCTGTATATTGTAATTTTCCAGGTTTTGCTCAGTTTTTACTCGTTTTTGAAGCCATCGCGCGAGAAATCAAAGCTCAAATCAGAAAAAAACAAGACGATAGAGTTGTAATTTAGACAATAGAGAACCAAATAAATGCAATAAATAAAAATAAAATTTAAAAATGGAGAAAATTTACCAAGCCTCAAAATAACGACTAAAGAAGCATTTCTATAAACGCGTAAAAACGAGCGAATTCAATAAATAATAATTTTCCGCACGTTAAACAAACCCCGTCATGTTTTGCATCATTGTAAAGTTTTGCTTAGATCGATAATGTTCCGTCATCCGATTACTCGTTCGGTAAGACACGAGCGATCTAGGAGGCGTCAAAGAGACTCTTCGGAAAAAATATGGAGCTCGTCCAAGAAAATTTATGTCACACTTTATTAGAGTGCTGCTTTTCGGAGGGGGCGTGCCCGCCGTATGCATATGATATGTAGTACATTTACATACGCTAAATAATTATTAAAAGGATTAAATAAATTAACATTATTAATAAATAGAATAAATGTATCAACCTCATAAAAAAAGCTAAACGCAATTCTTTCGTACGACAATTGAAGAAAACAAAGGAAACCCCAAGGGAATCTGGAAGGCTTTGAAAATTCTCAGTGGTACAAACGAACCTTCAAATGGAATTTGCGAACTGATTACCAAAAATCACAAAATTCATTACCCACTGCTTATTGCAAATACACTAAACGAGTTCTTCGTGAACGTTGCCTCATTAAACAGCAATGATTCGCCTATAAACGAAAATTATTCAGACGACAAACTTGACTATTTCTTAACTTCAAGATTGGGGAACGACGTGTTTTTTTGAAATACCCACGATAGCCTGTGAACAAGTAACTGAACTTATCAATAAGCTCCCTATTAATAATGCGACAGGCCCAGATGGAATTAGAAAAATTCTAAAACTGGTCTCTACTGCGATTGCTGATCCTCTTTCAAAATTGTTTAATATTAGTTCAATTAGTTCAATTACTAAAGGTTATTATCCAACTAACTGGAAAATAGCAGAAGTTACTCCACTTCATAAATCTTGACCGCGTGTGGATTGTAACAACTAGCGTCCTATATCCGTTCTGTCTGTCACATCTAAAATCTTCAAAAAGCACGTCGCGAAATCATTGAATACGTTTTTTCATGACTTTAATCTCCTGTACAAGTTCCAGTCTGGTTTTAGGGCACATCATTCTACAGTTACAGCTCTAATTCACCTCACTGATCAAATTTTGTTTGATATGGACAATGACAAAGTTACAGGCTTGCTTTTTATCGACTTCAAAAAGAATTTGACTCAATCAACCATAACATTCTTCTAAAGAAACTGGAAAGGTATCATTTTAGTCCTTTGGCACATCAATGGTTCGCCTCGTACCTTTCGGAGCGTCAACAGTATGTTAAAGTGAAACGGACAACTTCCAGTCTTATGAAGATACAACATGGCGTCCCACAGGGCTCAATTTTAGGACCCATTTTATTTTTGATCTTTATCAACGACCTTCCATTCTATACTACAAATACAAGAATGTCTGTTTATGCTGATGACGCTACTTTATCCTCAAGCTCCAAGATCAGCAAATTATCACTGTCTAAGAAGATTAATAATGACTTATACCATATCAGTAAGTGGTCAACCAGAAATAATAAGCTATTGATTAACGAAAGTAAAACAACTAATCGATGCTAATTGCAGGTAAACGCCTCCGATAGCGCCTGGATAACGAGTAGTTATATCTCAACATTGTAGCAAATGGCTCTTCAATTGACCAAGTTACCAAACACAAAGTTCTTGGATTTATACAACTAGATCATGACTTAGTGTTTGACGCACATGTGGACGATCCACCTTTAAGAGTTTCTAAACGTATTGGAGTTTTGAGAAGAATTAGCCCATACCCTAAGCGCCAAGAAAGGGAAATTTACTATAAAACTATTATAAAACCAATACTGACTTACTGTATGCCTCACCTGTGTGGACATCGTGTAATAAAGATAACCTAAATAAACTTTTTAAACTTCAGAAGCGAGCAGCTAGGATAATTTTGGAAGCTGATTCTAAATTACGCTCTATCAACCTGTTCAACTCACTTGGATGGTTGCCATTTTACCAAGAGTTTGTTATCGATAATGGATCAGTCTGTTGTTCGCCCGGATTGCTGGACTGACTCAGTCCGGATTACATTAAAGAAAGCATTCTAACGAACTGTGACATTCATAATAGAAACACTCGTTATAGTAAATATAATTTTAGATGTCCACTTTTTGATCGTAAAACTGAAGGAGGCAAAACATTTACAGTTCGTGCAATTAAAGCATGGAATAATCTAGATAATGAAATCCATTAAGGGTTTCGAAAGTGGTTTATATAAATTGTATCTCCAGAAACAGAAAGAATCATTAAGGTTTGAAGCATAGTTTATTATGAAATTTTATATTAATTTAATATTTTAAATATCTTAATTGATATATTTTTACCTATTTTACATTGTACATTTAACCATATTTATCCCTATTTATATCTATAGTCAAGTATTGTCATTATTTATTATTTTATATATTTTGTTAGGGCCACTGGGTAATCAGTACAATTTTATTATTGTAACTGTCGGGTGCAAACCCTCTGTAAATAAAGTTATATTATTAGTAGTAATACTACTGATAATAGAAATTGAATCAGTTTCTAATTACTCGCAAATACCAACGGTAAAGTAAAGAATGCACAAGTTCAACAATACGAACACTTTGAAACTTGACAGACCTTAACTGGAACACGTGAATATTCTTCACAAAATCCGAGACTAAGCCTGAGTAAATGAGTCTGTAATCAAGAAATACAACGGTAATTTGGAACTCGAAAAGGGTCTATTGCTAATAGATTATAAGCACGGGTGGTGTAGCGGTGAGGTTTTCCGGGTTCTCCGGCTTTCCGTAAACATCAACTTCTAAATTCCAATTGGAATCCAGTGTTAATCCCATTATTATGGCCTGCGTAGCAGACGTTCCTGGAAGTAAGGGGGCCGAGAGAAAATGGGGAAAGAGAAAGGAACGCCTGCCCGCACTCATTGTTATTTTCAAATACTCCGTTAGTGGACGAACGGGATAGCTGATTGGCTCGGCTTGGCTATTTTTGATTGATAGCTGGCAATCTTTCAAAAGTTACTTACACGATATGACCGACAAAACTATAGATTATAACTAGACGCATATCTTAGTGAACTCGAGCTTCATAGCAGAAAATCGAAAGAATTCTTTGTGAACATTGTCATCCTTTTAGATGGTGCGAAGTCTGTTAGACTTTCGAAAAGGTATTTGTCCTTGTAAATCACGCGCGCTAAAAATGTTCGGGGAAGGCAATCCGCATTTTCTACCAGACAATACTTCCAGCAGCACACATGTACCTTGGGCAAGACTTCTCTCATATAAATCTCTTGCATGATAATGATAATAATAATAATAATAATAATAATAATAATAATAATAATAATAATTTAAAATTTCTATAGCGTTAGTACCTGCTAGTTCAATAACGCTTTACACTTTTTTTTAAAATAATAACATTCAACTTTTTAAATTTTATTTAAAATTGTTATAATATTATAAACATATGACAACGATTCAATTAAATACATAGAAAAACACTTTGCAACATAACAAAAAATAGTATATGTAATAGGACTCCATGCTGTCCAATTAAGAAATAATAGGATGAGGAAAATTCCGAGGACTGACAAAATTGGATGAGGCCGTAGGCCGAGAGGAATTTTATTCGAGTCTAATTATTTTTTTGATTTGGGAGCATGAAATCCCATTAGAAATCAATTAGATTAACCATATGCCTTCTTGAAAAGCCAGGTCTCCAAAACTTCACCAGTATAATGTTTCTTCCATTAAAAGTAGAGATAGATGTACGTATACTGGACCTGATCGCCGCAGGGCAGAAGAAACGCAGGCTCTGGGTACGAGTTTGCATTTATCCACTATCACTGGATTTTTCATATTCTTTTTAAGGATAAGCCAATGAATCTATTCGAGCATGATCAGCTCAAGTCAAAACTACCTTGGTTGAATTTAAGCAGTTCATCGTATTTATTTGAAAACCATGATATTAAACAATAATCATGTAATAGAACTCATTAAATTATATATTTATTCATTTTTCTTCCCTTCTATCTACAAAAAAAAATATCCTATTTTCAAATTTTCAAAACAAATGGCGTTCGATAATGTAGGTAATTATAGAAAATGAGGCAGCGTACCCGATCATTCTAATTGGATGGTTAGCAATCACGTGACCTAGTTGGCATTGTGATTAGATAATCAGAGCTAACATGTGAGTTGCTCAAGCATTCTTATTGGATGAGCTTGGTTATCAAATGACGTGCCGAACTTTCAACAAAGGTTCTATGTGAACAAAATGTCTTATCGGTCCAGAACAAATTTTTTTAGCTGGGCGTGTCGTTTTTATATTTCAGGGCACGTGTCATTCTCTTGAAAATGAAATTCATTGTTGAAATATTGGTTTGAATTAAATTAGTGAAGACACACCCTTTAAGTTGTTGGCTGGCGTAATCAGCTGTGAAGGACGACGACGTATGGCGCTTTCAAAACAACAAAACATATACATGGATTATGTCATCAGATGTATCCACTGTGAAGTGGCACTTCCTTTTAGGGCATTTGGCATTCTTCCAGGCTTGAGTTATTACAGTAGCACATGTTAACTGACTCCGAACAAATTTCTATAAATTCTAGCATTTTTGGCTTCATATTTTTCTGTTGATGATTCATTAATTGTTCGCTGGCTTGGTCTTACCTCATATTTGATAACTCTCTTGCTGTGTTTCACTGATATATAAGATTCATAAAAAGAAATCTCGCTATTTCCCAACGATATAAAGTTGTCTGACGGCAAGAGAGAGAATAAAGTAGTGGAGATTGTACAGTGGTTTCTCGGTTTGGAATTCATACATGTGAAACAACATCACTAGTTTCGCTTCGATCGATCTCTTTTCGATATCTGAACAGCGTTCCTTGAAGTCTTTTCACATAAATCCATCTCGTTAGAGCGTACATCATATACAGAGCAATCACTCCGAGAAATATCAAAATGGCGATCATCCAATCGGGGAGATTCTTTCGAGAACTATCGATACCTGCCAAGCCTCCACAGCATAGTTTCTTCTTCATACGAGCTCGCGGTCGCGATGATTTCCCCCCGCCTTTGCGTCCACCACGAGCGAGTGTATTATCAACCAACAACATCAAAATGAAAAGAAAGAAAGAAATTATTTCAGGCAGTTTGAAGTTTAGCATTATTCCGCTTGCTTGAAATCATCGAAGAGCGTTGATGAAGAACGTTACAACTGTTGTATCAATGGTTAAAATGTGGTCAGAATTTAGTCAATACAAATGTCGAAGTGAAATTATAAAATTCATTTATAGGTTTATCACTCTACATCTTTTAAAAAGCGGGTTTTTTTAAACAGAAACAACACGTTCGCGAGGAAAAAATCTATTCTTTTTTTAGTATCTTGCAGGATTTATAGACTGAAATATTATTAACTTGTTTGTAGCCGAGAAGAACAAGAGCTCGTGTTTTTTAATTCTTTTATTGTTTTAAACAAAAAAACTTAATTGTTTTTTCAAAGCAGAGGTATAGAAAACAGACAGTGGAAATTGATAATTAATAAGAACAAATGGTAAAGGTATGCTAATTAGTATTGCTTGATATTATCGTCTAATGAGTTAAGAATTTTATAAAAAATATTTTTTTCTTTCGTTCTATTTTGCATTGATTTTGTATTTTTACGAAATGTGGCGTACGATGGCTGATAAATGGCTTTCATTATATTATGATCCATCAATCAAATAGCGAGAAAAATCTCACCCAGGAATGCTTAAGGAACATGCATAAGGAACATTTCGTCAAATTATATTTTTTTTAAAATGAAAAACATTTTGGATTTTAAATGGAAAAGTTTACCCATCTTATTTCTATCTTGTCTAGCATTAAAACCAATTTTGTTGCGAATTCGCATACTTGAAAGCACGTGCATAAAAATACGCAAGGCAGTAATATTTTGGAGATTCGCGGTTTGTGACCAGGTAAAAACTTTGAAAACAAAATAACCAAGTTATTCTTATTAATATATTTCTGGATTGTTAATCAAATACAAATATGAATGTTAGCAGTCATGTACGTTTTCGTGATGGATAGTGGGGTGATATTATATATATTAATAATTTGAAGCTTATTCTAATGAGATAAATCGTGCTTTTGTTCAGACATTTGTATGGCCAACGAGGGCGGATAAATTAAACATTTAAAAAAAATGTATAGGTAGAAAATGCGTAGTAAGACTGCCTGCCCAAGATTCTTTCGTATTGTTGTGATACCAAAAAACAAAACAAAACAAAACAAAACAGGGCATTTCCAATAAAAAAGGGAAAAAACTTGGAGTTCCTTTAAACGATATGATTATACAAGCTCATTTACTCAGGGTTCGACCCATTGCAATATAAAACTATTTATGATATCAACGATATAGAAAAGAATGCAACCATTCACAAACCACAAATTTACACTTTGAAATTCTTTAAGCAGACTTTCATGGACTGAAAGATATGAATATTCTAAGCAAAATTTATAGCTGTAAACCTTGAGCAACTTGTAACCATTCTGATCAGGATTATTTTTCTTGGACGCGCAAGCAAAAAAAAAAAAAAACACCAGAGAACACTTCTCTCAACACCACTGGAGTGTGCGGAGGGGGATATCTTATCCATAGAAAATCTTACATCGTCATTTTAAAGTGTGAATAATTGTAGCTCATCGAGAGAGACGTCAGCGGTGAGTCTTTGCATGTGGTGACCAGAAATAATTATGTGGTTCGACTGGTGAGCTTATCTCGTTTATTTATTGAAAATGAATTTAACTACATGCATTGATGTGGTTAAATTATTCAAATTTTTTTTTTGGCATTAATTTAATATATTTATCCTTCTTTTTTATTATTTCTTTACTTGTTTTATTTTTCATCAAATTAATATAATTAGCCTTCTTTTTGTTTTGCTTTGTTTTTGTCGTTGTTTTTAATTGTATTTTTTGACCTCCTTTTTTTCTTATTTTCCCTCTCTTTTCTCTATCTTGCCTTTCCGTTGGACTCCCAGTCCATGTTTCTTTAGCCTTTGTGTTCCTATTGAATGTCCTCTTTTATTTTATTGTAATGTATTGTAATGCATTGGATTGTATTGCATTTAATATTTTATTTAATATTTTATTTAGTATTTCATTTTATTTAATAATTTATTTTATTTCACAATTTAATAAATAAATAAATAAATAAATAAATAAATGAATGAATGAATGAATGAATGAATGAATTGAATGAATGAATGAATGAATGAATGAATGAATAAATGAATAAATAAATTATTTGTTTGTTTGCTTGCTTGTTTGTTTATTTATTTATTTATTTTTGACACTCTTTTTTTCTTGATATTTTCCTACTTTTGCTTTGCTTTGCTTTATTTATTTAACTTATTTTGCTTCTATTATTTTTTCTCTGTTTCTTCTGCATTTTAGGGTTTACCAATTTAACATAACTGAACATTTCTACATAGAAAGCAACTATCGAGACTTCAACCGCGAACCGAATAATGTATGTTATCATATGACCCGTATCTGCCCGGGGCGCGCGCTCTTAAAAAACTTTCGGGAAAATGGCGTGAGCAGGGCCGTACGAATTCGTACGGCCATGCTCCAAAATTGCTACCGTATTTTCTTTCTCTTATTTGATTATTTGATTTTTCGTGAGGGTCATATGATAAAATTCTTATTGGCTGAGTTAGGTCGGGTCGTACTGGTAAATATTTGGCTCTCGGTCATTTGCACGGACCTCGATGCGCTCGTTGCATCACCCCGTACGGTACTCCCACTCAGTCAATAAGTGCATAGTACGTAGAGTGCAAACCACACATCAGTGAAATATTTTAAAATAACTAATTAGAACAAAATAGCAGCAATGCATGAAACAATCTAAAAAGACGGTCAATACTGCGTCATCTTGAAAGGTAGCAGTGCCTTTGCATCGAAGCGAGACAAACGGCGAGCTTACAATGATAGAGACCTTTTTAACACCTTAGATCGAAATTTATTTGCATGTCTTACAATGATAGAGGCTTTTTTAACACCTTTGACAATTATTCCCATGTCTCAATCATCGCAAGCTCGCCGTTCGTCTCGCTTCGATGCAAAGGTACGGCAACCTTTCAAGATGGCGCCGGGAACTGTGAAGGGATTTGGTTGTAAGCAGAAAAAAAAGATGTGTTTAGCGCTACTTAGTTTTTGTGCTATTTCACGGATTTAAGGTTTGCACTCTATCAAAATATTTGTATTAAAGATACATAACTAAAAAAGCTTTTTTTTGATCAAAACACAATTTTCGCAGAATATGTTCCTTTAATTCTATTTTGCTGAAAGCAGTGTTTTTCCTTTTATTATTATTATGAGAACCTTTTGCTATCTCAATCTTTTTCGCCTCTTCCTTTCCTTAGGCTTTTTTTCTAGATAGCGGTACGTTTTTAAGGGATAACTTTTGTACACAGAAGTTAGTATATCGGCTGTTGAAAATGTGGAACGTCAGATTTAGTAATTGTGGTGTTAATGGAAGATAAATATCATTGATTATGTGTACAGAGATTGAAAGTAGAAATCTTCTCAAGGGTTTGAGTTAAGGATTAGAGTTTGAAGGATTAAATTGTAGGATTTTGATATTATGGGTTTTGTAGGTGTTATTGATATGTTTGATTTTGAACCCAAATTAAGGGACGATTTCAAAGAAGATGGAGAAGAAAGGATAGATGATTTAAAAGCATACCGCATTACAGATTGAAAGAAAGAAAGAAAGGAAGGAAGAAAGAAAGAAAGAAACAGGAGAGAAAGAGAAAGAAAAAAAGAAAGAGAAAGAAAGAGAGAAAGAAAGAAAGAAAGAAAAGAGAAAGAAAGAAAGAATAAGAGAAAGAAAAAAGGAAAGAAAGAAAGAAAGAAAAAAAAAAGAAAGAAAGAGAGAACGTTTTAAACCAACTGGCGACTCCACAACTACTTCAACTAAAAAAACGTCTTTCAACAATGGCGCCACTAAAGACGAGCTTTTCAAAAACAACTTAAGATTTCTTCTTTTTGAAAAGCTGTTTTCTCTTAAAGGTAATTAAAATAAAATCAACACAAGCACAGGCGGTATGAAACAACGATGTTTTCCTAATTCATCGATAAAGCATGTTGTTGGAACCTAAATCCCTAATCCATGAGATGAAAATTGATAAATGATTTGTATTTACGATACGTAAGGACCAATACGAGCGCATTCTCGTTGTACACTCAATTTGTTCAAGTGCTTCTAACTCGTGCATTAACTCACGGATTGAAGTAGTGTTGCCGATAATGTTCGTGTGTGCCCACATGTCGGTCGGATTAAGTGTTTGCGTGGCTTTAAAAGGCAAATAATTCACGGCAGACTTTCCTCTTATCATTGTTGGCCTTTGTACCACACAGCATCACCGAGAAACATCAAAGAGAAAACAATATCAAATCGAAACAAACCGGAAGAGATTTATATACGTCGCTTGGGATTTTCAAAAAATCCCGGAATTTCAATGGCTTGGCTCTAAAAAAATGGATACATTGTTAGCAACATAAAAAGCTCACTCAATGGACGCGTTTTAGGGACTTTTTTAGATTCTGGAACCTTCTAAAAAATCCAAGTTCCAATGATGATGCTATTTCATACAGTAATTCGACTCTTTTGTCTTAATTTGATAACTTTAAGCATTTTCAAAACACACGCCAACCAGACAGTGGAAGTTGGAGACTTAAGTCCATCTACTCCGGGGAATACTCGTCATTTTTCGACGTCTTATGCCTCGACTACGGAAAGCAAAAAAGACTCCGAACGAGCTGTAATAGTTAGTGCCGTCATAATCATTGGTTGTCTTGTTGGACTTATTCTTTTTGTGGTAGTGATGCGACACCTTTGTTGCGATCAAAGTGACAACCTGCCAATAACCCAACCAAGACAAAACAGGAATGCAGGAAGGATTTCTAAGGGTCATAATGATATCTTTAAAGGAAGCTTCAACTCTGTTCACGATCAAGAATCTGCCTTGACAATGACCGGCCATGCTGTTGTCTCTGGGTCTTGAGTTTGCGTGCTCGCTCATTCTATAAACCGGAATCGAAAATATGACGTTCATCTAATCTAATTACTTCTGAGAAAGAAATGTTTGTGCAAAGTGAAGATAATATGAATACCCTTCTCACGGATTAAAATATGAATAACCTCGAAATAATGCTTCACTCTGTGCCGCTTCTATAAGCCCAAATTTGAGTATGTTCCTTTATTGTTGTTTGTTATTTTTTTGTTCCTTCGTTGGTTTTGTTTTTTTTTTTTTTTTTTTTGAAGTTACTGTAAAATAGTCCATTCTGACAAATAAGAACATACGTAATAGGTAATTTAGTTGTGAAAGGCTTGTATGGCACTCTTCTTCAGTCGTTTCATCAAAGGCTCGTAATTTACCTATTACGTATGTTCTTATTTGATATCCGAGCCCATCCCATATGGCGCATAGCCTCATCCATTCTGACAAATGCTACATTTACACCTACTTGCAAGAACGCTGTCATACGATATTAGAACATTAGTAATTTAGTGAGAAAGGAATACATTAAAAGACAAAAGAAAAAATTCAGCTTTAGTGATCTTCTTTTGTTTTTTAATATAATTCCTATCCCACTGAATCACTAATGTTCTATTTTCGTATGACAACGTTCTCGCAAGCAGGTGTATACAACATCACATTGAAACCATATCTAGATTCAAACATGCTTAAATTTATTAATTTGAACCAAATGAAACATTTAACTAACCATTTAAATACGCATACGATAGTCAATGAAAACAAGTACAATTTGAATGAATAAAACACAATCAAAGAAATTCTTGTCGAACTGAAATTCTCGTGATGAGGTAATAAACAGGAAATACCGCGTAAAGAAATAAAAAACGATTGGATGAAATGAAATGAAAATAAAAAAATGAGGAGCCAATAAAGTAAGAGAATAGATTTGTTATCAGATGGCCAAGGTTAAAATCAAAGCTTGATCTCTCTGATTCTTTAAAATAAAAACATGGCGTGATATATTTTCCCTTTTGAATAGCCAACGCATTCACGTTTAAAGTGAATAGTCCCTTCAACTCCGAAAAATATAGATAAAATATATTTAGAATAAGAAATAAAAATATAATAAAAAGTAAAAGAAAATACGTCAATAAAAAATATAAATAAATATAAAATATGTGAAAAAATAAATATATTAAACGTTTAAAATATTTTAACAAATAGCGATAAATAACTTTAAAATTCTGAGCTGAACCTAAAAGTCATTTCAATCAGAAACTAACGTGTTATGTTATTAGAGAAGTTATCTTTTGTAGCTGTCAATACAGATTTACTGTAAAGGCAACGTATATGTTAATCCAATCATCTACTTTCTGCAGGTTAAAATGCATCGAAAGTACTCTTACACCCTATACGTGGCACCTGCTGAAGTCATAAATATATTCATCAAATTTATCGTGTTTGAGAGGAAAGTTACAAATAATTATAGATATCGATGTTTTGCTTTCAAATTTTCTAACCACTCAAAATGTTACAGATATCTATAAGATGTCTATAAATAGGTGTTTGCTTAAAAGAGTCAAACAACAAAACTTTGGCCATATTGCTTGATATGAGTAAAGAGAGAAACAATGGCTTCTAAACCAGCAACAGACTGAGCTCTTGGAAGTATGCACGTTAATAAATAGTTAAAATCGAACACGCACGAATATTGATTAAAAAATCAGGAGTATTGATCGGCACGAAAAACACGAATATTGATTTAAAAATTACAGATCTAAACCCGGAAATCGCGAATAAGTATCAGTAAGATCACGAATATCGATCGGAAAATCACGCATACTGACCATTTAAGATCCCGAATGTTGTACGGAAAATCACGAATATTGTTAGGTACGTTCAAAAATAATAATTGGAAAATTATGAATATTAATCGGAATATCGATCACGAAGTCTTCCTTTCATTGTCTGCCGTTTACAGTGTTGAATCGTAGTTGTCGCACGGTTAAACGCTAACGAGTCGCAAAAATCTTTAAATTCCTTTAATTTTGAAAAAAAAATGAAAAAAAGTAATAAAGAATTGATGCACAACGCTTTATTTCGTCAGGCAGTTAAACAAACATTAGCAGCCTATGACGCAATTACTTGCGTCACTTCTCTATATAAATAGAAATATATAGATACGTACTTATGGCATTTATTTGTTTATGATTTCCTTTATATTTTCTAATCATCTTAAGATTTAATTCCCTATCTAAAGTGGTCCGCTGGCACTGACTTAAAGCTCGTGCATTTTTTTAAATTTAATTTTTTTAATTCACAATAATTCATAGAAATACCTTTTCATTTTTCTACTCAAATTTTAGACTATATTTACTAGTAAACATTTCTTTAGCGATTTTATTGGTGATGTCTATGACATCATCGATTTTGATAAGCAAAATGACGTCGTTGAGTTTCTTTTGAATTTTATTCAACTAACCTTTTTTTAATATCTAAGTCACATATTTCACTAACGTATTTTAATAAAGTGCTTATTGAAAAACCGTGTGAGCACCTAGAAATATGTTGAGAATGAGGCACGATTACAAGGTTTAAGCTTAATAATTATTATGGATTATTATGGATTATTAGGATTTTTTTAGAGAAAAGATACTGATTATCTCGAACCACAAAATGTAAAGATTATGCACTGTTCGTGCTTTATTTTAATGCTACGGATTCATATATTATTTATCATTTTTTAAGGGATATTACTGATAACAAAATTAACAAAAGTTTGATTATTTCCAAAATTAAGAATTATTTCCAAAATTCGCCCAGGATTGTGTATTATTCAGACCCCCCTCACCCTACTATAACAGGGCCTCAAGCCGGAATTTTTCTTAACCAAACACAAGCGTTATCGTTATCTTTCTGTTATCTTGTGGTTAGAGAATCATTGATTGGCCAAAGAACATATCATTTGTTCTTTACTATTATAATATTTAAACATAGAGGCCATTGCATGTGTTTTTCAATGGGGCCCTGCGAACAATAGAATATTCTTTGACTAAAACCTAGTTCACAACGGTTTTTTCGACTAGCACTAAAATAAGGAAAGCAATATTATACAATATTAAAGACATAATTAGATTTTCCTCTTCCAACACAAACTACATCATCGTTGTCACATTTTTGGAAGTTTCTACCTATGCACGTATCTTGATCCTCGGACATTGGTGCAGATGTTTCAAGCTCAGAGCTCGACCAGCATTCTCCTAATTAGGTATATTAGAAATATCATGTTACATAACATATTTTTAATTGGTTTGTTTTGCATCCAACACCTTGTGCATTAGTTAAATTTTTACAGTTAATCTTAAATTAAGAATATTAAACTCTTAATTTTTTAAATTATATTTAGGATTTTTAAAATTCATAAATGTAAAATTTATTTAATTTTCTTTCCTTTTCCTTTCTTTTCTTTTCTTGTTTTTTTATTTATTATTTAATCATTTTATTTTATTTGTTGTTGTTATTGTTGTTGGTGGGTGTTTTGCGTTTTCATATCTTTAGAATTACGAATTATATATATTTTCTTCCTTGAGATCTAATTCATGAAACAATTTCAATTCTGGTTGGTAAACGCCCCTGAATTCCTCAAAAATTGTACTGAAAACCACGCATGCGCAAACGTTCCTTTAGTCTCCACGAATATATAAACTCATTTGCCATGTTTGTCATGATCGAATTATTAACAAAATTCGCGTTCTGAAGATGGACAATAGGTCCGCCGAAAGCTCGGATAATAATGAAACTGTTAAACATAATTGTCCTTTACGAACATTCAAATCTAAGATTTTTTAATTTTTGAAAATATTTTTTATGTAAATTTAAAAAGACTTACCAAAATTTTGCAGCGAAAAGTGTTTGTAATTGTGTTGCTTGGTTTTCGCAGCACATCTGCATGTCAAATCCATGATGTACGAATTCCAATGTGACAAGTCGAGAGACACGTTGCTGTATTTTGGCGAGTTTGTGTTGCTGTCCGTGAACAAAAGAATAGGAAACTCGCGGTTGTTGTTATAGCAACCAACTTTCTCGTATTTGATGTGGCAAAGACTTTCTGTTGAGAAAAATGCATATGTTTGGCTCATTGATCAACCCACCTTATATGACAATCTAAATATTTCATAAAAAATAACATTATTCGGAAAAAGTATTCTTCGTTTTTACGTTACGTCAAAATTAAAATCGTAATTTTTTTCTGAGTGAATCATTTTTCACGTAGTAATAGTAATTAATTAAGGAAAATTACAATGAATAATGGATAGTCAGTGTATTTGACCCCTTGCATTGATTCCAAGAGGGATTGTTCTGAGGGGCCAAACGATGGACTCTCTTTTCTCAGTATGCAAAAAATCAAAAATTAATAAATAAATAAAAATTTCGTTTTGCCACCCAGAACAAATCCTCTCAGGAATCAGTGCAAGTGGAATATTGTCACAATATATAAACTTCTGTTCATTTTCTCCATCAACTTTACTCACCATGTGCCGACATTATATAGACGAAGTTAGAAAGGCTCTCTCCGACACAGTTCATCCTTGATCTCTCTGCACATTTTTCAAATCCTTTAGAAACACAGTGTGAACTTCTCCCTGCACGGGGAAAGGACGCGCCAGCTTCTTGACCGGACCAACATTCACCTGGAAACAGAAAATTTTCATCTGTCTATATTACATCGATAACCCTGTATTTATAGATACGTTCATAAGCGTTCGCACCCCCGTGATTTGGTCTCTTGATCTGGGATAATGCTGGCACACACACTCAGTATCGGAGGCAGGTGCTCCTAGTAATGGGCTCCTGATCTGGGATTATGCTGGCTCACAGACCAGTATGGGAGAAGGATGCTCCTAGCAATGGGCTCCTACCCAACACAGCCCCTGTCTCTGTAATTTTAGCACTTTTAACTTTCCTTGACTTACCATAAAACTGTAAAGCAAAATATCCAAATCTATTTTTAGCTGCTGCCTTTGCGCACCGACACGTGACGCCATCAACATACTTGTCCCAGTTCTTCCAGTCTATCTCGTGCCCACTTGATCCGTCACGATCATTGAAAAGTAGCTCTGCAAGAGGACGAGGCTCGATTTGATCATCTTTGAAGCAACCAATCTTTGTGAATTTTAGATCACAAGCACCATCTAAAGGAGGTGAAAGAACATGAGGAAATTAGTGCACGAGAAAATAGAGCCATTCTTGACTTGGGCTTAAAGTGCCAAATCTTTAAGTAAATCAATAATTAATAAATGAGATACATGATCATGTTACGTTCACGTTACATGATCGCGGCCATGTTGGTGTTATTTAACAAAAGATTAACTGCACCAAGAAGACCGCCTTGCTGTCTTTGGACTCTTTTAAGCTTGGGAATGCTTACAACCCAGCAATACGATATTTTGATACAGTTTTAGATACTCATAAGTCTCACTGTACTCATATGAGAAATGGGAGCTACAACTAATCAAAGTATGGGATTGCGGGGGAAAAACAGCAACAGATCAGCGTACGATCTTCTCAGCCGGGTTTGAACCAAAGTGACGAATTATGCTAATCAGCTTGGCTTGTTTATACATGTGTACTGATGAGATCGCTAAAAACAGAACTAAACAACTGTTTCAACCATCAGAAAAGCCCGCATCTCAAATCTGTTTTCATAACAAACTTTATTTACTGGGAGACAATTGCACAACCACATATAAGCCTTTCCTCAAAAGAGATGCCGCCACAAATCAATATAGCCATTGGTGTCTGAATTTCTCTGGGATTTGTTTGCTTCGTAGGAACACGAGAAACACAAAAAGAAACGAGATCTTTGACACAATGATAATGGTTTGTACAGCTGATTTCGGATCGTTTGATACATCAGGAAGAAAGCGGAGTGTATCGTCAGTATGTCTTGGCGTTGTCACAACCATGGAAACGTACTCTTCAAAGCCAACAGGTGAAGCAAAGATACTTATTCACATTTGTATTTCACTACAACTTAAAATTAAGGATCTTAAGCCAAATGTCTTCAAGAAAATTCGCTACAAATATAATTTTTGATATCAAATATTACATATAAGACTGAAACGCAATTTTCTAGGTAGTGATTATAGTGATAATTATTCATTGCGAAAATGTTGAGCAAATAACGAATGAAATTTTGAATATGAAGAGATTTCAAGAAAGAGATTATAACAAAATTATCAAAACTCTTCAGAAATAATCTTTTTGTTAAAAAAAGCTATTCAGCAAAAAAAAGTTTTATACAAACTGTCGTTATAATTATAATGTAAAATCAAAATATTCGCATTCAAGATCTTCACCTAGAAAACAAATACAACAGGTAGTATTTTCTACTTTCTTAACTTGATGTAATCTTATATTTTAAACCCTACAAATTATCTCGATTCAAGCTTTTTTCAATTTAGTGAATAAAGGCGGGAAAGTTGGGCACGCGCGTGTTCGCTTCTGTTCCCGCCTTTTTTGTTAGGGACTAAAAGTGTTAAATGTCTCCATTTCCAAATTAAGGGATCTTTTATCTAAATTTAGAAATATGCTATTAAAATCACTATTAATTAATAAAACTACCTACCAGCATCTTCTATTGAATATCCAATCCATAGAAGGAAGAGAAAAACAGTCTTACTTAACATTACTAACTTAGGAACCTAGTCTATTCTCGTATTGTTAATCGATAGATTCTTCGAAGGGTCACGCTACAAGGGATATCATAGGTTTGCCTTGTCCTTATAAAGAAGCAATGTCAGGCGACTAACGTACGTAAATGTTTAAATTTACTGTCAATTTAATAAGGCTAAATAATGAGGTTTGCCGACCTGCCAAAGGTTAAAAGTTTCTACGCTTGTTTATCGTTCAACAATTTGAGTTACAGCAAAACGTTTTGTATAAAAAAAATAAACATTCACTTTATTATTTGTATAAAAAAATATGAAAGTTCTAATATAAGACAGCTTGAAACCGATAAGCTGGATTTTTCATTATTTTAGTGTACATCTAAGAACATAGTTTTCACAATACGTATTTCCTCTGAATTAAAACTTTAGATGAAATCCCTCCAAATTTCCGCTAGAGGGAAAACATTGACACACACACAAAATAAATTCACCGAATTTCATCGAAATCGTTTCAAAAGGACAGCCGATTATTATTTTGAAAATAAAGTAATAATGTTTTGAATTTTAGTCAAACAATAGTGTCATTTTTGAATTTCATCGTTTTTCAGATACACATTGTCTTTGTTATTTATAATTTGATTGGCTGACTTTATAATAATGATAATAATAATAATAACTTTATTTCTATAGCGCTTTTACCTATGATGTTCAAAGCGCTTTACAAACAATATAACAAATATAGATAATTACTGAAATATCAAATAATCAAAAATGTAACTACTAAACTATCTTAATGACTAAATTCTATAAAAATATAATAATCTAGTAATTATAATTATATATAAAATGAATAACTAATCTAAAAAACTATAACCATAAGCCTCTTTATATAAAAATGTTTTTAGCTTTTTCTTAAAGCTATCCAAACTTGAACATAATCTAATATCTTGGGGAAGAGTATTCCATAACACAGGCCCACAAATGGAGAATGCCCTAGCGAATGTTTCCTTATCTTTTCTTTACATTTGATGTAATTATTCCAAGGAAGGGGAAAGGGAGTTAAGAGTTCAGAAATTCCCCCCTCTAGGTATTTTTGAACAGGTGGTTGTCCTGCTGTACATCTATCTGTACACTTCCAGACGTTTGCTCGCTTGCTTGTTCTACCTCAGTCTGGTCGTCTGTCTGTCTGTCTGTGTGTGGGTTGTCTGTCTGTGTGTCTATGTTTCTGTGTGTCTGTCATGTCTTGCCGACCGACCGCCTTTTCCGTCAATCCACCTTTCTGCCAATGAGGTAGACCCCCCCTGTCTCCCTGTCTACGTTTCACTTTGCCAGACGGTTTTATCACGCTATTATTAGAGTGAATTCGTTTATCGCACTCTTACATGCTAATGAGGTTTGCTAATATTATAATGCGCTGTGTAGTGTAATCCTGAGAAGACTGTCTGGCAGAGTAATCATTTTCAAACATACGAAGTAGAGAAGACTGCCAGCAAAATAAGTGTTTTTTTAAATAGAATTTTGCAAGGATAAGTAAGCTGTTGTATCACAATAATGCCGTTTTCGTTTTACGTTATAAATCTATAACGTGATGCAACATGGAATACATACTAGTCCCTTAATTCTCATGTTATATCTCATTATATACCTATTTCAAAAAACGCTCTTATCGCCAAAAGCGATAAATGATACATAGGCGAAGAGCGATATATAGGCGAAAAGCGATACGGAGATAAGTTATTCCAAGATCCAAGGATAGCTGGGGGAATGACTTGTGTTTCTTATTCTTATTCTCGTCAAGAACATGGACCTTTGTTGAGACTGATTCAAAGTCCTTTGTATTCAACGAAACCTTTTCCATGTTCCAATGATGACCTAAATAAAGGTGTCTATCTATCTATCTAGCTATCTATCTTTCTATCTTTCGCCTATCGCCGTTGGCGATGACAAGGTTTTTGGTTTAAAAATAGACGTATATCTAACTATATAAGGTAACACCCTTTCGAGTGTAATCTTAGGCCAAAAACCTCATTTACGAATTTTAATTTCAAATCATGTTATTATGAGTTCAAAATCCTCTTATTTCACCTTAATCTTCATTGTCCGTTTGCCCGGTAATTATCCAACTAATTCTCAAAAGATTCATGAAATAGCTCATTATGATAGTTCATTGGTATTGCAAAAACACTTTCAGACGCCGAATAGGAATTGCACTGTTTTGCTTAAAAAAATATAAATCCACCTTTTTGTGGGAGGGGTGGCTGGGGAATTCTTTTGCAGCACTCGAGCTCTTTTAAACAATTATTAGCCTTGTGATGGCAACCTTTTTGAAACCTGTTTAGCCCCAAATAAGTGTACTTAAACAGGAAGTTCCGGTATAAAAGGGGAGGCTCCGCCCCCTTTCACGTCAGATTCGAGATTCAAAATTTGAAAATGGTACATCCAAAATGGCGGACGACAGCGAACAGAAGTCCAGAGCTCAAAAAAACAACATCATTGTTTAAATTTAACAATAAATATTCCCTAATTTGTTAATAAATACATTTATAAATGAAAAAGGAATGTTATAAGCATGATTTTATCGAAGTTGTGACCCAAAAAGTTGAAATATACCCGTACCGAAAAACGTAAACAAAGCGTAATGTGTTTAGTTTTGCCGTGACAAGAAACTCACAAAAAGCAACATATTGTTCCCGCCTTTTGCTCCAAGTGTTGACACATGTTTGCGCGGGAAAACACTGGCAGCTTTGACACTTTATAAGTTTTCATGTTGTCTTCCTGTTGGTGTCAAAAATGGCAGCAAAAGAAAGTCGAAAAAGTTCGAGATTTACTCTCCAATTTGAAGATAACGAGGAGAAACTCTCCTTACTTCGCGCCAGAATAGCGGAATCGAAAAAAATACTGGGCGAATGCAATAATTATTCTTGGATTTCGAAGCTTATAGATTTTTACGACTCCCATCGTGAGAAAAAGAGTGATGCCGGTCGGCCGGATGCGTCTGGGACAATAGATGTAAAACTTCCAGTTATAGCTCCGCCTTCTTCTTCCTCTGGTCATGAGCCTTCAAAAGTAGAAATCCACACAGCTCTGGAGGACGACGACGGAAAGTACTTTATCGCTTGTAAAGCTACAATTCGTAGCCTGGTGAAGGGCTTGACGGAGTCCAAAGGATGCTGTTCTGTTTGTGGTGGGTTTTTACTTCTTGATAGCTTCCAGATAGAAAGAAGAGGGCATTGTGGCCGTATTAGTTTCACATGCGAAAACAACCACGAAACTGTCTGGTTTAGTTCGCCAATCTTGAAGTCCAAATACGTTGCAAACCTCAGGTGAGCACTGCATTTTTTAGTAAGCCAAGCTAACTTGCTTTTTCGGCTCTCAAAATAAGTAATAATAATGTTCTATTGCTATAGAGTAATTCATGGATTCATGAGCTCTGGGCTAACTGAAACACAATATCGTGGTTTCACCGAAGCAGCTTCTCTTGGCTCAGTTGAACATACATATTTAGATTCAGGTAAGCTTATAATATTAGATGTTTTGTTAGTTTACAAGCTAATATGAAAAGCTAATTGCACTTCATTTTATAAACTTACTTTTATGCACGCATGCATGGTTATTTATAGCATTGGTACGGTATAACCATTATTTATTATGCCATATAATTTATCTTTCAGCTCAGCTCAAAAGCATTCGTATGATGGGTTGATATAATGTTGAACCAGAGATATCCGTGTGATCCAACTCACTACATAACAAGACAAGTTTATTTCTGTTTACTTTTGTTATGTTATAGTTTATTTCTATTTGATCCTATTTTGATTTCATTCTTTTCCTACATGCATGCGATTCACAAACCATTTCATTCATTCATAAAACGTTTTGTGACATTTTAATATTTTAAAATTATGTTAGTTTATGCCCTGTTTGTATATTTCCTCATTGTTGATCTTTTTTTAGTTTTCAATAAATTGGGTTATCTTTCTGCTGTACAATCTGTATATGAGGATGGCATAAAATCTGTTATAGATATTCTAGTAGCTATATTGAGTATGCATGTGCATGATCAGTCTTACAATAAGAGGGTTGAGTAACAATCAGAATGGGTAATTCTAACACTTCATAAAGAGATAAAACCAATATACAACCATATGTTTCATTAGTTTATATTATAGAACTTTTAGAACTATAAAACAGAACTTATATCATTTTATTTTGGAAGATAATATATAGCCATATTCTAGTAGCTATATTGAGTATGCATGTGCATGATCAGTCTTACAATAAGAGGGTTGAGTAACAATCAGTTATAGAAGATATTCAAAAAGAACAGGCATATGTTGACAATGATGGTGATGTAAGTAATATCCTCCAATTCTTTTTTCATTCATTGAAAGTTTTTTGGTTATATTTGAGTGTGGGATATAAATACTGAGAATAATGGTAATATATAGCCATATTCTAGTAGCTATATTGAGTATGCATGTGCATGATCAGTCTTACAATAAGAGGGTTGAGTAACAATCAGAATGGGTAATTCTAACACTTCATAAAGAGATAAAACCAATATACAACCATATGTTTCATTAGTTTATATTATAGAACTTTTAGAACTATAAAACAGAACTTATATCATTTTTATTTTGGATTATAATAACTGATGCCAGACATGATTCCTCCAGAAATGCCCAACATACTACAGTTACAGCTATGTCATATTAGTAAGTGTTGATATTTACTAATTCTGTCTTGAAAAAAAGTCATAAGAAAACAACTTATTATACCAAATCATAGTTATGGTGTGCCACAGGGGTATCATAACTGAATATTTTGAGGTTGGCTTCCATTCTATGCAAGAAAAAAATGGATATATGAACCTTCACATCCCTAGAAATTTCTAAACTACCTTACTGTAGTAATAAGAATTGATCAATAATTCTATAATTATTTTTATGTTTATTTGTAGTACCAACAAGATCATACTAACCATCAACTGGTCAAAACAAGAGTCCAGTACAGCAGCTTCACGGGAAGTGCCCATGACAAAACTTTTAATTGATAAAATTGAAGAAATGGGTATGGAAAATGATATTGACTTACTATGATTTCTTTATTATTTTCAATTAGTAGATCTCATCATCATCATCTTTGTTTACTCTGTTTACCTCAGGACATGAGATTGCTGAAATCTGCCACGACAATGTAGCAGCCATTGAAAATTGGGCCACCAAAGAAAAACGAATTCTAAATGTTCATTCTTGGTTATTCTAGGGGATTTGGATTAACTTATTAACTTATTAACCGACGCGTACGCTTACGTAAGCGGTCACGAGGCAGGTATAGGATACAGTAGTTCGTTATGTACGATTGAACCGTTGGTCACAGCAATATTTTGGCGTATATAGACGGGAAAACTGAACAAATCAAGCCAGCACATAGCAGTACAGATACGTAACAGTTTAAACAGTTTCTAACGTTTAAAAAACACCAATATAACAGAGTCTAACGACAAAAAAAATCACCAATTTTTGCCCTAGCGCCCTTGCCCTAGAGTATCATTTCTTTGTTTAACAGTTGCACATGATAAGACAGATGGATATAGACAACTCAAACAAATAATCTTATTTTCAAGAAAATGATAAGTGGTTGATCTGAAAACGTCTATTCCATTACGAAGTATACATAAATGCCAGATTTTCTCTTCGAAAGTGACTTTGAAGTTTTCCATGGCCAGCTATGATTCATAATAGCCAGAACGTGCTGTGACGGTGAAACACAGTCCCTCAAAATTCTCCGGTTGGAAAAATATATATTCCAGTGAGCATAAAAAAGAAACTTCATTTATCCAATTATCTATTTTTATTTCTAGTCCTGACATTGGACATTTTATGATTTGACAGTCATAATAACAAAAATAAGTAACAGCTTCATTCTTATTTTTGATATTTGTGAGCAAGTAAAGTTTATTGACAAAAAAGTCTTGAGCTAAATAATTAATCGGCTGCGAATGAATACGTAGATTCAAATGTAAAATGGTGTTATATAATTTGCATGCCAACTATTACCGTCTCTCGTCGTGCAGAAATTGCTAGAACGCCTCTTTTTGAATAAAGAAAGCAAATCATTAAAAAACATTTGTCCAGTGTTAACAGTTTGTTTTCCGAGCTTCAGTAGATGACACATTTTTACAGTTCCACACAAACTCCAAAAGCAGAGAACAGTTTAAGGTAAGAAAAAAGTTTTATTTTGAAAGCAATGATTGCATTTAACTGGTTTTTTTTTTTTTATAAATTGTGCACCATTTCATTGAAACGTTTTGTAATACAATATTTCATTCAAAATGTTATCCAAGTTGTGAAAATTTAAAAAAAAGTTGTACTGTAATAACATTCAACTTTTTTTCTTGTATTGGTAAGTTTTAAAACCGATTTTTTAATCTAAAAAACTTAAAATTTCTCAAGCATTCTTCGAAACTGAATTTTCGTAGATTAGAAATATGAAGCCTTCATGCAAGAAGAGTAACAATATTTCTTATTTTAGATGTATATCAAGTCATGATTTGCGTTCAAATGGATGGCAAACATTCAATACATCTAACACTTCCTTAGAAGTTGAAACGTGTCTAATTTTGTAATCAATTGCCTAAAAGTCGTTCTAACAACATGAAAATTAATAAATATGTTAATTTTTAATACATATTTTTGTCACTGACGCCTACTGACGCTAGCCTCTAGGAGCCGCAAGGCTTGAGTCTGTGATTTATATTATTCTACTATAGTCTTTGTCGCTCGTTGTGCAATTATGTATCTAGACTTGCTGTCCTTTTTACTAACTATTCAGTAATAACTACTTTGGTACTTTTAAACTTTTTCATTGCATCAGTTGGAATGAAAAGATCGATATTACAAATATTTATGATGTACGTTAGGTAATTTTTTTAAGTGGAGAAAGAAATATTGCTATGAAGGTTTTAGCACTTTTTCCTATCACTTTTTTCTATCACTTTTTCCTATGTTATCTTACTTTTCAAAATTGTCTGAATTTGTTATTGATATGTAAACTAGTGTAGTTTCGAATCAGTATATATTAATTTTGTTTTACAAGACTTGTTTAGCATGATTTTCTAGTTTATTTCGTTTTACGATTTTTTCGGTCGTTTTTTTGTTAATTTTCTTTTCATTTCTGGTTTTACTTCCTTTGATGAAATTTTTTATACAAACGTCTGGTGATGATAATGAAGATGGTTATTTTAATGAGATGACAAGGGCAACGATAATGACAACCATAATGATAATATAAAGATGGAGATGACATCATTGATTATTGTAGAACGTTGTGGTCTAAAGATAATACTTCCGTTATCACAATTTATTTTTTATGGAGTAAACTCACAGCCCATGTATACACCCTACTTCTAATTATGAAGGCTCAACCATATCTGAACAGTGTTCGAAACAGCACATATTGATATTTCCTACACAGTTTTAAGGTAAGAGCAAACCATCAATTTCTTTAGGACTTGTTATTCTTAGAACGACATTTAGATTCCCATCTAATAGAGTAGGATAACACTTTACACGATTGTGGAGGGTGCTGCAAATATCAGATCTCAGCTTTATCGTTAGCTCAGTCATTTACAATAATTATTTAATTCCTTTAAATTATCCTAGTCATATTAAAAGTATAAGAAAAAGCAAGAAAGAAACAATAGTGAAGAGGGAGGAATGAAAACCAAAAGAAAGAAAGAAAAACGAACGAATGAACGAACGGTCGGGCGGACGGACGGACGGACAAACGCTCGTTTGTAACCATATATGTTATGTTCTTGTAATTCCTTATCATTATGCTATGTGCAAATAAATTCGAAGTTGAAATACTAGTTGAAGTCGTAAGTCGTTCTACTGGTCAAAAAAAAACTAACTTAATTTCTGCTGGACTAACAAACCTCTTCATTTCAATCTATTAAAGCCAAGTAAACTTTCTACCAAAAATAACTACCACGCGTGACCACTCTGAAATAGTGTCTAGTCTAGTGTTAAAGATTACTGGATAGGGAATGTAAGAATTAAATCAAAACCAAACAAACAAAGAAAGCTACAAAGTTAAACAGTCGCCACGCAATGACAGATGTCTATTTTGTTTTTGGTCAGGTTTATCAATGAGTTGCCAATAAACTAAAAGTGTAAAACAGCAAAATCCTCATGATGTCATTTTTTGTTACGGTATAGCTGGTCTCTTCGAAGTTGATGATATTGAAAGCGAGTGATGAAAAACCAATAGAAATGGAAATCAGAAAACTCTCGTATTAGCAAGTATTTTTATGTGCGTGATAGCTATAATCTCGTGTATTCAGGAGGTCCTATATTTCAATGAGCTTTTATCTTCCAAAACTCAAAGCAGAGTACTGAATAAGAGTATGTTAAAATTAGCGGTAAAGCTGTGAAGTTTCAAGGGAGTAATAGTAGAGCGGTTATATGCTTGAATTGTTCACTTTTGGGTTAAAAGCACAAAACTTGCACTGATTATAGGTTTTATTATGATAAATAAGATTTGATATGGAGCCAACTTGAAATTGGGTTCTGAGGTTAGTTATAGGGAGATTTTCAAAATGGCGGCCATCTTGACCGGAAGTAAAATGTCATTTCCTTAAAAGTAACGCTGATTGACAATCAATTCATTTTTTAAGACAACAGTTGCATAACTCATAAGTAAAATACGTAATTCGTAATAAAATGTTACAAAAACAGTTTTAATCGTGGTGAAAATGACTTTTGGCAAAAAATATTGTTTAAAACCGGAAGTGAGACTACTCACAACCGGAAGTCCTTAAAAACAGTCATTCAGCGTTGCCACAGTCCTCAAGACAACCACATAAGGCGGTACAGACAAGTTGAGCCTTCACACATGAGCACCTTCCTGAGCAACCTTTCTTGCAGGCACATTTCACGAGCTCCATACATGACTTGGTGACATCTGGTAGGGATGACCAATATGGCTGCCACCCATCGTCACTCATGACCCATCCCCAGTTTTGTGGACTCGGAAGAACTGGTACCGGTAAAATTACTTGGCCCCAACAGTGGCCAGCCTGATAAGCGGCTCTTCTTGTGTGTTGCACCAGTGCAGCCCTTGTTGGAGGGATTGATTCCAGAGGGCGCCCTTTTGGGCAAACAGCTGTTTCCTTGCCTGGTTGATGTCAGTCTTGTTACTTGTACGATCGTACATGAGAATGACAAATCTCTCCAGACGTTCCATGCATGGCTCACTGACATCCTCTGGACAATAAGACAACGCAAGGAAAGCATCTGTTACTTCTGGATATAGCTTCCACGTTTCAACTGCTGTCTTCTTTCCCCTCCCACCAAAACAGGAAACAGTGTCACATCCTGTAAAGGCATGGAAAAACGGGAGTGCAAAAGAACGTTCCTTTCCTAGGGCAATGGCTATCTCGTGGGCAGCGATGTATCGCAGGTGTGTCCCCGTACCAAAAGCAACCCAGAGCTCTAGTGTACTCTCCTCTGTTTGAAGATTATGGTAAGCTGCAGTGGCCAATACAAGTACATCTGTGTCGACAGTGCGGATTACGATCTTGTGATAGCCTTCTTCAACTGCGTCAGCAAGATGCAAAATCATTCTGCTGTCTGCCTCTTCGTGGGAGCATGGAGATAAGTTGTTAGTATCACAAGCAGCAGTGCACCGTACTTCTTTGCCATACGTTGTAACAACTAGTTTATCGGTATCAAGAGACGCAATGTGTCCGGCTAAAAACTTGAAAAGTTCTCGCTTGTTATCATCCACCCGAAGAAAATCTTTCCAGCTGCGAGGAAGTTGGCTGTTTGCTTCAACACGTCGTCGGACACCAGTTCCGCGATCACATCTAGTCGTTTGTTTCAGGCTGTTTTCTATATACTCATCCCATACGACGTCAACACGCTGAGATTTGCTTAGTTGTGTTTTGACATACGGCAAGAAAGATTCAGTAGCATATTGGTGAAACGTCTTCTGTGCACCAGGTTTGATCATATTCACCAGAGCTGCGCCGTCAATTATGATAACGTCGACATTCGTTGGGATCGTGCTCTGTGGACTTGTGTGAGACTGAAGACATTCTACCAATTCTGATTTGTTTCTTGGAAGTCGTTGTTTTCCGAGGTTAGATAACGCTGGTGGACATCGCTGGTTTTCATGCTGGAAAAACTTATCCAGATCACCGTCCCTTGACTGGCATGAAATATACAATCTGGAAAAAAGGGAGCAGTTACTCTTGAGAGATGAGACCTTTTGAGATGCTTTGGACGTCTTTGGTGCTGGGGTATTAAACAGGTAGATCTTGTTTCTCTTGATTGGTTCATACATTGACTTTTTTCGGTTCACCAAACACTCAGATATGTAAGCCTGGCTTTGTTCTTGACCAATGGCTTCTGCCTTCATCAACATTGACACAGCTTCACGTCCGGGAATTTCTTTTGTGTCTAAGGCGATAAGATCTTGGCTGTCTTCCAAAAAAGGATTTCCTAGCTCTTCCATGGTATTTACAAGGGCTTTAACATCTACTAAAAATGACGTCTGAAAACTCTTGTGTACTTCATGATGTGATGTGGCTGGCATCTGATGGTTTGCTTCTCTATTCATATCAGCTTCAAATTCATTCACAATTCTTGCTAGCTCAGGACCTGCCACCATCCAGCGTCGAAGAGCGTTGGGGTTTTCAGTTAGACCAACTGCTCCGCCTTCTCCTTTTACGATGGCATTATTTTGCTCATGAGCCTGGTCGATGGCCATACTCGAAAAGTTCCTGGATGATTTTTGTACTGTGAAAAGGCCTTCTTCAAACTTTGATGCAACACTGGGGGCAGTCTGGGTAAGTCTGCGCATGTCCAGTAAATGAACAGGGAGCCAGCGTGCATAGTTGATGTGGTTCATAGCAAAAAGCCAGGGAATCATTTTAGAAAGAGAATCGGTGTACTCCTTGAAATTGGATGTGCGAATTGATCTCAGGAACACCAGTAGTAAAAGTTGAAGCTGCATAGTAACGTACCAGTAATAGAACTGCGGCACTGACCTCTGTTTCTCACACCATTCATCAAATGAAAGTGCTGGGCTTCCATTTGCGCTTGCGTGCTCTGGGTACTTGGCATATGCACGTTGAAGTAGGATATACAAGCTGATCGCTGTGATTTGATGTGCCCGCCTTGTTCGCGTAATACTTGACGCCTTCAGGAATGAATTTGCTGTTCCCGCTGAGGCTACTTCTGCGTCCGTCAATGCAGTTGTCCATCCGCTCCTTTCCAGCCACCCACCGAGTAACTTCAAGAACGCCATTTCAATATGGAGGCCACCAAACATTATCACGAACTTTGTTTCTCCATAAAGATTATTCCATTTCCATTGGATTTGCTTCGCGATAGCGTACAATGGTTGGTCCATGGCGATGACTGGAACTTGTCCAGGATTCAAGTAGTTGATGCAAGATTTTATAACATCCATCGCATGCTTTATCATTGCAGCTGACTTTGCTTCGTCAGGAAAGAGGGGTAATAATGCGCTGATGGCAGATGGGCTTGACTGTCTGGGCTGTTCGTTTGTTGAATGATATGCCGCCCACGAAACACATTGAATGTTTTCTGCAGCACTATCAGATAAACTGTTAACAATGTTACTGGCATTTTGAAGCCAACCGTTTTCCTTACTAACCAGGTTACTTGTAGTTTCCCTCACTGGCTCTCGTTGGTGTTGGTAATCAGGTGGAGGAACATTGCTTTCTAGGGTAACTGGTGTTACTTGTGTGTACGATTGCGGTAGTTCGCCAACACTTTTAGATGTAAATGTAGCTGTTGTGGATGTTGTTATAAGAGTGCTGCTGCGCGAAGTGCCAGGAACATCAGCAGTGGCATGCTGAAACATCGAAATACCAGTGCCGTGAAACGAGTCACGAGCCGTAGTGGAACTTGGATTGTGATCAATGTTGTCCAACGCAGATGTTGTGAACAGGCCTATGCGCAGATTTGGTGGGCACACCACTTGCTCCTCGTGGTATCGGCGGCACACTGAATTCCCTAGATCAGTGGAGATGGCAAGGACTCTATCATATGAAACAGACAGCCCCAAACTGTGCATGGTTTCTATCAAGTCACGACTGCGAGTCTTCGCGTGAATTGATAATCCGACATATAATGGGACTGGCGTTTCATGATCTTTATTTCGTCGCTCCCGCTTTGCGTTTCCACTTCGACGCCTGTTTCCAAGATAGCTGTTAAATTGGATTAATTGGGAAATCGAAAGGCTGGCTTGAGATTTACCGAAACTGCTGGCTTGCGATTCAATATTTGGACCATAGAGAATCATGTTGATCAACGACACTACAGACTCTGGTACAGAGATTTCCTGGCAGTCATGATCAAAAGAACCATCGAAAGAATAATGCATGGCTTGCATGTCTTTCCGTAGAATACTTGCAGCTTTAGCTAGATGGATGGCATCCTCGTCACATGTACTGTGGGCTCTCTGTAAGGTCGCAGCTAAATCGCTTCTAAATGCCAGGTAGATGTCTCTTCCTTGTTTGTATGCATTAAGATCTGGGATCTGACAAAGAATGCGCTCCTTCAGGCGGGATGTGTTAACACGTTGAGTTGTGTCAGCGTATAACTGTTTCATGCGCATCGTGTACTTTGTAGCCAGTTCAGCAAGTCGGAACACTGGAAGGTCTTTTTCAGAATCGGTTCGTTGTTCTTCTATGAAAGCCACAAGTTCTGCTAGTACGATGCCATCTGGTCTTTGGATATTGACATCCTCTTGGGCTTTTTCCCTTGCATTGTTTGCTTTCTTGTAAAGAGAAGTCAGACAAGAGGCATGATAGGACGCTTCTAGAGCCACCAAGTCTCCCTCACTTAGTTTTGCCAAGAGTTTCTCATCCTGCAATGTGTACGCACATTCGCGAACTCTGGCATCCAAGCGAAGGGTCGAAACTTTATGAAGACAATTACTTCGAGAACCAAATTCTTCACAAATAAAGCAGACATCACTGGATTTGCTGACTGTCAGCGTAGCACTTGATCTTGTGTACTTTCCTCCTACTGATTGGTCTTGCTTTAAAGCTCGTTTCTCTGCCCGCCTTACCTTGGTTGTATTGAACTGCAAGGAACAGCTCTTATGCCATCGGGCTTTATTTCGCATAAGAGTAATCTCGATGCCACCACCCTCATCGAGTTTCACAGGATTCATATCAGATGGCAAACAATCTAATTCTATCATTCTTGTAATGTTTTCCGCTAAAGTCTTGTAGCCAGCACCAAAGTCCGACTGACGTTTGGATTCAGCGGGACACTGCAATGATTCATCTTTGTTTCGTTGACAAATGGCACATTTTTTCCAGTCATTGGGTTCAGGTGGTTTTTCTACGTCTGATTGACTTTCTGAGGTACTTGCATTACTAGACATCGACATTGTCCTATGTTTAATTTATATACTTAACGAATCGGGTACTTACAGGCCACATAGAGACATCGCTCGTGCTGTTTTATTATTTTCTCAGTCCAAAGCTGATTCCATACCGAAATGAGATCTTTGGAAGTCTCGTAAACAGATCGCATAAACTCTTTTTTATGTACTTTCTTTACAAATTCCAACCAAAACAAATCTTTCAACTATCAAGAAAAGAAGATGGCGGACCCAAGTGAGGGCGTTAAGGCTTCTGGGTAATGTACCAGTCTTTCTCGTGCATTATTTAAAGAAGCAAATTTTTTGTTCTTTTTTTCTTTTTTTTCTTTCTTTTTATTGTCTTTCTTTTTGCATTTTTAATCACATTTCATTGTTTGATTACCAACAAAACGTCATTAATTTCTTAAAGCGATCTTACAAATCAACAACAAAATACCTTTAAAATAATTATTTGGTATAATATGTTCATTTCTTCATTTTGGCATTAACCAGTTATAGTTAGAGGTTCTTTTCTCAACAAACCTTACTAAACTAAACAAAGCAGTCAGAACACTTGTAAATATTTTTTTGGACTGGATGAAACATCACTTCCGGTTTGAAATGATGTACTTCCGTTTCATCTAGAATAAGAATCGATCTATTCATCCTATTAATATTTTTTCAATATTATCGAACAGTTTTGCCTGCATGACCGTGTTACTCAGTTTAATATTAGAAACAGCAATATTCAAGTCAAAGAAAGCAATTTTTCTAACGTAACTTTTCACTTCCGGTCACGATGGCGGCCATTTTGAAAATCACCCCATAACTCCCCCATAACTCAAGCCAGCACGCGAATTCATGCTGGCTCCATATCAGATATTGATAAGCTTGAAGAAACTAATATTTCCTGAAAATTTGGTGCTTTTAACCTAAAAGTGAACAATTTGACCAAAATTCTGCGCTTATCCGCTCTACTATAACTGAGTTCTAAAATCACAAAGATAAGAATTTCCGGACTTCAAAGTTTTGAATGAAAATATTCGTATATATCTCTGAACTGTGCCAAAGACATTCTTTTAAAGGGTGTAATTTTTGAAATAAATTTACACTTGTTTTGACAATTTATAAAAATTTAACATGCACTTTATAACTATGAAAGCTTTTTTTACTAAATTTTAAAATACCTGATAAATGAGGACTCATTAATCGTCTTGCTAATTCAATTGCTATACGCTGGAAACCCCACGCATTGCTACTTTTCATTTTTTTTTTTTTTTTCTGTCCATAATTTTTCTGTCTAGTTCATTTTTTCCTTCGGCTTATTGTTCTACGCTCGAAAACATTATAACTATTACAAATAATAAAATCAATATCGTGTTTATAGTAAACGCACAATGATATTTGGGTCTTTGATCGTGTAATTTATTCCGAAACGTTTCACTTCCTTGGAAAATTCTCTGGACAACCAAATCAAACTTAGCTACGGAATGTCATTAATAGTGATTTTAGGCAATTAAGACCGAAAATTAATTATAACTACTCAAATTGGAAATGCAATCGAGAGTTAAATTGCGGCTGTTTCTCTCAACTCACTAATCCTCGCAAGGCAAGGAATAGGAAAAATTGTTTTGCATAGTATTTGGTATGTTTTAAGTTATTTGGACACAAATGTAAACAGGGAAATACTTGGTGGCATACGAATTGAAGGACTCGTATCCAATTTGCAGTTTGGACTACAAACACATATTCAAGCTCAGTTCCATATTCAGTTCATATTAATCAGTTCCATCGATGGTTTATTGACCCCATAGAAGCCTAAGAAGGTAAGAAAAAATGATTTATGAAACAAAGTTTTACTAAGACTACACATTCTCTCTTATGCCTGTGGCATTGTTCTTAATTGTGTTGGAAAGTCTATGTTTGGATTTAAAAATTGCTCCAATGCTTTTTGAAGATTACAAATTCTCATAGTTGACTGTGGCTTTGTGCTTAACTGTGTTGGAAAGTCTATATTTTGATTCAAAAAATTGCTCCAATACTTTGAAAGTTATAACTAGCTAAAAACTAGTGTGAGCTGCGTCGGTGTTTCTAATGAAACAGTAATGATGAAAAGGTAAATTATACACCGTTTTTTTCATCTTTTCACTGTGTATAATTTACCTTTTCATCATTACTTTGAAAGTTATTTTGCGAATATATGAAATGTAAACTGCAAAGGAAAAATTTTTGATTTGCAAACACAATTTTTACTACAATTCACTATTGTGCCTGCACTTATATTTGTAAGCTACAGTTTGTGTTCCTGAATAACAAAGGCAATGCGGGCAAAAAATAAAAATAAAGATAAGACCAAGGAAAGTCGGAACTTGTTATCTGAATATACGAAAAGCAGGATGCCTGCAATACTTGGATACGTCTAAGAGGCTAAAGAAAACTAGCGAGTATTGATTTGCCTGTGGCATGATATCAAATGTCTGTGCAAATGTCTTTTGATTCTTAAACTCGTAGTCAAGTCTCACGGAATAAAACAACACACAATTCCATCTCTTTTTTATTTGTTTTATTCCTTTTGTTTAATGTTTCATATTTTCTTTTACTTTTCCTTCTTCCTTTTTTTTTTCTTTCTTTCTTTACATTTCATTTTTATAGTTTTCATTTTTTAAATTTCTTTTTAAATATATTTTTACATATTTTTAAAGATTGTTTTTATTTTTATGTTTTTTATATTCGTTTTGCTATCTTAAAGATCTCATAAGCTAAAAAAAAACTCTGTAAAAGTTATTAAGTTTTAATCATGCTTTAATACTTTGAACAAAGGTTACTAATGAATTGTGAGATGTATGCACCTTTTTTGTCATCGCCAATCCGGCTTGCGAAAAGATATGAGATATGTCATTCCAAGATCCAAGAATAGCTGGAATGACTTGTGTTTCTGCTTCTTATTCTCGTCAACAACATGGACCTGAACCTGATTCAATTTTCTTTGTATTCAACGAAACTATTTTTATATCAAAATGAGCTATCACTTAGTCGTTTTTGACGATGACAACGTTTTTGGAAATAGGTGAATATCGAAAGAATCCTGGCCGATCCCTTCAGTTCCGAATTAAGGTTTCTCATCGACTACCTACGGTAGAAATGTACGCTAGACTTTTTCATAATCTTTGTTACGGTAGACTCATCGACTACCTTCAGTAGAAATGTACGCCAGATGGTTTTAGAACCTTTGTTACGGTAGACTCATCGACTACCTCCGCCAGTAGAAATGTACGCCAGATGGTTTTAGAACCTTTGTTATCTATGTTATATCAAAATGTTGTCTATTCTTTCATTTAATTTTTAATTTTTAATTTTTTCTCTAACGTTTAGAATAATATATATTGCATACAAATATTTAGTATTGCAAAAACAAAATAAATAATCCGATAATCCCTAACTGCCTATTTCCCTTTCAAATCATATTACTTCATTTTCTTTTCAGTGAGGTGATTGCGCGCCTCGAGGCAAAAAATATAACAAAAAAAAAAAAAAAAAAAAAAATGGAAGCAATCGATTTTCAGCAGAAGATAGCTAGGGCAACTTTTTCATCTAAATAATTCTGGAAAAAGTCAAATTAGCTATATCATTCAAAAGGAAACGTTTGTCGAGCACTGACTTGAATTTTATGACAAGTTTATCTAAAGGAAGGAAACAGTTCAGACTTCAAGAACAGTTCTCTTTTCTTGTTCACACAAAAACAAAATTAAAAAATTGAAGAAAAAAAAACACAAAAGATTCATTTGAGTTTTTTAAATTGTTTTTTTTTTGAATAATTGTCTTTGGTTTGTGATTCATTTATTCATTTTGGGTTTTATTTGTCAGAAATTTGGAATGTAACGTAAATAATGTGAGATCGCACGTGATTCGTTTTTCTTGAGGTGTTGCATTGCTTGAGGTGACCGAGTCACAGGCGTATGGGAAAGAAAGGGTATAATTAATATAACCTAAGATTAATTCATTGAAAACAACGTGGACGGATGGATGGAATGGGATGGCACACGCAAGAACGGGCGTACGAAAGGTCAGACGAACGCACGAAAAACGAACGCACGGACGGACGCGCGTACGTATGGACGAAAAGACGGATGAACGCAGGACAGACGAAAGCACGGACGTATGCACATACGGACGGACGGATGGACAAAAGACAGACGAATGGACGACACACGAACGCACGGACGGATGCACAGACAGACGGACAAAAGGAAAATAGGACAGACGAACGCATAGACGACCGCACAGAAGGACAAAATATTTTACAAAAATCCAGTTTCTTGTAGAAAAAGTGTTATTGAACTATTTTAAGGTGACTGGCTAGTTTTATATATTCAAACGTTCGATATGAGCCCACGATGAGCGCGCGCTCAAAAACTGCTAAATAATCTACGCACGTTTTTTTTTGAACAACCAGACACGTTTTTAATTTTGAGGGTAAAACACTAAATTTTTCACGGGCCTCTATACGTTTTGTAAGCTTATTCGAAAAAACTTCTAAAAATCTACGTTATATTAAATTATTTAGAAACGTTAATTACACGAAAATACAGATTTTTGTAGGAATTTTCGTTCGATTTTATGGGATTTTTTGAGTGCACTAAAAGGACGAAATATGACAAATCAATGCATATCTTTGTCTTTTTGTCAAGAATATCCATGTAGTATTGATTCACTACTTGAATGACGATTAAGCTATAATACGGAGCCCATTTAGGGCCATCGACTTTTATTTAGCTAGGCGACTTTTTTAAAACTTGGTCAACTTTTTTTTCAGTGTTCGACCTTTTTTTAACTTGGTCGACTTTTTTTACTTGATCGACTTTTTTTTTGAGTTGGTCGACTTTTTTTAGCTTGGAACTAGACTCGTTACCAGTTCACTGCCCGGAAAATAACAAAAACAATATGGCTGTGTTGCACCTGATTAGTCTAGTGCAGTGTAGTGCAGTGTAGTGTAGTGCAGTGCAGTGTAATGCAGTGTAGTGTAGTGCAGTCTAGTGCAGTATAGCGCTGTCTAGTACGGCCTAGTGCAGTCTAGTACAGTGTAGTGTGGTCTAGTGCAGAGTAATGCTGTCTAGTCTAGTGTAGTGCTGTGTAGTGCATTCTATTATTGTATATAAAGCATACAAACTCTTTAAATTTAAGGGTAAAATGGACGAGCGATTCCTGTATTTAGATAAACTGAAGCAGGTGCAACACAGCCATATTGTTTTTGTTATTTTCCCGGGCGGTGATAAGATCCGTTCAAAATTTATCTAGATGCGAGAATTGCACAAATTTGATATTTTGGTAAGGTGTAATATACTTTTAATACCATTAATCAAGTATATTGAGTTACACCAATCAAGGATCACCTACGTACACTTAATAGGCTTACATATTATAATCAAAGATATAACTAAGGCACTAATAGAACAAACGGAAGACCTATGCGACTTTCCATGAATCAGAAAATGGTTGCTAAAAGCTTTAACACTTCGATATTTGAAATAACATTAAAGCCAGGAAAGTACATTTTCTGGCTGATAAAATCGACGATTTGGCCAGGAAAGATCTGTCAGTCCGGTATCACGACGATTGCTATTGGTGTTCATCAATACTTCTTCATTCATTCATTGCACGTAAATCTTTAAAGGTAAATTCTTTGGGGATTTTTTTTTTTTAACTTTTATGAGAAAACTCAATTTTATCAAACCCTGGTAAGCCTCTGGGCTGATCGGCTATGTCTGAGTCAGGGTATGGCTAAACTCAAAATTTGTATACCTTGACTTAATATCTTCTGGGCTGATCAAAGTCAAGGGACGATTAACTCACGGATCGAACCCTGAAACAACCTCTGGGCTGATCTAAGTTAGGGCATGGCTAACTCACAGATCAAACCCTGTAACAACCTCTGCGCTGATCTAAGTCAGGGCACGGCTAGCTCACAGATCGAACCCTGAAACAACCTCTGGGCTGATCTAAGTCAGAGCACGGCTAACTCACAGATCAAACCCTGAAACAACCTCTGGGCTGATCTAAATTAGCACACACTCAAAGATTGAATTGGAATTAAGCGGGTTGGGTTTGAGCAGAGAGCAAAACTGGAGAACCAGGAGGAAACCCCTTGAATCAATTGAAACCGACCACAGTCCGACTTATACGAGCAAGTTTGGGGAAAAGAAATTGGAATATATTTTTTGTCTGTTTCCTAATATTTCTTTTCAAAAAATGAAAAATTAATTAAGGGAAAAGCTATGATTAAGAAAAACTAAAATTGCGAAAACAATATGATGTTGTATTTCTAGCTTTCGGGGAAAAATGAATATATAAAAACCAAAAGGGAAGTACGAAGTAAAAAGGAACGCCAAACAAAGATAGCTTTGTGACATTAGAACTTCCTCAAACACAGCCTTCATTACAAACCTATTACTGATATTCATCTTCGAGTCAGATAATCTATCGTAATTTAACTGCACGTCTTCACTTGGCTTTAAGCATACGATCAATCTACTAGCCACTTAGCTGGTCTGAGATCCGCAATCTAACCTTTCAATTGTGACTTTTTTTAAATTGATTGTTATCATATTTTTTTCAATTTCTTTATCGAGAATGTAAAGAAGTTATTTTTAAAGTTAATTCTATATGTGGAAATTAAATTAAGAAAATTGGTGAAGCTAAATTTAAATATAGTAAATTTTTCTTTTCTTATGTAAAAGGGAGTTAATGATTTAGAGCTTCAGTCTCATTGTTATTTATGCATTCGTTCCTAGATTTCTTTCCTTTTTTCCCCATTCTTTATTCCTTTTCATAATCGATTCATATTGTCCTCCCTTCATTCGGTCAGTCAGTTATTCAGGCTTTCTTTCTTAGTTTTTTTTTTTTTTTTTTTTTTTTTCAAATAAAAAGAGACGAAATTTCGTTGTATCGACTCTGAGGCTTTGAGAATCAAAAGACATTTACACAGATATTTAATAACATACCACAGGCAATATGGAATCAGTACTCTCTCTCTCTCTCTCTCTCTCTCTCTCTCTCTCTCTCTCTCTCTCTCTCTCTCTCTCTCTCTCTCTCTCTCTAAGCAAAATAACGCGGTCATATCTTGTGCGGTCGAATAAATCATTCAAGTATTGATCTCGTCATGCTCTTATTTGTCAGATCGTTTCTTCATAATTGGAATAAGACAAAAGGTTTGTATAATTAAATGTAATGTTCTTATATATTTAAAGGTTCGTTATTATTTTCTTTATCAGAAAGGGGCAGTTGTTTAGGAGTTCGGCTTGTAAGTTAGCAAAAGTCTAAAATAAATACAATATCATTCGGACACTTTTATATCCTAAACTCGGCATTACATTTGTGTTAGTAGAGTTGCTCGTTCACCGCTCTTTAGTAGCCATGCTTCGAGGTTTTTTTTTTTTTTTTTTTTTTTTTTTTTTGTAAATTACTGACGACTGAATTCCGGCGATCACGAGAATAAGGGCCACGGGTTTGTTAAACACTGGCTATCAACTGCTAGCCTCGGGGAAAAAAACTGAAATGAACTACACAACTAATGTTAGTTGAGTTTGTCTAATATGTTGTTAATTTTCTACCATTTCCCGACGAGCGTGTTTTACCATTTTTTCTTTTCCCTCTTCTTTTCCATTTTTTATTTTCCTCCGTTTTTTTTTTCTTTTCTTTTTTATCCCTCCGTGATATTGTGTGAATTGTAAGAGGAATTCTAGTTTGAAACTAATATTCAAAATGATTTTTTTCTTTAGAATTTCATCTAACGAACTTTAATTTCACTTTCTTATCTCGTTGACTCTTTTGAAAAATACGCGCATAGAAAATACGAAATTCTATTTTTTCCATATGACAAAGGAGAGAGTGTGTTGGCTTCAATATTTCTGTTTTCTCTGGATTACATGATAAAAAATTAATTTGTCTTAACAATGACTAAATCAAAAGTGGACAGTGCCAAACGCCGACGTGGGTGTTTATGTTAGGATTAGAAAATTACAAGTGCAATACATGTCAGTTAAAAACCAACAAGTGGGCAGGGCAAACACGTGGGTGTCTATTTCACCATGCACGTGAGTTAGAAAACAACAAGTGGGAGGATGAAACACGTGCGTGTCTATTTCACCATACACGTGAGTTAGAGAACCACAAGTGGGCAGGATGAAACACGTGCGTGTCTATTTCATCATGCATGTGAGTTAGAGAACCACAAGTGGGCAGGATGAAACAAGTGCGTGTCTGTATCACCATGCATGTGAGTTAGAGAACCACAAGTGGGCAGGATGAAACACGTGCGTGTCTATTTCACCATGCATGTGAGTTAGAGAACCACAAGTGGGCAGGATGAAACACGTGGGTGTCTATTTCACCATGCATGTGAGTTAGAGAACCACAAGTGGGCAGGATGAAACAAGTGCGTGTCTGTATCACCATGCATGTGAGTTAGAGAACCACAAGTGGGCAGGATGAAACACGTGCGTGTCTATTTCACCATGCATGTGAGTTAGAGAACCACAAGTGGGCAGGATGAAACACGTGCGTGTCTATTTCACCATGCATGTGAGTTAGAGAACCACAAGTGGGCAGTTAAAACACGTGCGTGTCTATTTCACCATGCACGTGAGTTAGAAAACCACAAGTGGGCAGGATGAAACACGTGCGTGTCTATTTCACCATGCATGTGAGTTAGAGAACCACAAGTGGGCAGGATGAAACAAGTGCGTGTCTGTATCACCATGCATGTGAGTTAGAGAACCACAAGTGGGCAGGATGAAACACGTGCGTGTCTATTTCACCATGCATGTGAGTTAGAGAACCACAAGTGGGCAGGATGAAACACGTGGGTGTCTATTTCACCATGCATGTGAGTTAGAGAACCACAAGTGGGCAGGATGAAACAAGTGCGTGTCTGTATCACCATGCATGTGAGTTAGAGAACCACAAGTGGGCAGGATGAAACACGTGCGTGTCTATTTCACCATGCATGTGAGTTAGAGAACCACAAGTGGGCAGGATGAAACACGTGCGTGTCTATTTCACCATGCATGTGAGTTAGAGAACCACAAGTGGGCAGTTAAAACACGTGCGTGTCTATTTCACCATGCACGTGAGTTAGAAAACCACAAGTGGGCAGGATGAAACACGTGCGTGTCTATTTCATCACGCATGTGAGTTAGAAAACAACAAGTGGGAGGATGAAACACGTGGGTGTCTATTTCACCATGCATGTGAGTTAGAGAACCACAAGTGGGCAGTTAAAACACGTGCGTGTCTATTTCACCATGCACGTGAGTTAGAAAACCACAAGTGGGCAGGATGAAACACGTGCGTGTCTATTTCATCATGCATGTGAGTTAGAAAAAAACAAGTGGGAGGATGAAACACGTGGGTGTCTGTATCACCATGCACGTGAGTTAGAAAACCACAAGTGGGAAGGATGAAACACGTGGGTGTCTGTATCACCATGCACGTGAGTTAGAAAACAACAAGTGGGCAGGATGAAACACGTGGGTGTCTATTTCACCATACACGTGAGTTAGAAAACAACAAGTGGGCAGTTAAAACACGCGCGTGTCTATGTCTCCATGCACGTGAGTTAGAGAACCACAAGTGGGCAGGATGAAACACGTGCGTGTCTATTTCACCAAGCACGTGAGTTAGAGAACCACAAGTGGACAGGATAAAACACGCGCGTGTCTATGTCTCAATGCACGTGAGTTAGAAAACCACAAGTGGGCAGGATGAAACACGTGCATGTCTATTTCACCAAGCACGTGAGTTAGAGAACCACAAGTGGACAGGATGGAACACGCGCGTGTCTATGTCTCCATGCACTTGAGTTAGAAAACCACAAGTGGGCAGGATGAAACACGTGGGTGTCTGTATCACCATGCACGTGAGTTAGAAAACCACAAGTGGGCAGGATGAAACACTTGCGTGTCTATTTCACCATACACGTGAGTTAGAAAACAACAAGTGGGCAGTTAAAACACGCGCGTGTCTATGTCTCCATGCACGTGAGTTAGAGAACCACAAGTGGGCAGGATGAAACACGTGCGTGTCTATTTCACCAAGCACGTGAGTTAGAGAACCACAAGTGGACAGGATGAAACACGCGCGTGTCTATGTCACCATGCACGTGAGTTAGAAAACCACAAGTGGGCAGGATGAAACACGTGCGTGTCTGTATCACCATGCACGTGAGTTAGAAAACCACAAGTGGGAGGATGAAACACGTGCGTGTCTGTTTCACCATGCACGTGAGTTAGAAAACAACAAGTGGGAGGATGAAACACGTGCGTGTCTATTTAACCATACAAGTGAGTTAGAAAACAACAAGTGGGAGGATGAAACACGTGCGTGTCTATTTCACCATATACGTGAGTTAGAAAACAACAAGTGGGAGGATGAAACACGTGCGTGTCTATTTAACCATACACGTGAGTTAGAAAACAACAAGTTGGAGGATGAAACACGTGCGTGTCTATTTCACCATACAAGTGAGTTAGAAAACAACAAGTGGGAGGATGAAACACGTGCGTGTCTATTTCACCATGCACGTGAGTTAGAAAACCACAAGTGGGAGGATGAAACACGTGCGTGTCTATTTCACCATGCACGTGAGTTAGAAAACCACAAGTGGGAGGATGAAACACGTGCGTGTCTATTTCACCATGCACGTGAGTTAGAAAACCACAAGTGGGCAGGATGAAACACGTGCGTGTCTATTTCACCATGCACGTGAGTTAGAAAACAACAAGTGGGCATGATGAAACACGTGCGTGGCTAAATCGCAATTTTTGCTTGATGTTGTGTACATTAACCAATTGCTAAAGGGGAAAAAATATCCAAAGGGGACAAAAATCAATGTGGGAATGTTTTATAGGGACATATTCAATTCCAAAATGACGTCTATTTTGTCCCATAAAAACAGTCCCACAATGCATCAAAATGCCAACTCAACATAGTTTCTAGCCTCAACCTTGGATTGGCTAATATATCATGTGCGTAGAATACTTCAGTCGAATTCTCTGTTGCTTGGCATTAGCTTTGATGTTTTGTAGAATATTCATGTCACAATAAAGTTCGTGGAATGTCCGGGTGTTGAATTGTTGAATTTCTGCATTCTTTACTTAAAATTATCGTTGGTATTTGGGAATATCAGTTGACTTTGAAATAAGGCTAATCCTGAGTGAACGAGCCTGTAATCAAGGAACAAAGTATTTCACGAATTCAAAAAAGAATTTGTCGTTCAGGAGTTTTTCATTGATAGTTTTAAATATCAGTCATGCCTGAAAATAGTTATACGGCAAGCACCATCTTCCAAACACAACGAGCAATTCGTTGTTTTTGCAGTTGCCATGGAAAAGCAACTGATTCACATGTAAAATTTAGAGCCCCCGTCTTCACGTCATGATTATGATGCGGATTGTAAGTTTCCCTTTACGGGTTGCCCTTTCTAAAACGCACACATATCTGGTGAATACGCCACTTTAAAACTTAACTTGTCGAGAAGGGATTCGCGTAGACGAAGGAAAACGATTCGAAGTAAAAACGCTTCACGTGAACGATTTTTTTTCCTCTCCTTTTCTTTTAGGGAATACAAATAATCCGTTTTCAAATATATCCGGATACGCGGCACTGGGCCTAAATTACGCGTGGAAATTTCAGGTAAAAATGTGTGAGTCATTTATGGTACCAAAAAGATAAATTTAGTTAGTTCTAAAAATAACGCTTTTGCGATGCGGTAGCTTTGATGCAAAGAGTAACTGCTTCAGAAAAAAATAAAAAATAAACCGGAATTACCCAAAATTAATTATTGTTAATTTTCACTTATTGTTTGATTAATTAATGACATAGAGTTTGTCGAACTATATCATGATCTAAGCCTACACCTTCGATATGCATAGTAGTTATGCCTCTTGTATTCTTATACTCATGGATGGTTTGACACATTCTGTATGTAAATTTAACAAACTCATTTATAATTCGTGAGGTAAAAGCTACATGTATTAAATAAACTAGATCGCGTCCTTATGATTAGAATGGCCAAAAACAGGTGACGAAGGGTGATTCCAAGTGAGTAATAACAAAATAGCGAGTATAGAATTAGTGTAAAACCAGAGCTCTCTTCTTCAATCTAGCTTGCTCTCAATGACAAAAAGCCCCATTTTAGATGTTATTGAGGTAAATAAAATAAGGAATGCATAAATAATTGTAAAATCGCTATATGTTAAATCGATGCTTTTTGGCCAAAAATGTTCAATTTTGAACATTTGATGAATTATGCATGATTTTGTTAAAAGGTGTGAAAAATAAACTTCCAATCGGTATAAATGTGAAAATGTCAAATCTATTTTGAACATTGTAGAGGAAAAAGCACTTTATTCGCAATTGATCTGAAGTTTTGGTCCTTCAATGTCCAAAACGGTATCAATTTTTCATTGCTCAACTTAATTAAAATGATAAAGTTTATCATCTTTGTTGATAAACTAACCTTCAATTTTCATTGCTCATCGGAACATGTTAGATCTGGGCTGATCTAAGTCAGGTCACGGCTCACAGATCGAACCTGAATCAAACTCTGAGCTGATCTAAGTCAGTGCATGGCTAGCTCGCAGATCGAACCCTGAAACAACCTCTGGGCTGACTTGAGTTAGAGGGATGTGTGGAAGAAGGTGGAGGGAGGATGGAAGAAGGTGGCGGGGGAAGGGGAAACGTCCTCTATGCTTGATAAAAATATAATGCAGGTCGCGGCCCCTTAGGCCATCCCCTAGAAATGCATGAAAGAAGCGAGTCGCTCGTTGAATGTCGATGATAGTAAAGAAACATTTGATAAACAAATGAAAGCTTGCAACATCTGCCTTACCATGGTAATTATTACCATCTCCACAAACATACTTCATACTGAGTTTAAGTAATATCTGTACATGTTTTTATTTCTTAATAAGAGAACTGATTCAAATCCAGCCTATTTTATCTTCATTTTCAAAAACAACACTAGACCGAACCCCTCTTCAGAATCCTTTTGTAATATTTTTAAAGCTCTTCCATGTTAGCATATGATGTCTTTGAAATTGTGCTCGACGCCTTCCTGACTTTGCTAGTGCGTAAATCAGTTAGTTAAAATCCAAACATTGTTCTTGATTAAATGAGATATCTATTTTAGGATTCACAAAAACGTGCATTGTAGTGATCGTGAACCTTGACGCGCGAGCCGAAACTTCGCCGCTGCGATTGGCTCGATGGGTGCATTGTATTCCCCCAAGACGTGGTCTAGTTGTTTACCCTTACTTTTTCTCACTCTATGCTCTTTCTGTCCTTTTACAAATCATTTGTAATCAACATTCAATAGCTAACTTCCTATCGGGGGAATCGTTTTGTTTGTTTCCGAATTAAATCAGCATGATAATTCATTTGTTTTCATCCATTTTTTAGTTTCAGCTGCTTCAAGTCGAAAATCCGACCACACTGAAACTCACTCACGAAAAGCAGAAATACCTTTATTTGTACGAAGTAAAGAAGCAAAAAGTTACTGGATGCAAGGAAATCGAGTTTTCAAAAGTGGCGGCGTTTTCATCAACGTATCAGAAAGGTAGAAAGATCATTTCAAGACGAATGGAAAAATAATTTTGTTTTTCAAACCGTTGAAAAGAAACAGGAAGAAATCTCCCAGTGTTTAAGAAATCGATTCTAGTTTGAAGACGTAAAGACTGACTTTCAAGGGAGCAGAATAAATGTGAGGATTTTAAAATTTTAAACCAAAAATTTAAAATTATCTTCAAGAATCTAGCAATAAAAACAAGGAGTGTCAAGATTTAAGAATTCAAGAACATCGAGGGAAATTTTTCGGATTACTAAAAATATATGAACAAAATTTTGATTCTTCAATGAATTGTGCAGCAATGCAAATCTGAACAGGTTTGCCGTCTGGAAGATTCAGAACCGATAAGGCAAGCCTTACGTTATTGCTGAAAGCGCAATATCAAACATTGTTCATGATATACGTCATTCAAACTTCACTGACTTGATAACGATTGAAATATTGTTTTACTAATGTTATTGTTATCGCTGTAGCCTTGTCAACGTTCTCTCAATTGGATCAAAACATTTATAAATAACCAAGCTTCCAAAAGCTGGTCGTTTTAGAGCCGAAATGTTCCCGTACGGCGTCCGAATTGGCTCGTGCGTATTTCTTCTCATAACATTTTTCGTTGGTTTGATCGGAAATCTGTTAGTTTGTCTAGCGGTTCGCAATAGCGTGAGCATGCGCACTCCGACCAACTTGATACTCGTTAATCTGGCGGTTGCCGATTTCTTGGGCTGTTTGGTCAACATGCCGATAATGTGTTACACATTCTGGACTGATTTTCAAGACAAAAGTATAGACGCTTTAGGCGACGTCCATTTTGTACTCACCGTGTTCATAGGCTTCCCTATTTGTTGTTGCCACGTGCTTCTCTGCATTGATCGTCACGATGCCATTAAGTCCCCATTCCACCGACGCATCAATAAGAACAGAATCAAAAAGATCTCCTTAGTGGTGTGGGCTGTATCGTTTGCTACAGGAATACTGACAATATCTCTAGTTCTTTTGGTACCCACGCACTGGTTGACACTGCGTGAAGAAAAACCACATTTTATCGCTGGCGAGATATTGAACGGAACGGGGACGTTTGTGATACTAGCGATCCTTTCCATGATGATATACTCTTCATGTGTTGTGAAAAGGGGGATCAATTCTCATAACAACAACATGATGAGCGCGATGGGTCGTGCTACAATAGACAGAGAAATGCGGATTACCAAAGTGACCACAGTTTTAATCACCGCATTCACGGTGACATGTCTTCCCTGGGTCTTCTTTCGACTGTTGTACGACATCAATGGACATCAAGATGGAATAAGCTACGCGATCTCTTATACCTTCTTGTTCACCTCCCACGCCATAAACCCTATTGTCTACGCTGGTTTGATGCGCAACTTCCAAAGAACAATGAAACAGAGCTTGAAATATTGTTTGGCGAAAATATGCTGTGGAATGGCTTGCGCGACGGGTTTGGGAGGAAGATTAGAGAGAGAGCAAGGGGAGGGAACGTCTGTGAAAGGTTTGCAGCAGTCGAGAAACTCTCTAGCAGCAATTAAACCTTTGGACCTTGAGAATCTTAATACATAGAGTTTTGAACAACAATGGTATGTGCAGTTAAATGAAGTAGTACGACTATACGACTTATTATACAGCTCCTTTTAGTACTTCTAATGTTTATCATTCATTCATCGAAAACGTTCATTCCGTGTTTTTCCTTTTCCTTCCATTGCTTCCCTCCCAACCTCTCTCCCTAGCTTTTTTCTTCGTTCTTTCGATCTTCGTTCGCTCGTTCGTTCGTTCGTTCGCGTTCGTTCGTTCGTTCGTTCGTTCGTTCGTTCGTTCGTTCGTTCGTGTTCGTTCGTTCGTTCGTTCGTTCGTTCGTTCGTTCGTTCGTTCGTTCGTTCGTTCGTTCGTTCGTTCGTTCGTTCGTTCGTTCGTTCGTTCGTTCGTTCGCGTTCGTTCGTTCGTTCGTTCGCGTTCGTCCGTTCGATCGTTCGATCGTTCGTTCGCGTTCGTTCGTTCGTTCGTTCGTTCGTTCGTTCGTTCGTTGTTCGTTCGTTCGTTCGTTCGTTCGTTCGTTCGTTCGTTCGTTCGTCGTTCGTTCGTTCGTTCGTTCGTTCGTTCGTTCGTTCGTTCGTTCGTTCGTTCGTTCGTTCGTTCGTTCGTTCGTTCGTTCGTTCGTTCGTTCGTTCGTTCGTTCGTTCGTTCGTTCGTTCGTTCGTTCGTTCGTTCGTTCGTTCGTTCGTTCGTTCGTTCGTTCGTTCGTTCGTTCGTTCGTTCGTTCGTTCGTTCGTTCGTTCGTTCGTTCGTTCGTTCGTTCGTTCGTCGTTCGTTCGTTCGTTCGTCGTTCGTTCGTTCGTTCGTTCGTCGTTCGTTCGTTCGTTCGTTCGTTCGTTCGTTCGTTCGTTCGTTCGTTCGTTCGTTCGTTCGTTCGTTCGTTCGTTCGTTCGTTCGTTCGTTCGCGTTCGTTCGTTCGTTCGTTCGTTTGTTCGTTCGTTAGATCGTTTGTTCCTTCCTTTCTTTCTTTCTTCCTTCCTTCCTTCCTTACAATCAATCGATACATACATCCATCCATTTTTTGGATTTTGAATTATGGAAACGAATATTGCCTGAGCTCAAGTTCATTCTCTTTTACGGCTACAAACTCTTAGTAATGGACTATTACTAATCCTGCTTTCTGATTGGCTATGCTAACATAGGTTTATTGGTGCTATTGGTGCTATACCACTAGCAGTCTCTATTATTATAAACAAACTAGTAGAATATTACGAATCCTACATTCTGATTGGCTATGCTACTATAGGTCTATTAGTATTATACAAATATTATTACAAATCTGCATTCTGATTGGCTAAGACTACTAGTGGTCAATAAGTGATAGATCTTTCGCCCAAGTCTAATTGTTAATTCACTATAAACAAACGAGTGGACTATTTGAAATCCTCTATTCTGATTGGCCGGCGACAATAGTCACAGAAATCTTGTCAATCGAAGCAATAACGCTTGGCCTTGCTTTTTGACAAGGTTCTTTTCTGAATTTCTGAAATTTTGACAGTAGTCCCCTTCACACTTCTAGCGCCACCTTGAAAGGTAGCCGTGCCTTAGCATCGAAGCGAGACGAACGTGAGCTTGCAATGATAGAGACATGTGAATAATTGTCCAAGGTGTTTAAAAAAGGTCTTTATCATCGTCTCTATTATTATTATATAATTGCAAGCTCATCTTGAAGCTTGATAGCTTGTGATTGTAATTACTTTTAAGTAGAGAACATGCATGTAAATAAAAATAAACTAGAGAGAAACTTAAATAAACTTGTGCCACGAAACTTTCAAAAAAGTTATAAAATAATATAATATATTTTTTCAGCGATCAGAGCTTTGCTCACGCTGAGGTCTCCCTCCTGATTGGCAAAACATATTTGATTCGAAAAATGAAAAATATTATGTGGTAAATGAAAAATTCTTAGAAATATTCTTAAAAATCATGTTTACATTGCTTGACTACAACTATAACAAGATTTAATATTTAATTATTAATATACAACTGTACATACAATTACTAATTGCAGTACTTTTTGAAAAGTAATGTTTTTTTTTTGTACAATTCTAAGCAATTGTAAATGCTTACCTTTGGTGAACGAAGTGTAAGAGAAGACAAAAATGGTTTTAATAGAGCCAGCTTCTTGAAATGTTTACATGCATCTTTATGTTGATATACTGATGTTACTTTAGTTCCAACTTTTAGTAAAAGCTTGTAAGTGTTCTCCTACGACAGGATTTGAAGAATTCTTTCCAATACTTGCTTCTGGTCGACGTCTATATAACACGGCTTGAGTCTGTTGTAGTCTTGAAGATCGGATTTTGAGTGTTTATAATCAATTTGCTATATCTTTCTTTCTTGAAGATTTAGCTAGATACTATTTCTTCATTTTTGATGGGTTATGATTCTTGGCGGCAGAAGAAAAAGATGGAATCTTCAAGGATTTTTCGAGAGTCTTCGAACGTTCTTTTGGCAAAGTTTGTGAATGAGTGTAAACGCGCTGGCGGCCGCGCTAAAAAAATTCAAGCGAGCTGATTGGTCGCGTTTGATAAGTGTTGGTAGGGAGAATTTAGTGCTCCATCACTTCCAATTTTTGACTTATTTTTGTGTTTGTTAAAAAAATATGGCTTTTTTTCTCGAAAATAAACGAATAGAAGGGAAAAAAACGAACAAAACAGGCTAAACAACTATTAGGAAGTACTGATCAAATACAAGCCACGAGCAAGCAAAAGATACTTACAGAAACAAAATACATCTCTTCCTATCTTTTTGCTTGATTTTCTTCGTGCTTGATACTTTATTTTTAGTATCGAATATTTTTTGGATCAAACTTTTGATTTTAAGAGCCGGCAAATACGGTTAATCCTACCCTTACTCGATTGATCAGAATTAAATGGAAAACAATGGGACAGTTAGGCTCATGATCAGGTTAAACATCGAACTTCACATGAGTAGAACCTGATTGAAACAATGGATAACAAGGCGGTGAAGTTCGACGTTTGACCTGAGCCTAAGTTTTAGAAAAGAAAATTAAAGTAAAAAATTATACTTAATATACGCCATACAAGAGGGTGCCAATGGGGGTACTTAATTGTCATTTGACTACTAATTGTTCGGCCGAATGTCAGTCAACTGTAATATATTTACGCCGAGCGCTGGCCATAATTTGCCAATGGTCAGCCCCATTGGCACCCTCATACAACACGCAAGTCACAAGTTGGATTTTAAGGCCGGTTTAGACGATACGATTTTCGCCTACAACTATCGTATACAACACGCTCGCACCATCCTACAACTCGAGTCGTAGCGTGAAAACCTGAGAAAAACCCTCGTGGCAAGGGAGAGAACACTACACAAACAAACTTAACTCACATGTAATCCAGTGCGAGACGTCGGAGCTCGAACCAAGTGCCAGTATGGGTAACCTGGGTCGCGCGATCGGACTGCCTGTGCTCCCGTCATGCCCAGGGAGGGAAAACTAAGATGGCGGCGTCCAAAGAAAACAAGTCAGGTTGAAGACTAAGGGGACTATGGCGTTTTTACGGTATCTACCGTCCAATATAAAGTGGTTAATTTTACGTTATATTTTTGAAAAACGTACATTAAAGGAAGATAAAGTTAAACTTGTAAGTCTCCTGGTATAACACTCCAACCGAGAAATTACCGGACCATAGCACTGAGGTGAGCGGAGCCACCTTAGCAGTGTCGCAAAAACAAAATGAGACCCAATAAAGAAATGACATTTTATTTTCTTAACAACTTACAAAATAAGGCAAATTAATAAACTAATATTAGACATTTTAAAAATTCTAGAGTGAATAGGATTCAATATTCAGCTGTTATGTTTAAAGTGATAAATATTACTATATAAATATCATTATCAACGCAGGGTTGGCCTTTGAAAGGCAATGGCGATGCATTTTCTGGTCTGCGAATTATTTAGAGGGACCTCCACGTTGAGTCGCGGTTTATTACTGTCAATGCAAGGAGTTTAGGGAGCTTTTTCTTGTTTCAACTTAAAATAAAACCCACTGAAGTGTCTTTGCATTACAAAGTCACTCTTTGGGCAAATTTAGATCTCACGATTTGAGTGACGTCACAATCTCTATTTTTCTTTCACACCTACATATTAAACAATAAAGTTACTACGAGAATATCCCGTTAAGAAAATTAAGTAAGCTCTTATAACAAAATATATAGCAGATTAAAAAGGCCTTTATTGCTTAAGACATTAATAGGCATTAGGTAGGTCCTCGCATGACGTAAATGAATGATCCCAAAGTAGAGCTTTATGTAAATGTCACGAAATTCTAATTATATCTAAAAATCTGTTCTCCTGTCTATTTAAAATTGCTTTGTGAGTTCATTTTTCGAAAGCTATTGTATAGATTTGACGTGACGCGCAGTGCATTGTAGGGTTTTTACTCGATAAAAAGGCGACGTGTTTTCTACAATGGTATCCCATGACGCAATGCTTTAGATTACGTGACGAAATTGCCCGTGCTGTTAAGTGAACTATGTTCTAAGTGTTCATTTCTTGACTTTTATTTCGGTGCATTGTGTGACTATAAATAACGTAAGAAGGCCATGTTACACGAGTCACTCCGTCACACAATTACTAATTACGACGGAGAAAAAAAAGTCACCAAAACAAGAAAAACTCAGTTAAATTGTTAAGAGATGATTTTGCCATGCCCTTGTGTTGGCAATTTCGGTTTTATAACATGAGATCTGTAATAAAAACACTACAAATTTGTATTGACAAAGTTGCATAGCCTTGGTTGCGTGACAATAAAAATGTCGGTCACGCGAAGTTAGCTTGATCAAAATGCACTACAAGTCGCGTAACATGGCATTCATGGAGAGAAAACAGTATTCACAGTTACTGCTTTAAATCATTCACTAAAACGTCTACGAATAAATACATTTAAAGCATAAATAGACGAGAGAATGGCGATATTGGCATTTTCTTGAGTGTGTTTTGAGAATTTATTTCCTGACTCCTCGAAGCGTTGGAGGTTTTCGTTGCTTGTTTAAGTTGGAGAGAACAAGGGAGATGTACGAGGTTAACAAGTCGTCCATTTTGTAGCCCTGAGAGTGAAAAACACGGGAGTTGATATTATTTGCATGGTATAATGGTATTTGTCATGATATAAATGCATTATATCTTAACCATTAATATATCATCAAAATCACCTTCATATCGTCATCAAAAAATAACCTTTCGCTTTAACGTCATCATCATCATCACCGCCGCCGTCATCACTATCAATTTATTTTACCATGATCATCATCGTCATTATCCTCATCTTCACAATCACCATGGTCGTTGTCATTACTCTTGGTACAACCATCACCACTCTAGTTTACCATCATCAGCATCAAGCATCAGCATCACCCTAATCACCATTATTATCATAATCATAATCACAATCACAATCATAACCACAACCACCACCATCATCACCACCACCATCACCATCATCATCCTCGCCATCATCATCATCACTATCATCATCGACACCATATTCATCATCAACAACAACATTATCATCATCATCCGCATCATCAAGATCATCATCATAACCATTATCATCATCAACATCGTCATTACCATCATCATCGTCATCACCATCATCATCATCAGCGTGAGCAATTCATCAAAACTAACAAGGCAATACTAACCAGAGCTGTTTCACACAGGAATCTACTGCCCTTCACTACATTTCCTATCGTCATGTGAAAGTAGGTATTACCGCTGCTCCAGTTTGAGATTTTCGTGAATGGATATGTCGCTAAGATTTCCTTCAAAGGCCACAAAGAATATCCTGCATTAGTATAATTTTAGACTTGGTCACTCAAGGAGAATTACTTAAAGGAATACCTTCGACTGTGATTTGCCCCAGTTATACACAAATATTGGCATTAGCACACCTCACACCAAGTAGTTTTCCTATATTCAGGTGTCTTTTGCCCTGGTTAACATACCTTGGTCTTGGGATCAATTAGATTGACACCGTTCTTGTTGATAGCGATAAGAAGAAGCTGTGGGAAATTCTGTTCTGTTGTTTGCTGGAGAAAAACGAATACAAACAAGAAAGAACTCGAAAAAATTACTACTTATGCCAAGTTCAATTCGACTTGCGCCAAGAGCAACAGAATGCCCAGTGTGCACCAAGAAAGCGTACCAGTTCGTTAAAGGTATGTGTCTAACTGTTTGCAATTTTCTTCAAAAGGATAGGAAAGGAAATGTTGCAACGTGAAGAAAAGGGAAGAAAAGGAAAGAAAAGGAAAGAAAGATGCCCGGAAAGGCGGCCAATTTCATTAGCTTCAAAGCAGAAGCTGAATAACGCTAGATTTACGATGTGACCAAAGAATGAGCCAACGAACAATAACAAGATTCTTACTTTGACTTCGAAGAAGGCTGAACCAAACGTCGGCCATCTTTGGATGATTTTCAAAAAGGAAACTTTAGCGTCGCTCTTGGTTTTTCCAGTATGTTTGTTGAATGCAGCGACGATATCCTAAGCGTAAAAAGAATAGAAGTAAGGTTCTTTCCATGTTTTTTACTGATTTC
>WHPX01000249.1:200000-201630 GCA_011057435.1 Actinia equina | reverse complement strand
GAGGTCACCGTTGAAGGTGAAATATTATTGATATGGTAGAAATATACACTCGACTAACCGGTAAAGACATCAGCAAAATCAATAATAGCAACAGGCATCCAACAAAGCATGAACCCAGCAGTCGCGGTCATCATTGTCCGCGTTGCCCTGGACTCCTGCTCCCTTCTACGGCCATCCGCTGGCCCACTGACCGTCATATCAGCCACACGTCGATTGTTTTGTTTCATCGCTGTGTAGCATTTCTTGTAGCTTATGATAATGATATTCATGGGCGTAAAAATGAATAACACCTCGACTAGAATGGTATATACGATGTTGACATTAAAGGGGTAAATACAAAAGGCTTTGCCGGGCTGAAAGGCATAGTAACCCCAGCCCGCCAATGGCGGTACACTTGCTAATGATGGCAGTAACCATAGAAACACGATGATGATACGAATGTTTTGTGGCGTGAAAACTGAAGTGTAGCTAAAGGGTCGAGTAATGGCGAAGAAGCGATTGATGGCGATAGAGCACATTGTTGCCTGGAAGGAATGAAAAATGCATCATTATTTGTCTTTCTCAGACAGCTCAGAACTTTACAGTCCTTTTACTAAACGTTGTCGTTGTTCGGATCATCCCTACACGCCTAGCCCGAAAAGGATAACGGGTAAATTACCCTGAACTTGCGTCATCCAAACTGCTCGCCAGTTGAAATACTCGCCATATGCTCGAGGCATGGTTTTAGCAAATTAAATGGGATCGAAAAAAGCGAGCTCAAGACGTGTTAGACAAAATATGCGGCAGCTAGTAACTGTGAATTAATTATTCTCATGATCCTTTTGGGTCTAGGCGCGTTGTGATGAAGCCAATCAAACGACAACGTTTAGGTCAAAGGACTGTATATGGATCTATGCGTGCTGTTCGGTTGACCTTTTCTTCTTTTCTCTGGCTTTTAAAGGCTACAAAGTTACATAGAATGTTTCTTATTACAGAAACTTTCATTTTCAAGGACTTATAAAACTAAAATTATGAAGGATCCTAGCTAGGGCTAACTACTTTTCTTATTGCTCCATGTGGAAGGAAAATAGCTTGAACGCAAAGGATTCCCCCCATCACCAGCGCCAATTGATGCTACTTTTTTTTTTCCGGTTGGAAATTTGAGAAATGGAATTCTCTTGTCATGCAAAAAATGTTCTATTGTTACTGCACAACAACATGGCTGCCTTTGAAACCCTGACCGAGTATATTTTGCTCTACCTTATCGTACCTCTGAAACAATTCCAAATGAAAAGATAAAAAATCCATGCATGTCACACACTATATTCCCATACGGCCATTCTCCCGCGATGAGAACTCCCAAAGACAATGGCATACAAAGGGATGCCATCAGGACGTCAGAAATAGCGAGATTCAGCACCAACGTGTTCGATACAGTCCTAAGGCGGGAGTTTTTAGTTACTACGTAACAGACAAGTAGGTTGCCGAGAAGTGCACAAAGAATAAGGAAGATAAGGATGAGAGACTCGAACGCCTTTGTTGTTGTGGACCTTGAGAAAAGTTCCTTGATCAATCGAGGGTACTCGAACAACGACGCCATCTTGAAGAGTGCTTTTATACCTACAACATGCATTATAAGAGTGTAAAAATC
>WHPX01000249.1:0-195000 GCA_011057435.1 Actinia equina | reverse complement strand
GCTTAAAATTAATGAAAAGCTAATATGAAAATATTCATAACTTACCAAAGCTTAATATTAAAATATCTGTCTCATACCGAAAAGGTATCTGTCCTATTTGTATCCTATTGTGCACCGTAATGCTACGGCACTTATGGAATTGAACAGTTACTCATTTGCACTACACACGTTCAGATAAATCTAAGCTTTCTTGAATTTAACACAAAATACCTGAAAATCAATTAAAAAATCGTGTGTTTAATTCTGTTGCTAAGCTTTTTATAACATCCCTTTCGTATGAAAATTGATAGCACACAGATGGCTGTCCGTCAAGGTTCTAAATTTCACTAACATTGAATCCAAACCTCACTTGATTCGTTCAACTTTGCAAATATTTATTTTTGCAGAAAAGAAATCTTGTCAAACAATATTAATATCGACGATAAATTTTGTTATTTTTCAAATATACGATATTTTTATCGGTTTTTCTTCGATAACAACGTTTTACGTCAGTGGCGAAGCGGTCCGAGAGTCATAGAGTTTAAGGAGCGATTAAGGAGGCTGGAAAGTGTTTTGTGCCTTCACATTATGACCTAAAAAAATATTATGGCTGTAATATAACAGCAAGTAAAGACCAAAGACCATAAACTAAAGATCACAATGATATGTATTGTAATCTATTTGACAAAAAAGACTGAAAGAATGCTGTTAAAGGGAATTCGTAAAAATCAATAAAAGTTTGAAATGCTTCCCTCTTACAGATTTTTTTTGTTGAAAGGAAGATCGATACAAAGTTTAAATATTCCGGTTTTTAAAAAAATTCACCATTTGGTTCCTGAGTTATGATTTTTTAAATAAACATTTTTGATGGCATACCAAGGGTTCTGAATGATGTTGTCATAGCAACGTCTTACGTCATTTTTTCATGTTCATTGTGACCTTTGGTTTATAGTCTTTGGCTTTACGGGTTTACTTGCTGTCATATTACAGCCATAATATTTATTAGGTCATAATGTGAAGGCACGAAACACACTTCCCAGCCTCCTTAAGAGGCAATGTCCGTAAAAATCAAACATATTCGAAAATCGGGGGCCACTCTAAAATAATCGATTTTGTTCATATTTGGTCCAAAGATGTGGAATACCACCCAAATAAACGTGCTGATATTCATTTTGAATTTATTTTGACAAAATCGTGAAAATCGATTTTGGCCGTGGCCGCCCTCAATTCAGCCTAAATTCGAGGTGAAAGTGGAGCAAACTAGAGAAGACTCCCTGTTTTTGGAATATGGTAAGGGGCCAATATTTAATTTTCACCCTTAGTTTGCAAAGCGCATTTTCATATGCACCGTGTGCTTGGATTTAACTGAAATTCCAGGCTTAATACCTTGTTGAATATTAAGCTAAGGCCCCGTACACACGTATCCGGAAATTTTTGTATGCGCAAAATGTTTTTGCGGATACGAAAGTGTTCGCGTCCACACGCGACGTATTTGAATCGTTTTCACTGTCCACAGGTATCCGGAAATTTTATGATCCGCCCATATGCACGGTGCTATTGCCTATTGCCTTGTTCCTTTGACGGATAGTTTTTCTTATTGAGCATGCGCAAAATCGTGTTTACGTCATCGTATTCGAAAATATGCGGATACGACCTTCAACACGTATCTGTATTCCAAGCGTATCCGAAAATTTCCACTCTGGAGACCGTTTTCGAAAATTTCCGGATACGGATACAAAAATTTCCGGACACGTGTGGATGGGGCCCGTTAATGAGCGCTTAATACGAAACACTCGAATTCAGGGAAATTCTGGCTGTTTGGGCTCGGCATACGACGAAACCTGTTCGAGGCAGACATGAATATATCCTTAATATATTTTCTACAAGCATGTAAGCACGCAAATCGACACGATCTATATGGTACTTCACAAGCACATCTAAAAAGAGTTACATTTAGGCCAACTTTACATTTATACTAAAAACAAGTGGAGATCTGAACTAAAAGATAAATTGCATCGTTCATTCCTAGTACTGAATATTGGCTTCTATAATTTTTGCTTGTCGTATACTTAGACATTGCTTAAATTACCTTTGATCCAACTGGCTCTTCAGCAGAGACCTGATATTTACGCACAGTTCTTTGCTGAGGTATTTGGAAATTGTCTAATTTTGCATCAAAGAATTTTTCTTTAAATTCATAAATTTCATTTCGAGGAAGCCCAAGATCTATTTTAACAGCTCTTCATTTGCTTATATGCATCTCAGCTCCAGCCTTCATTGTAAAAACACTTGGTTTAGTAATTATAAGGAACAGGTGAAATGGCTTAAATGGAACTACTCCAATTTCAGTTGAAACTGAATCGAAAAAAATGAATGATTTTAATCAAGATGCTTAAATTGTTAATTCTATCTTTATCAAAAAAATCTCAGTCATTTATATATTTTATGAAAAAAAAGAAAAGAAAAAGAAAAAAGAAAAAAAAAAGAGGAAAAGGGAAAAGAAAAAGAAAAAAAGAGAGAAAAAGGGCACGATTTTTAGTCTCTTTAGCCAAACTTTTTGGTCGCCCCCAACTGCGCCTCGCTTCCCTCGCCACGGCCATTAATATGATTACCAACACCTGCTTGACATGTTTGATTTTTAAAGACATTGCCTGTTAACACGAGCGTTTCCGCGCTAAAAATTCTTGCAAAACCCACAAAAATACGAGATGGTGGATATCAGACAAGTAGGGAGCCATTTTTTTCACGAAAGGCTTTCTATTATCCAGACCGAAAAGTTATTAAAAAATTCTCAAATATTTCGACTCGGTTAAGATATGCATTTGTTTGTATAGGCAGCAAACTTACTTACTTACATACTTACTTCTTAAATATTTGTCGCTTGTTGTACAAAGATATAGTTAAAAGGGGGAATTTCCCTCTATCACCTATGATATGCAGATTTTTCTTTGACTCGTTTAACATTTGCATTTGTTTGTGTAGGCAGCAAATTACTTCTTAAATATTTGTCGCTTGTTGTACAAAGATATAGTTAAAAGGGGGAATTTCCCTCTATCACCTATGATATGCAGATTTTTCTTTGACTCGTTTAACATTTGCATTTGTTTGTATAGGCAGCAAATTACTTCTTAAATATTTGTCGCTTGTTGTACAAAGATATAGTTAAAAGGGGGAATTTCCCTATAATAGTTTTCAGTTTTTAAATGATTTTCACCTGAAGATGTCCGAAACAAAGTCTATTATGTTCAGTAAGCCAAATCCTCAAAGAACAATAAATAGTCTTACATTTTATTAATGTCAGAGCATGGTTAACTAGGTGAAAGATCGAACCCTGAAACAACCTCTGGAACGGGCAGGGCGGAGGCTAACTCACAGTTAAACCCTGAAACAACCTCTGGTCTGATCTTAGTCAGGGCATGGCTAACTCACAGATCAAACCCTGAAACAACCTCTTGGCAGATCTAAGTCAGGGCATGACTAACTCACAGATCAAACCCTGAAACAACCTCTTGGCAGATCTAAGTCAGGGCATGGCTAACTCACAGATAGAACCCTGAAACAACCTCTGGGCTGATCTAAGTCAGGGCATGACTAACTCACATATCAAACCCTGAAACAACATCTGGGCAGATCTAAGTCAAAGTATGGCTAACTAATTTGAATTTATCTATCTATCTAGATTTGTCGGAGTGAGGAAAACCGAAGAACGAGAAGAAAAACCTTTCATAGTGTCTTTCCTTGTGATTGATGTCCATTTGTGGCTTTCCAGTCAGTCTATGTTACTAGTTCTCGTGAAAGCTTTTCATGTATATATTTTCATGGCCCATTTGGTTCAATATTGCATGCAAATACCTTTTGTAGTGAGATTTGAATTGTTGCTCACCTTACACGAGGAATGACGAGCCACAATGATCCCTTAGGGACCGACAACTTACTCGCTGGGGCTACAGAGGTCACCAATACTGACCTTAAGGTTTGTCGACCTGGCACTTCTTTGTCCAGTAGCATTAATTAGCCGAAACCAATTGAGTCTTGTCAGTTGAGTCTTAGTGTGATACTAATAGTGGCGAATATTAATACCAACAACGACATTTATCGGTTAGCTACAGATAGACTGTCAAATAACTGCTTTCCCCCTACTCATTATCAAAGTTAAAAGCGAGATTAAAAAAGATGTCAAAGGATTGAGGCGCCTAAACGCTTATAAAGTAATCTAACATCAAATGTGACACTCAAGGCAAGCTTTATTAATTATTATGTAGATTATAAATGTCTGTATAGGTAAATATTGACAAACCAACCATCAATGATAAACTATTAATCTATAAAACGCGACCAACATCAGATGTATTCAGTGTTACCGTGGCAACGAAAGCAAGGATGACTTGCAAAAGCCCTTTAAACAAATAGGAACAAAAGAAACGCTTAAAAAAAATAAAACGCACGAAAAGATACGCTTAAAAAATAAAAAATAAAAAATAAAAAATTCGATAATAAAAAACATTTCTTTAAAAATGTTCCACAATTTTAACCATTGAGGTAAAGTTAAAAATGGACAGAAAGGTAAACGAAAGTCACGTGTGTAATTCAGTGATATGTTTATTTTGGATGTGATCAGTATCAATTAGCTTTTTAACCTTGATCCGACAGACCATAAATGATTTTTCTTAACTTTAAATCTCACTTTAAAGTGCTTATAGGACTTTAAACAATATTTTCAGAATTGATTCTTTAAATAGTGAATAGTTGATTGTGAAAATAATTCGTCATTTGAATGTCAGGTCTTTGAGATACGAAGGTTTATGTTCCCAATATGTTAATGACTATGACGTAACATAAGTTATTTTGTGGCAACTTTTAATATTGAACGCTGAACATTTTTTGAAAACAAATTTGTAAAAACCTTTACGTGAGTCACGAGAAAAAGGGTGATGCTTTTAATATACTGTATTCCAGAACGAGTGCAGTGTTGTATATTAAATGATCCCTTATGTTACGTCATAGTCATTAACATATTGGGAACATAAACCTTCGTATCTCAAAGACCTGACATTCAAATGACGAAATATTTTCACAATAAACTATTCACTATTTAAAGAATCGATTCTGAAAATATTGTGTAAAGGCTTATCAGCACTTTAAAAGCAATCAAAGTTGGTTGGATGACTTTAGTTGTGATAAGTGAATTTAAATTCGAAAAATTCGGCTTGCAATCAAATTTTTAGAATGGATGCCACATAAACACATTATAATGGTAATCCTTAAAAACATTGCGTCCACCTTTGGTTAGTATCGTATGGTAAAGACATCTAAAAACTAGTTTTCAATGAAAGGTTTGAAATCTTGAACTGAATATTTAAAAAATGATGTTTCAGAGATCAATTTTTTTTAAATGGAGGCAAATGATTTATATGATTTATCGTCGTATGTTTGCCTTACTTCCTTATTTACTGACTCAAAGACCACTTGCCGGTCATCCGTAGAGATAACATATTACCTGCCTAAGATGAATCATTCTGTCTTAGGGTCTCTAGATAAATGTCTGCATTGACATTCAAGAAAGCGTCACTGAAAAAATTACATCTTTCATTAACTTACTATTTTTCACATTTAGTATGAATAATTTGAACGGCTACCGGCACCATCACCACCAAGACTACTGCCACCACCACTTCCACCACTGTCACCACCACCACTATTAACTCCACCATCGACATCACCATCAAACCCAAACCTCAACTACCACCACCACTACCACCACTACCATCACCACTACCCCCACCATCAACATCACTATGCACTACCACTACCATCACCACTAGCACTAGCACTACCACCACCTCTACTAACTCCACCATCGCCATCGCCATCATACCCAAACCTCAATTACCACCACTACCAACTCCACCATCACCGCATCTACCACTAGCACCAACACCACTTCAACTATCACCACTACTACCACCACTACCACCACCAGCACTAGCACTACCAGCACAACCAGCACTACCACTACAACCAGCACTACAACTACCACACTATACTACCACCATTACCACGATCATAAACGGTCTGCAAATTTTAACAGAAAACTTCAAAATGTATGCGGAATTCAAAGCGTAAGTTTAAAAAACTTTTTAACATTACTATCAAGACAATTCGGAAAATATTTATTGAGAAATCTAACAAGGTTATTATATGATCGACAATGCTGCTAACGTATTCAGTTACCATCATCTAAATGTCGTCCACTATTTTATATTTTACGATGGTCTTTTGTTTATCCTGAGAGACTAATGTGGTTCGTAGCTCTATTTTATGAACAAAACTCTCATTTATGAATTTGAAAAACTCAAAACAATTGAACAAACAAAGAAACGATTAAGAACATTTATCCAGAGAGATTAATGTGGTTCGTAGCTCTATTTTATGAACAAAACTCTCATTTATGAATTTGAAAAACTCAAAACAATTGAACAAACAAAGAAACGATTAAGAACATTTATCCAGAGAGACTAATGTGGTTCGTAGCTCTATTTTATGAACAAAACTCTCATTTATGAATTTGAAAAACTCAAAACAACTGAACAAACAAAGAAACGATTAAGAACATTTCTGTTTAATAGAATAAGATGAAAATATATACAAAATTGATAAAAACTTAACAAGAACTTTAAGAAAAAAAAAGAAAAAAAGGAAAAAATTTTAGGAACGAAATCAAGCCAAAAAGTAAACAACAAAACAACAACAAAAATCAACAGACAAACAAATAACCTCAAAAAAAAAAAAAAAAAAAAAAAAATTGATGATTAAATTCTTCATTGTTGAAAAACAAATTTCCATGTCATTCCTTGAACATTATTTTGTTTTCTTTAGCGATACCTTGAATATATAGCATAAAGCTAAAACTATAAACAGGCTTTTGATAAAGAACGTTTCGAGGTCTACCAACACGAGATAATTATTCAAAATATTAAAAAGAAGTTGATCAATTTGGTTGATTTAAGTTTAAATATGTTTACCCTTTTCTAATGAAAACTGTAAAAGATAAAGTTAACATTTCTGTTGTAATAGAAAACGTTTTATATTATCAAATCGGTGTATCCCAACCATTCGACAGTTGATCATCTTCATTGTCTTGCTCTTCGGTTTCACTATCGTCCTGCTGGTCAGCAGTTTGTAAACTAGTGCCATTCTCCTGGAACGATTTCAAGGAAATATTTTCATGGTCACCGTTTGCTGAGTCAAATCCTCTACGCTTTCGTGGGCATAGCTTTCTTTCTGAAGCCGCGTAACCATTACTCGCTGGCTTCATTGAACTATCTTCCCTTTGAGCTTCACTTGAGATGGAATCTAAGCTTTTTGCGCTGAGATTTTTCGTGTTACTAAACCAATTTTTTTTTACTTGGTCGGGTGTTCCAGGATTTTGTCTTTTTGGACTAAACCGAGATCTGCCATGTACACAACATTGGTGGATTTGGACAGGTTGGGTCTCGGACATTTCAACAAAAGTAGCTTTAATAGTCTCATCAGATTGAAAATCCGTCGACAATTTTTCCAGCGAAGACTTCATTTCTTGAGTCTCGTGGTTATTCTCGTAACCGTCATTACAGCTGAGGTCTGTAGCGCTTGACTGAGAGGCATGTGACGTCAGACCAGCAAATTTCTTGAAGTTCTTTAGGCGACTAAGAGAAGCAATAGAGCTAGCAAATCTCTTTGTTAGACCTTCAAATGTTTTCTCGTCTTTATTGCGGCTAGCTTTTTTTGAATTTGCATTGAGCTAGAAAAATAAATAAGGGATTTGAAGTTGAAAGTTTTACAGGAATTTATCAAATTTTAGGGGATCGAGGGAGTTGTGGAAGCTGTGCACTCGCCTCTCACCTCTTGAGTCTAATGGGTTCAATAGACTCTTTTCGAGTTCCAAATTACCGTTCCTTGATTATAGACTCATTTACTCGGGCTTAGATTCGATTTTGTGTGGAATATTCACGTGTCTCAGGTCAAGGTCCGTCGAGTTTCAAAGTGTTCTTATTGTTGAAGTTGTGCATTCTTTACTTTACCGTTGGTATTTGTGAATATTTAGACACTGATATGAGGCTAACTCTGAGTAAATGAGTCTGTAATCAAGGAACACAGCGGTAATTTGGAATTCGAAAAGTATATATTCCTGAACTCAGATGGGAGTAGAGTTTGTTAGGTCTCTACCTGGATTCGAGTGTTTTGGTCTGGGCTTGCCGGTTTTTCTACCTCTGCAACTAAACCTAACACACTAAATTCCATAAAACTTTTAAAACAAATTCGAAAAGTAAACGATGAAAAACAAACAGACAAAACGAACGAACAAAACACACACACACACAAAGCAAAACAAATGAGACAAACGAAACATCAAAACGAAAACAAAATCAACGAAACAAAACAAAACAAAAAAAAAAAACTAAAAAAAAAAGCAAAAATAAAATAAACCAACAGCGAAATACTTAAAAAAACAAAAGTGCAGTATTGGGGTTCCTGTGGGAACCTCGATTTGGTGAGTATAAACAAGTAAGTTTGCAACATGGCGTCTAGAATGAAAGGTTTGTTTGAAAAATTGAACTAAGAGTTACTTCTCTGTCTTTAAAACCATAAATTGCTAAAATAATGCTACAACATTGTAGAGAAGTGCTTGTTTTTCAATGCTTGCAATTATAGGCGCAATTTGGTTGGAGTTAGCAGTATTGTTTTAGCTAGTTTTTCTTTATATCAAACAAAATGGCCGCCATGTGTTTTCGTTGTCTTTCGAAAATTTCAAAGAATTCGTACTGAAACAGTGGGTTCTAAAAGTTATATTTTTTGTTTACCCTTTCTTCAATGATAGGGACTGGAAGAGCAAGTAAAACAACTCCTGCCAGAGCACATGCAGATCCGATGACTTTACCAAAGAATGTCCCTGGATATATGTCACCATATCTGTGTGGAAGAGAAACATTAACTGCTTTATAATTAGTAAGTATTGGCAAACTAAAAAATAATGCATGTGTTTGGGAAACTTATTAAAGTAGAACTATTTTTCAATTCTTAAAATACCTTGTTTTTTCTTGATTAAAAACTCTTTTACTCCGACGAAAGACTAGCGTCCGAAACGTCAGCAAGTTTTTTCCTCTTTTCACGGTGTATTTTATCATTACTTTTATCATTACTGTTTCAATAAAAACACCGACGCAGCTCACACTAGTTTTTAGCTAGTAATATCTTCTGATTAAGAACTCATTTATTCAGGGTTTGACTCATTCGTAGTATCAAAATTCACAAATGTCAAAATGCACGACCTAAAAAATACAAACACTTTGAAATTCCATGAACCTACACTGGAACACGTGAATATCCTACATAAGATCGACGATGAGCACCCCTGATCACAGAGTATTACCTGTTACCTTGGTTACCCAGTGAGCAAATGGAATTGTTTCGTTTACGCATGCGCCTGCATGTTATAGTTGCGTTAAACATCTAAAAGTCTTGATTCTTGGTAACTATGGTTACGTTTAGCATAAATTTCATTCATTATTTACGATGGTGACGTCAAAACTTACCCTAAGGTTGTCATGGTTACAAGTGTGTACCAGAATGCTGCAGGAATGCTTGTGAACCCGTCAAGATTTTCGCTACCTCCATCTTCAGCCACGAAAATTAAAGTGGAAAACATGACCATTAGGGCAAGAAACGAGAAGAGGATTCCACCTAACTCTCCAGCAGCCTGGCCAATCGATAGCAACAAAGTTTGAAATTGTTCCGAATGCCTTGCTAATTTGATTACCCGAAAGATTCTAAAAATGCGAAGAATAGTAATGATAGTCTGTAAAGCAGTATTGTTAGTCTCAATCAGCCGTTCCATGATGCCAAAATAGTAGGGCAAAATCCCAATCAAGTCTACAATGTTCGAAAGATCCTTGATGAATTCTCGTCTATCAGGACAAGAGAACAATCGAGAGAAGAACTCAAGTGTGAAGACTGCGACACAGAAAGAGTCGACGCAGAAGAATTCGGCCTCAAAGTAATCCCCACATTTCCTGTTTAAAGCGCACTCCAACGTTTCTCCAACAATGATACAAATGTTTATCACCACAACTAGGACGAAAAAGTAACTGAAAATAGCGGCTGCCAAAGAGCTTTTAAAGTCAGTTAAAAATTCATGCAACTTTTCTCTGCCACCGAAGACGTCTGGAGCCTTTTTCTGAATAGATACTCCCTCCTCTTCGAGGTTACTTTCAAAATTTATATACTCACAGCAACACTCAGAGACAAATGCTTCAGGAATTCCAAAGAATGCGAGCTCATCTCTTATAGATTCCATACAATCTGGCGTCGAAATGTGAAACTTTCCTGTCCGATAGAAGTCAAGAATGTATTTGAACATTATTGGATCTCGATCGAAGAAAAATTCATTCCTATTCTCATCGAAGAACAGTGTTTTTCTATCTCCTCCGAGTAAAGTGTCAGGGAAGCGAGCTAAGTTCTCTTTAAGGATTTCGAAGTACGTTCCACCAACGTTGAAGCGAACTCTGTGATCATATTTAGATATTGTCTGTAAGTTTTTCAACGAAGTGTAAACACCGGGTACAGACACGATTCCCCCTAATCGAAACAATGCCTTACGTTGAGTCTTTGGCGATTTTGTATCGGCATTTTGTTTTGAAGGATTGAGCTCACTAAGTCTATCCATTTACGATTATTTTTCCTTCTAGCAAAGTTGTTCTTCAGTCGTCAATGAGAATCAGACCAGGAATAAGACCAGTTGCAAATCCATCCCCATTCTATACCATAAAATGTATTAATGATAGAAGACCTGCATGTCCACACAGTCGGTTTGTTTGACCATTTACACAATTTTTATCGATATCAAAAGATTTCCCCGCGAAAATATTTACCAAAAAACGCATACACGTTTAAGATAATTAATCTCGTAGTTTTCCCCCTCGAATTTATAAAAAATATATCATCAACAAGCTTTGGGTATATTTGAATATCATATAAATTTATTTCAGTGGCAAATAACGCTTCGTACTGTTAATTCACTCGATCATCGGGTTTTGAATTTCTGTTGGAGTTCCATTGCAATTTAATTCTCCCAAAACCGCAACTTTCAAAAAAGGCGATTCATGTCTCGAATTGTTAATAACACTTAATATTTCATCGACTTGATCACGTGCTTATGCAAACGTCAACTCTTAATTATCCCTAACGACTTCAATGTTTGAAGAATCTTCCATGAACGCCTCTATATAACGTGCTTGATATGTCTGCATCTATTCAAATAAGCGTTATTTCCAAAAAGAAAATAATAAAATTCATCTACACACACACTAGTATATATCATTATTTAATGATGATCCTGTGGTCATGGTTATCATATCTCAGAGAGATATGTTTCTAAACTTCGAACAGCTTTCATAACATTTCCACGCCTAGAATAAAGGGAGTTCCTCGCATGGAGCTCTCGCTGTTTCATCTTGCCACATAATTCTACACAAGGTCATATTTAATTCCTATTTAATTTAATAAAACAGCTCAATATTTTATTTCGAAATTATATCAACTAATTCAGTCAAAATCTTGGATTTTAAGATGAAATGATTAATGTGATGGAAAATAAATTAAATTAAAAAAATAAAATTAATTAATTTTTCCGAACTTAATTCCAAGGGCTTTCACCCGGAATAACCTCGTTCCCAAGCACTATAACTTACTTCTATATCTTCATCTATTTCATTAGTGCCACGCGGTCCATATACTTCCATCAATGTGATGGAAAGTAAGAAATATAATATTTGAAGAATTTGTGAATTGTGAATTACGTTTCTACAAGCAAATTTTGCTCGAAAAAATATTCGAAAATTTCGGAAATATTTTCCCCAGAAAAATTTGCTTGAGGAAATATTATTCACCTATTTATAATTATCCAAGTAGAAAAAAACTCCTGATAAATATTTCTTGATAACATTAAAAATTTTTCCCGTCTGGATTTATAAATGACTTCGTAGAAGGCTCTCATTGATAGCAGTACTATTGTTACCCAACGGATTACCCTGCTAAAGTAAAGCTTTTCATTCATTCATTCGTAAAATATGGCATTTGAATGAAGATTTCAGATTTCCTATAAAAAACTCTCAATTGTTTAATTTGCGAAGTGAATGTATTAAGATGTTTATCTGGTATTGCTTGGCTAGGAATAGATGATTAAGAAATACTTGAAGAAGAAAAGACATCAAAAATGTTAATGTTTGAAAAGAACCTTATTTATCCATGAACTCCGATTATAGGTCTTCGTTTTAACGGGAGAAAACTTTTAAAGCTTTGATATTACAGCATGCATCAGACGTACTACAATTACCATAATTCCTTGCAAACTTCCTTTTTCTCAGTTATTTAGTGCAAACAAGAGAAAAGAACTAAGAGAAGGAATTCCCCCTATATAGCCTTGTAACCATCATGTGCACAGTTTGATGCTATTTTTAAACCATTTGTTTTTCTGTTCTACGCTGTTTGCTTACGTTTTTGGAGTTTTTCCGTTATTTCGACTTTGCCCCGAATATGAATGTGCACGTCGAAAGCCTGGCAAATACGACAGGAAATTGAATTAGTAATTTGTTCAACTTTCTGGAGTATTGTTACATTTATTTTCCAAAGCTTTCGACCTACATCGTCATCTTGAGGGCAGATTTGAACATTTGAACATAGAAAAAGCGCAAGAGAAACGTTAGCAAACAGCGTAGAGCGCGCGCGCGTACTATGCGCGAGCAGAAATTCAAACGATCAAATAAATGATATCATTGGATGATATTTTAAGAATATATTCTAAAAATAGCGTCAAAGCGTGCACATGTTGGGGCACGGGGATTCCTTCTCTTAGTTCATATTTTCTTGGTACGAATAATTGTCTTTCAAATGGTATGAGGAAAAAATATTTGAAAAAAATGAAAGAAAATTCGCAAAGCATTCTGGTACTAGTAGTAGTAAGATGACTAATTTTGTAATCCGGTTTAATCTTTGGATTCCCAGACAGCAGAGTTTTTTCCCCTGTGCTTCGGGAGTAGTTCTCAAGGTTCTCCTTTTCCCCAACATATGTAACAATCCATTGCCTAGTCCTTCCGAACCATTACAGTAGCTATTAATAGATCGGGCGATCCTGCGACAACCAACTTCTAAAGAATATTTCAGTAGAATTGCTAGTTCAGATATTTTAAAATTTCAAAAACACTTTTACCAACCTTTTTACGTCATATCGTGGTAAATAGTAGGACATGCTACGCTAAACCAGTGGAAATTTGTGTTTTACTACAAAAACACGGAAAACGTTTGAAAGAAAAACGGTTTCAAGCGCGTGCTTGCTCCGTGGCGAGCAATTCGTAATTTGTTGACGTAATTCGTTGGTATGTCTTCCTATTTTCCACTGCGACCAATCAGGAAAGAAGAAAATTTACCTTAGTGGTAAATTTTTTTTATTGATGGCTGTCAAACTGAAATCCTTTGGCAAACTTGTAAAGGTCACAGTAACAAGAAAACATTATTCAACACTATAAAATAGGTACTTTCACCGTAAATGAGACCAGTTTTGGCTTGTCTGCACAGTACTTTGACACAAACCCAACCTCCGAAGGATCGAGTTCCCAGTTGTACATAAAGAATTCATCAAGAAGACCATTAAATGGCTGTTTGTCCGGATAATGTCCTCCTATACTAGCCCTGCTCCAATCAGTAGACAACCTAGGTCCACTTTGGTTATGAAAACTTGCTCTCAGAAGACCGTTCACATAAATCTTTGCATTTCCGGTCTTCGAGCTATAGGTCCCAGTCACATGACTCCAAAGTCCTTCAGGAATTGTGACCTCATTGGTTAAGGCATCAAATATAATTTCACCTTTTTTGTCTTTACTTTGCCAATGGACTTTACCGTTTATTACTTCTAGATTGTATACGTTTTTATTGTCATCTTCTAACGCCTGGAAGATCGAGTGTACGTTACTTGTTCTGTTCAGGTTGATCCAGGCAGATATGGAAACCGCAGATGTTGGTTTGCGTCGGTATTTACTGGAGTTGAGATAAACCTCTGCGTTATCAGATTGAAGGTCCAAGCATGCGCCACACTTGTCGCAACCGCTGGCTCGTACATATGCGCCTGCAATGTCACAAAAAAATATTTAAATCTATGAACGGACTGGGGTGGAATGTTTCATATAAATAGCAAGTTCTTAATAGAAATCTAACGGTTTAGAATGAAGGGAAGAATAATAATGCGATCCCCATTCATTCCACTCATAGCCTGATACAAAGCAATAGAATACTTTCTGGTTGATAGCACATGACGGGCAGTGTTTGCCAATTATTGCTGGCTGATAATATTATTAATGATATTCATTCAGCTGAGTGATACCAACCAATAGAATACTCTCTTGAGATAGCACATGACGGGCATTGTTTGCCTGTCATTGTTGGTTGATAATGAGATTTATAAGACTTGTGCTTACCAAGAAGTTCTTACCTCCTTTAATAGTTGCATTGTTTTGTAGCCCCGACTGATCATCCAATCGATGTGTCGTTCCATTCCAGTGCTGGAATCCATAATGCAAAATCATGCGATTAAAATCACACTTCTTGTACAACGCTGTCACCTCTTCCGGTGAAAGAACCCGATCAAACATGTACACGTCGTCAATGAACGTCACGTGACTGTCTCCAAACTTCTTTCCTATTCCTGTGGAAGTAAAATCTTGAGGCAACCCTTCGTTCTTTTTGCCGACTTTCTCAAGCTTCAGCTTCCCATTAACGTAGATCCTTGTGACTCCTGTCTTTGTGTCGAATGTTCCCGCTAAGTGCGTCCAGTGTTTCTTGTTGCCAGCGGTAGACTTAGTGCTCGTAAAGGAGCTTTTAGTTGAAGAGTCACTTTGGTCAAACCACCGAATGGATCCAGGGCTTTTGGATTTGACCCACATTGATATTGAGACTTCGTTTGTGGGTTTTCTCTTGAAGAATGCACCGTTGTAGGATATTTCGCCTTTCTTCAGGATAACGCCTCGTCCGCACGTTCCTACGAAGGAAAAAAAAATCATAAAATGCAATATAAAGATTATCTATTTTGCGTTGAAATATAGGGAGAGATACTGACTTAGCCTACCCGGCCAGAGGGTCATTACTGAAGTACTCAACGCTAGATCGAATTGGAATCAAGCAGTTGATTTTTATGGAGGGAAGAAAACTGGGGTGCCCGAAAAAACAAAACCCTTCGAAGCACAGAAGAGAACTAACAATGAACTCTCTACTCACATTTTGTCCTCAGTTCCCTTCACAAAAATTAACTTCTAAATTATAATTCGATCGCTGCTGCCTTATCAATTGGGTTGCAAAACCTGTTAGAGCATTACGCCTTCCACCCAGGAGTGGTAAACGCATTAAGTTTTCATACGACATCGAGCCCGATGGGACTCGAACCCGGGTCGCATTGATGAGAGAATGCGCATTAGCATCGCTCACCACCCGCTTTTTCCTATGACATGTTTAGGACACACCTTCATTTCTGCTTTCTGTTCATGTTTATCTTAAATCATTAGAAGTTACGACAAACCTAGATTCTTGGTAGTCACGGACGCTCCATTGCTCAGCGTTGCGTCGTTGTTGTTGTTACTTTGGTCTTTGACGATATTCTTTTTATGAGCGCCTTCTTCGTCAAAATCTAGATGCATTACTGCGTCTTGGTCTGAAAAACGAAAAGAGGAAACAAAAGAACAGCTATTGTTGATCGAATTTCAGTGGTACCCTGTCAGTGCTATTCCATTTATTCACAGTTTTCTTTCCTTCCTTCCTTCCTTCCTTCCTTCCTTCCTTCCTTCCTTCCTTCCTTCCTTCCTTCCTTCCTTCCTTCCTTCCTGCCTGCCTGTATTCCTTTCTTCCTTTCTTTCTCCCTCCCTCCCTCCTTTCGTCCTTCCTTCCTTCCTTCCTTCCTTTCTTCCTTCCTCTTTTTCCTTCCTTCTATACACTCACCCAAATGTTTAACCAACTCGCTTCTTTTTGCTTGCATTTCCTCGGTTTCTAAAATTATTGTCAAAATAGATTTCATTAATAAATTCTTGATATGAAAAAGGTTAATAATCTTACAGATTGTACAATTTTGGGAGCCATACTGTATTAAGCCTCTATTTACCTACCATTGTCTGTGTCATCCTTGCTCACTTCATTCTCCTTTACTTTCTCTTTTCTTATATTTTCGTCTTTAACAGCATTCTCCGTGGACTCGTCTAATATGGAGTTAAACAAAACAAAACTATGAGTAAAACTAAAAATAATAAATTTAATATCAGGAATCTAAAAACTGGGAACTGAAAGTTGCAAGCTGTATACACTCGTATTTGTATATATTCGTATTCGTTATCCTTTTCTATAAATGATCTGTTCAATAGAGGCTTTGCACCATCACGTAATGGCGACCCCCAGGGAAATTGAATTTATTCTCATGTAAATCAGATTAGATTCAATATAACCCTTGCAAATGACGTCAAAGCAGCTCAATTTCGAGGACAAAGCAAAATAATTGGATAAGAATTTTAAACCTATTACGTCCTCCTAATTTAGCTGCATTCCGATGGACTGAAAGGGGTTGCCATCACGTGATGGTGCAAAGCCTCTATTAACAGAATGTACCAAGCAAACTCCTCTAGCTTCAGCACAAACAGATCATAAACGAAAGAGATATTTATAACCAATTAGATATTTTACCCGCATCATGGAGAGATGCTTCTTCTTTTGGATCGATTACGGGATCTGCCACGGGTGTTTCAACGGGTTGTCTCTCTGCATTGACCAATGGCACGTCAGGTACTCCGGGATTCAGCCCAGGTTCCACTGTTTCCTCGGGGGTAGCATATTGTTTCTGTGAACTGTAGATGTCATCATCATTTCCCTCATCTTCACGCAGTCTTACATCAGAATCGTAGTCTTTGTATTCTTAAAGAAAAAAGAAAAACAATTAGAATGAAGATAGCGACAAGTACTGTCTAGTTCACATGGCTTTTACTTGCAAGACTAGCATGTTAAACGCGCACGCACACTTCAGTGTGCTATGCCATTTTGAGATTGATCTATTACAAAAACAATTTGCAAGAAAGAATGTTTTTTTTTGGTTGCTTTTTTATTTAATTTATATTTATTCTCATTGATTAATTTAGGACCAAGCCCCCAGACGCATTGCTGAAGCGTAGTATGACAGCGCGATGCATCTATTACTGCAATGTTGGAGATTCCGTCCTCGACACCGCTCCGAGGGTTTTTAAAGATTGTTCAGGAAGCTCGACTGGAGTCTAAAGGAGAGGTTAGTCAGTTATGATAGTGTACCTTTATAAAAAGGCCTTGTATGTCTTGAATGGTGGTAACGTCGCCCATATCGATGCCGGTACCTTCTTCTTTCACCACCCTCTCGGTATTCATCTCCATCAATATACCTGTCCATCTCAGAACCTTAAAAAACAAAAATATTCTTAAAAAGTAAATAAATAAAAAGAGAATACTCAAGCGAATGTAGCCGAGTGGAACCAGGTGAAGTGCGCTGCTTAACGTTAGCTTGGGTCCCACTATCATATATGACTGGAGTTGCTTGTTGGTTCTCTTCTGTGCATTGCATGAAGGCTTTCTCCGAATATTCCGATTTTCAAAGACCAACAAAAGTCAACACTTTCATATTCCGATACATTTCGTTCAAGGAACGAGGACCATAACCTTTAGCTACTGTTGCTACCATCGTATAAAAATGTCGATTTATTTTCATTTTGACACAGTTTGAAATACGAAAACACTTTTTAAAGCCAAAGCTGGATCAAATAAGAATATTAGCTGTTTCAAGGTTGAGGGAAAAACTGGTCGAGGTGGCAGTGCATTTGGGAATGTTTTAGGGGGACAGAATAGACGCCATCTTGGAAATATGCCCCCTACTACAGCGCCACAATGCATTGCAATACCAACTCAGCCCAATTTTCTCCTTAACTTCGGTCATCTTAAGAATGAGAAAATGGACGCCATCTTGAAAACATGTCTCCTAAAACAGCCCCACAATGCACTGCACTGTAAACTCGACCCAGCTCTTTTCATCAACCTAGGAACAGCTAATAAATTCTTGACAATACTTTCTGTATATTCCAAACTGAAAATCATTTCTTTGTTATCATTATTCTTATAAAAAAAGGATGTCATACTTATATCCTTCAAGTCGTCAAAGATTCCCGGCGATTTGCCATACGTGTCTTCAAAAGACCTATAGGTGTCATATTCATACGGGTTTTTTCTCATCCGGGAACGGTGGTGATGACGTCTCCTCCCCCTACGGGGATATTCCTCTTCAATCGAATATTCCTCGTTCACTTCAGGTATAGAATGTCTTGCTTCACCGGGCTCACTTCGTAGTTGCGAGGAATAAGGCAGGAATGTCTGAGTCAGTGGTGATTGAGAAAACATAGCGGAGTTTTGGTTGGCAGGATTCTCTACCATGGGAACAGATAGGCCTGTTTGGGCTGGTAGAGCTTGGGATAATGATGAAGGTACGCCTACTGGCTGAATAAACTGTTGCTGTTGTAGCAGAGGTAGAGCTGATGTCAAACCTGGAAAGATATGTTGAGTGTTAAAGCTACACCATACCTTGACATAACTACCCATATATATAGTGAGTAACTCTACTGTGTATACACCAAATCCAAATATGGCGACCAATTTGAATAACTATTGTTCTGCACTGACCAGCCTCATGTTCATGTGGAAAAAACAAAGGCATTTTCACATGTAAAAGAGGCTAGTCAGTCCAGAACAATAGTTATTCAAATTGGTCGTCATATTTCGATGGCGGTGTATACGCAAAATTGAATAAACTTTGTCGGACTCAAATTGTGTTTATCTAAGCTAAGATCGAGAGGTATACTTGGTAGTTACTATCATTAACATTTGGAGAGTATCTGCATACAGATACATGCATGACAAAAATGCCTTCCTCGGTAACCTGAGTCGATGTTTCGGACAATCGCCCAAAACTTCAATATGCATTACATTAGTCTCATTATGAGTATTGTTCTGAGTATCGTTATGGTTATAACTGCTCAGAATGATGATTCTATAACATGGGTGCCGGAAAAATCCTTCACTCAAGAAAAAAAGGCCCAATTTACAGTAAGTCGTACCTTGCTGTTGAAGAAGAGAGGAATACAATGACGTCTGCCCATCAATAAGACTTGACTGAGACAGCAGTGGTTGTTCAGACTGACCAGTTAACAGTTGCCCAAGAATATTCTGCGCTTGTGACAAGGCAGGTTGAGCATTGGATAAACTTGATACAAATTGCTGAGCCAAAGGACTGATCTGTGCGGGCTCGCTCGTAAGTCCCGTGTAGGGCATCATTAGCTGGCGACGTTCCCGTGTTTTATAATTTTTGACGGGATTCTTTCCGACCTCGTCATTCTGCTTGACATTAAATTTTTGATATATTTTTCCATTTCTTAAGGTCATTCTAAAAAAACGAAATCTATTCTTATTGTCCACTTCACCATTAGACGACGATTTAGTGCTTTTTAATTTTCTTTGTTTTTTATGATTATCCGTTTTCAAATCATTGTTATTCCTTCTATTCGAATTACTTATTTTCTTGTTAATAGAAAGTTTCAAATCTCTTGCTCTTGCGTTATCATTTATCTGCTGTATATGCAATGTTTGTTTTGTTTTAAATTTTCTTCGTCCATGTTTATTTTTCCTATGTGGCAAAACCACGTTAGGAATACATAGAGTTTGCTTAACTCCGGTTGATTTGGTTGGCCTGTGTGTGTTTAATGTCTCGGGTTCTATTGCACAGCCAGCGAGAGTCTGCGTCGACATCTTTTTCGTAGGTTTGGTGAGTGACTTTTGCATCGGAGCTTTGTTTACATGCTTTACATTTGTTCCTTTCTCAATAAATCCAGTCTGTGTTGGAACAACTCGAACTTTAGGATGTACACCTGGCTTGCAAGCCTCACCCTTACGTTTTTCTTTTATTTTCTCCATTTTTTTCTTTTCTTTAATAGCCTTTGCTCTCGCGGAGGCTTTAGTTGGTGATGTGGACGCAGACTTAGTAGTAGTAGTAGTAGCTTTTGTTGTTTTATTTTTTCGTTCGAGCGTAAAATGAAAAGGAGTTGGAGCGTAGGCTTTACCAGGTTTTAAGATTGCTCCATTCTTTTTCAATATTCTAAAATTAGCAGTATTATCACCCTTTGTGTAGAGAGGGTAATGAAGGAAGCCTTTTGCAAAAGAGGTTTTTTGTCCCATCACTTGCTCTTGTCCTTTCGTACGTATAAATTTTTTGCTCTTCTTTTCTATTGTTGTCGTTGCTTCCGTCTGCTGATCGTAAGGTACAGTTTCATCAACGTCAACAACAGCCTTGATGTGTTCCCCTTTTGAACCCTGGTCTGTTTTTTGTTGCGTTTTCTGTGAGTTATTTTGTATTTGTGGTAGGATCCCATTCATCCCATTTCTCCAGATTTGCTGTGCTGTGATAATTGCTTCCTCCAATGCTTGCCTCGGCTTTCCTGGTTTTTGTATTACTATTAAAAAAAAAACACTAAAACTTAAATATGTATATACCATATAATTATTCGCCGAATATCAGCCACTTTACCGCTAAAGGAACCTGCGATGCTGATTATAATAACTTTTCTTTAGAACTAGAGTCTGTGTCTGAAACACAGCATCTTCAAGGAATTTCTAGCTCCCGTTTATTATTACTGATCTAGAAGACTGTGATGGAAAAGGGTATCAAAAATTCAAAACGTGTAGCGCCTGAGCTGACATGATATATATATGTATAATAATAAGAGGCACCCGATGTCACCATGTTGTCACCCAGACAGCTAATGATCTTTACTTTTTGGCTTCTTTCACGCTCATAACACCTTAAACCTCTGAAGCCAGAGACCAAAAACCTAGATTCATTTGTGGGTCAAATAGGCAGCCTATGTAGAGATCTGTTTATACATAGAATATAACTCTAGTCTTACCAAGCCGTTTTTCTTCAGGATATGCTCTGTTTTTTTCTCTGATAGCATTAGAAGGGAGTACAGCAGGCGCAGGGGCGATTTGGGATGCTGGTTCTATTGCCCCTGCAGGAACCACCACCGGGGCTCTATCCACACTACCAGCAGAAAGCACCACAGGTGCAGGGTCTATGGATGGACCGGGGAGTATACGAGGTGCAGGGTATGAGTACAGGGGATCGCTGTCATCCGTTATATCTTGACGACGAAAGACGGTCCCTTTGGAATCCAATTAAAAAATATTGAAACATCAAACTCAAGAAAAATTTTTCATGGCTTTCCAACCACGGGAGTAAAACTATGACAATATTTTGGTGTCACCCACTTGTCGGCTAGTGCTGCTTAGTGACCGTAAAAATACAGTGTCGAAGCATTTGTTAGATGAGGATAGACCTCATTATATATATAGCTGCACATGCTTGGTTAAATGAGTGCCTTCTTTTCCGTCTTTATCACAAATGCGTGTATTTTAAAAGTAAATTGAAAGCAAAGCTGGACAAATGTCATGGCTTTTCATCCGATGCAGACATACGATAAACCAGAGCGACCATTTGTCATGGACTAATATTGGATCTTACTTCTGTGGGTTGACCGGTCCTGTTGCCTGCTAATATGGAATGATAAAGAACTACTAACGGCTTACCTCCTAGAGTGCTGAAGGTGATGACTGCGAGGACTAAGCCAATATACGTGATAACAAGGTTTCTCATGTTAACCTGCAGCAGACTGGGGAAAAAAATGAATAAAACAGTTAAAGCATGCATGCATGTTCCCCTCTCCCCCACCCCCCACGCAATTTGGCGTATGACATGGAAATAAGAAATTATTATTAATATCACCAGGACACGGGTTCAAATCCCGTTCAAGGCTCAGAATATTTTCTAAGTCTTTCAATTTGCAGCAGCATAAGTTGTTTCATATACTGTGAGGATCAGCTCAATTTGATACATTAGTGCAGATTTCGTATGACTGTGTAAAGTTCACGGCACGAACACGGTCGTGACACAGCAAGAAATACGCCAGACCAATCACATTGCACGAGAATTTACTCTGTATCCAATCAAATACCCGAAACACGGCATAAACACGGCGCGAACACGGTCACGCCAAGACCACGGCACATTAAGACCAATCATATTGCGCGTGAAAAAAAATCAGTCAGTTACAATTCTAGAAAGTATCACGGTCACGGCACGTCACGCTTACGTCACTGAGCTTTTCACATTCATGCGAAAATTGCTCTACAACCGTAGTACAATACTCTCATACACATAGTAAACTCACTGACTTTCAGTTTTATTCTCAAATTTATATTGTTCTGTAGCATGTGAAAGTGCGTCGTTCTAACCGCTGATATCTTGGACAGAAATTCGGTGAATATTTTAGAATATAGGTTTAGTTTATTAACTTGACGAGCGCTTAGACTAAGTTTGAAGCCGAACCTAATAGACCTTTCCCGAATTCGCTTCACTGATCACAAAACAATGGCTTCAAGTCGAGGTTAAACTTGTTGAATAAAAGAATCAAGTCCAGTCTCGACTTCAAACCATTGTTTCGTGGTCAGTCAAGCGAATTCGGGATACATCTATTACATCAAAAAAGACCGCCTTGTTATCCATTGTTTCAATTAGGTTCTGCTCATGTGAAGTTCGAAGTTTGACCAGAGCCAATCTTGACTCATATATTGTTTTCCAGGCCGCCGTTGATTATGAAGGCAAGTTTAATTCTGACGGTGATATATAATTCAAGTACGTGTCCTATTTTGATTTCCTTGAGTTACCTTGCATTTGACTAACGCTGTGGTCATGTCCCGACGGGTTAGCTACGCTCGATAACAAATATGAATTCTACCTCTAGTAAATAAGTAGTTGAATATTTGGTGAAATATCCTTTAAGTGTTGCATCTTTACTGACTTGTCTGGATGATTTCTTGACGCCAAAATCCAAAGTACATGTGTATGTTTTGCTCATAATGAAATTGTTGGAAGGTTCGAGTTATAATCAGTTCTTGGAAATATTTTTTATTATATAAATAGATCAATAATTCTATAGATCTATAATTCGTGGAACTGAAAGGAATAGGTCTAGTCGTATATCGTCATAGCTGGTTATATTTTAATTTAAATCAATTTCTACTGATTGTATGTCTAAACGAAATAGGTCAATTTCTTTTACAAATGTTCAACCTGGTTGAATTGGAGCTTGAATTCATTAGCATGAAGTGAAGACTGAGTGTTTCTCTTTCTTACAATATGTGTCTGCATAGTTCAGAAACCTATTTCATGCTGTTAACTATTGTGTAAATATGTCAATAGACTGTTTTGTTGATTTTCCCCCTCTATAATTATGAGTGGTTGAAGTTAACAAAAGTTTTCAATTTCGTGATTCTTGTTCGTTCTCAACAAGAGCGAAAAAGATGGCACAGTCGAAAAGCAATAATAATGAAGATTATGACTTTTCATCTCCTCAACACTTCTGTGATTTGGTGCTCGTCGTCGAAAACACAAAGTTTTTCGTCCATAAATGCGTTCTTTCGATGTCTTCTCCCGTGTTTGAGAAAATGCTTTCCTCAGTCGGTTTCCTTGAAAAGGACGCCAAGCAAATAGATCTACCAGACAAGAAAAGAGATGAATTTCATGCCCTTCTAAGAGTGATTTACGCAGACGTAATTTCCCAAGGAAAGCAAATCAACGGTAAGTTTGGTGTAAAAAGTGAGAAAAGTCGAAATAAAGAAACATTATGAATGTTCTTCGAAAACACTTAATGGTTGTGTTAAATTTACGAAATGCTATCAACCTTTCATGATTCACTTTGTTATTTTGCAATCACTGATTCCCAATTTGGGAATCAGAAACTTATTTAAAAGATTATTAGGTACTTTTTGAGGAAAGGAATTCGGCAAATTCTGAAAATCTTTTAAGAATTGTACAAATGTTCCTTCTAACTAATATTTAATACATTTGTAGAGGAAAACTATGCGTTTCTTCTCCAACTTGCTGATGAATACCAAGTCAGTAAAGTCAAATATCTGTGCTGCAAGTTTCTTATCTCAAGCTTCGAAGACTCCAATTGTCTTGGGATTTATAAAGTAGCGGAATCCTACAACCTTGAAGATGTAATGGAAAAATGTGCAGAAGTGGCATCTCGCAAACCTTGTTGGGATTGGGAAAGTTCTGAAGAATTTGTTGGATTAAAGACCGAAAATCGGATGAGAGTTTATGCCAAACGAGCCAGATATTTTGATGAAACTTTAAAGGACAAGTCTTTTACACAGTGGAAACTTCTTGAAGGACAGGAGCCAGCACATTCTTCAGCTTTCTTCTGTTAGAGAATCACTTCGATAAAATGATAAGCTAGTTAAAAAGCTACGTTGCATGAAAAACCTTCGGTCGTTGTTTCTCTTTCAAAAGACAAAATTCCGTTTCTCAATACCATCATTAAGCAATGCCTTGTTCAATGCAGCTGTAACTCTTATTTCCTAATGGGTATCAAATTGAATCGGTTTAAGCTTTAACTTTTCTCTGAGCATCCATGTAAACCTTGCAAGAGACGAAACAACGAGATTAATGGAGAGATGTTCTAAGAAGTACTTTACGATTTGAAAGGTATAAAATGTAATGTTTAAACAAACTTGATATTTATATATTTCACGCGCGAATTCGACAATTTTGTACTCTTGTTTGTTCCAATATGCTGCAATCTTTTATATCTTTTTTTGTCAGAAATGATTCCAACTTAAGGAAGAATTTATCTATGCGGTGCAATTTCCATCACATGTTTAATACTTTAAATACTGAAATAATGTCAGTAAATTTATAGTTTTACCTCAAATAAATAGTCGAATAATTATTAAAGTATATTCTTCATTTTAGTGTTGCATGTCTCAGTTCTGAACGACTTTATTTGTCTGGATGACTTTGTTGTCATGATACGTACATCAACGTTTTTTCTCCTTTCAGATGATATTTTCGACGCTTGTTTTGCTCACAATAAAATCACTGGAAGGTTTGGGTTACAATCGGTTCCTGGAAATATTTATTATTCAATACTGAAGAGATTAATATTTTATAATTCGTGGAATTCGAAGGAATCAGTTTGAACTTTTTTCTACATATCTGATTATCTTTGAATTTAATTCAATTGCTGTTACAAACTTTCAACCTGGTTGAATTGGAGCTCGAATTCATTAGTTTGCAGTGAAGTCTTGGCAATTCTATTTCTTACAAACACTTGATTTAATATGTGTCTGCAGTTCAGTTCTTATTTCATGCTGTTAACTATTGTGTAAATATGCCAATGACCTGCTTTGTTGATTTTTACCCTCTGCAATTATGAGTGGTTGAAGTTACCAAAAGTTTTCAATTTCGTGATTGTTGTTCCTGCTCAAGAAGATGGAAAAAAAAATGGCACATGCGAAAAGCAATGATGATGAAGATTATGACTTTTCATCTCCTCGACACTTCAGTGATTTGGTGCTCGTCGTCGAAAACACAAAGTTTTTCGTCCATAAATGCGTTCTTTCGATGTCTTCTCCCGTGTTTGAGAAAATGCTTTCCTCAGTCGGTTTCCTTGAAAAGGACGCCAAGCAAATAGATCTACCAGACAAGAAAAGAGCTGAATTTGGTGCTTTTCTAAGAGAGATTTACGCAGACGTAATTTCCCAAGGAAAGCAAATCAACGGTAAGTTTGGTGTAAAAAGTGAGAAAAGTCGAAATAAAGAAACATTATGAATGTTCTTCGAAAACACTTAATGGTTGTGTTAAATTTACGAAATGCTATCAACCTTTCATGATTCACTTTGTTATTTTGCAATCACTGATTCCCAATTTGGGAATCAGAAACTTATTTAAAAGATTATTAGGTACTTTTTGAGGAAAGGAATTCGGCAAATTCTGAAAATCTTTTAAGAATTGAACAAATGTTCCTTCTAACTAATATTTAATACATTTGTAGAGGAAAACTATGCGTTTCTTCTCCAACTTGCTGATGAATACCAAGTCAGTAAAGTCAAATATCTGTGCTGCAAGTTTCTTATCTCAAGCTTCGAAGACTCCAATTGTCTTGGGATTTATAAAGTAGCGGAATCCTACAACCTTGAAGATGTAATGGAAAAGTGTGCAGAAGTAGCATCTCTCAAACCGTGCCGTATTTTAGAAAATTCTGAAGAATTTCGTAAATTAGAGGCTGAAAGTAAGATGAAAGTTTATGCCAAAAGAGCCAAATATTTAGAACAAAATGCATATGCATAAATAAATCACTTTTTCGATCCATGCACTGCAAGTTTCTAATCTCTGTTGTTGAAGAATTCATATGTTGGATTTGTATGAAATAGCGGAATCCTACAACCTTGAAGATGTAATGGAAAAGTGTGCGAAAGTGGCATCTCTCAAACCGTGCTGGGTTTGGGAAAGTTCTGAAGAATTTTGTGGATTAAAGACCGAAAATCAGAAGATGGTATATGCCAAACGAGCCAGATATTTTGATAAAACTTTAAAGGACAAGACTTTTAGACGATGGGAAAAGCACCTTCTTCTATTATAGAATTACTTCGGTGGACTGATAAACTAGCTAAAATGCCACGTTGCAACAAAAACATTGATTCTTTTCACTTTCGAAGGATACAAAATTCCATTTATCTGTAAGCAATGCGTTTAATTTAGTTTTATGGCTTGTCCTACGATGCTCTGGACATTATTAAGTACTGTGTACCGAATTGAATTTTTTAGTGTGAACTTTTCTCTGAGCATCCATGTAAACCTTGTAAGAGACGAAACAATGAGACTAATGGAGGGTTGTTCAAAGAAGTACTTTATGATTTGGAAGGTGTTAAATGTAATGTTTAAACAAACTTGACATTTATATATTTCACGCGCGAAACCGACAATTTTGTAGTCTTGTTTGTTCAAATATGCTGCAATCTTCTATTTCTTTTTTGTTAGAAAATTTTCCAACTTAAAGAATAATCTATCTATGGGGTGCAATTTCCATCACATGTTTAATACTTTAAATACTGAAATAATGTGAGTAGATTTATAGTTTTACCTCAAATAAATAGTCGAATAATTAATACATTATATTCTTCATTTTAGTGTTGCATGTCTCGGTTCTGAACGACTTTATTTGTCTGGATGACTTTGTTGCCATGATACGTACATCAACGTTTTTTCTCCTTTCAGATGATATTTTCGACGCTTGTTTTGCTCGCAATGAAATTGCTGGAAGGTTCGGGTTATAATCGGTTCCTGGAAATATTTTTTATTCAATACTGAAGAGATTAATATTTTATAATTCGTGGAATTCGAAGGAATCAGTTTAGTCTTAAATCGTTTTATGTGGTTATCTTTGAATTTAACTTCAATTGCTGTTACAAACTTTCAACCTGATTGAATTAAAGCTCGAATTTATTAGTTTGCAGTGAAAACATAGTGATTCTATTTCTTACAAACACTTGATTTAATATGTGTCTGCGGTTCAGTTCTTATTTCATGATGTTAATTAACTATTGTGTAAATATGCCAATGACCTGTTTTGGTAGTTTCTCCGCCCCCCTCTGAAATTATGAGTGCTTGAAGTTACCAAAAGTTTTCAATTTCGTGATTGTTGTTCCTGCTCAACAAGAGGAAAAAAGATGGCACAGGCGAAAAGCAATAATGATGAAGATTATGACTTTTCAACTCCTCAACACTTCAGTGATTTGGTGGTCGTCGTCGAAAACACCAAGTTTAACGTCCATAAATGCGTTCTTTCGATGTCTTCTCCTGCGTTTGAAAAACTGCTTACGTTAGATTTCCGCGAAAAGGACGCCAAGCAAATACCTTTACCAAAGAAGCAAAGCGATGAATTTGGTGCTTTTCTAAGAGTGATTTACGCGGACGTAATTTCCCAAGGAAAGCAAATCAACGGTAAGTTTGGTGTAAAAAGTGAGAAAAGTCGAAATGAAGAAACATCATGAATATTCTACGAAAACAACTGAATGGTTGTGTTGAATTTACGAAAATATCAACATTTTATTTATTTTGTTATTTTGCGAATCACTGATTACCAATTTGGGAATCACAAACTTATTTAAAAGATTATTGGATACTTGTAAAACTGAAAATGTTTCTGGAATTTTCTTTCTAACTAATATCTAATACATTTGCAGAGGAAAACTATAAGTTTCTTCTTCGACTTGCTGATGAATACCAAGTCAGTAAAGTCAAATATCTGTGCTGCAAGTTTCTTATCTCAAGCGTCGAAGACTCCAATTGTCTTGGGATTTATAAAGTAGCGGAATCCTCCAACCTTGAAGATGTCATGGAAAAGTGTGCTGAAGTGGCATCTCGCAAACCTTGCTTGGTTTTAGAAAGTTCTGAGGAGTTTCGTGGATTAAAAGCCGAAAATCGGATGAGAGTTTATGCCAAACGAGCCAGATATTTTGATGAAACTTTAAAGGACAAGACCTTTACACAGTGGAAAAGTAGTGAAGACCAGGAGCAAGCACCCTGTTCAATTAGAGAATCACTTCGATAGACTGTTGAACTAGCTAGAATGCCACGCTGCAAAACAAATAACCTTGATTCTTGCACTTCGAAAGGATACCAAATTCCATTTTTCAGTAAGCAATGCGTTTAATTTAGTTTTATGGCTTGTCCTACGATGCTCTGAACCTTATTACCTACTGTGTACCGAATTGAATTTTTTAGTGTGAACTTTTCTCTGAGCATCCATGTAAACCTTGTAAGAGACGAAACAACGAGACTAATGGAGGGTTGTTCAAAGAAATACTTTATGATTTGCAAGGTGTTAAATGTAATGTTTAAACGAACTTGATATTTATATATTTCACGCGCGAAAGCGACAATTTTGTAGCCTTGTTTGTTCAAATATGCTGCAATCTTTTATATCTTTTTTTGTCAGAAATGATTCCAACTTAAGGAAGAATCTATCTATGGGGTGCAATTTCCATCACATGTTTAATACTTGTAATAATGCTGTAGTCAGTGAATAAAACAATAAAAAAGGAATTGCATGTTAAGATCGCTATGGAAAGACATAGTGATTTCTCGAAAGCTTTCAAGATAACGCGGCGAACTCTACAATTTAACAGTCAATAATCGCTTTCAATTCGTATTTTAACTGTTGTAAACGGTCAAACTGATCGCAATAGCTAGGAAGTAATATTTGATTGACAGTATCGAAAACCCAAAGTCCAACGGACATCTCTCCCACCCCCCCTCCACGAATCGCCATTTGGCGAATGAAATGGGAGTTTAAATAAATTCTCACCTGCGAGCTTTCAAAACTTTTTTTTACTTTATTCTCAAATTTATATTGTTCTTTAGCATGTGAAAATGCATCCTACGAATTCATATAACCGCTGATATGTTATGCGTAGACAGAAATTCGGTCACTATTTTAGAATAGTTTTATTGTTTGTTAACCAGACGAGCGATAACTTGGCGAATATAAAAAATACAGCTCACTGGCCCGCATTAATTATGAAGACAAGTCTTATCCTGACGGTGATAAATTAGTCTTGTTATTCAAGTACGTATCCTATTTTGATTTCCTTGAGTTACCTTGCAATTGACTAACTCTGTGGTCCTGATACCACGGGTTAGCTCTGCATCATTATCAAAATGAATTCTTCCTCTAGTACTGAAATAAGTAGTTGAATATTTGATGAAATATCCTTTAAGTGTTGCATCTTTACTGACTTGTCTGGATGATTTCTTGACGCCAAAATCCAAAGTACATGTGTATGTTTTGCTCATAATGAAATTGTTGGAAGGTTCGAGATATGATCAGTTCTTGGAAATATTTTCTAATATATAAATAGATCAATAATTTTATAGATCTATAATTCGTGGTGTAGTCTTGATCGTCATATCTGCTTATCTTTGAATTTAAATCAATTTCTACTGATTGTATGTCTAAACGAAATAGGTCAATTGCTTTTACAAATATTCAACTTTGTTGAATTGGAGCTCGAATTCATTAGTATGAAGTAAAGACTAAGTGATTCTATTTCTTACAAAATTTATTTAATATGTGTCTGCATAGTTCAGAAACTTATTTCATGCTGTTAACTATTGTGTAGATAAGCCAATAACCGCTTTTATTGATTTATTTCCTGCTGTAAGTGGCTAAAGTTACCAAAAGTTTTCAATTTCGTGATTGTTCTTCCTACTCAACAAGAGGAAAAAAGATGGCACAGTCGAAAAGCAATAATGATGAAGGTTATGACTTTTCATGTCCTCAACACTTCAGTGATTTGGTGCTCGTCGTCGAAAACACCAAGTTTTATGTCCATAAATGCGTTCTTTCGATGTCTTCTCCCGTGTTTGAAAAAATGCTTACGTTAGATTTCCTTGAAAAGGACGCCAAGTAAATACATTTACCAGAGAAGAAAAGTGATGAATTTGGTGCTTTTCTAAGAGTGATTTACGCGGACGCAATTTCCCAAAGAAAGCAAATCAACGGTAAGAGTTGGGTAAATAGGAGTGAAAATTACATGAATGTTACCGAAAAGAAAGTTGCGTTAAAGTTAGGAGAAAACATCAACACTTTTGATACGTTTTGTAATTTTGCAATCACTGATTTCCAATTTGGGAATCACAAACTTATTGCTGGGATACGTGTGGTATACCAGGTATAAAATGCATTTGTTTTTTTTCTGATTCTTGCTCCACAAATTGAACAAGAGACCTTTGCGGGTATCTGCCATAGGGTTCCCATATATACTCCAATCAATTATCATGTATCAGATGTCAATCAATGTCACTATGTTTTCAAGTGATTAAGAGAGGGCGGAGCTAGCAGATCACGTGGCACAGGTGGATGTCTACGCATGCTCTATTACGTTGACTGCTGTAAGACAGCCGAACTAGAAATATTAATTTATCAATTTCGCAATCAAGGATTTCAAGACGAGAAGATAGAGATGTTTTTGAAGCGATTATTCCCAAGAATTTTCAATGAACTTCATGAACTTCAAAACCTTGTTTTGCTTTATCTATTGATGATTCATCTACTCGAACAGTATTTTCTGCACGAACAAGCGAAGATCGATGAGGAGAACAGGGTTTCAAGAGTCAGAATATACGATAAGCGATAGTAAATAATATTTCATTCAGTATGACTCGTTATTCTCTTGAACTTGACAATATAGTCATATAACCTATTTTTATGTATTTATATGAACTGTTTTGGTTTCAAAATCTACTCGCAAAGGAACATGAGGTACATAGCAACATTTATTTAATACTCCTATTCCAAGGTTTGATCTTTGTCGTTCGAAGCGTATGATCTCTTTTAATTATTCATCAAAAAATGGCGATTCCTTTGAAAATTTCGTTAAATTATGAAATTTCAATCAATTATGAGAGAGGTTTTGAGCAAGTATTAGCCTGTATTTACGTTTTAAATAAAGCATTTTTGTGCGAATGAGCACGTTTATGAAACCTAATTACGTATGCCAAAATCTGGACCGGAACTGAAATTGGAGTTCCAGATTGAGTTGTTCGATGACTTCGATGAGTAAGGTTTGTCTTGATTTTTCTTTCTGAGAAAAAGTTCACAAATAAATTCTGTATAGTTTTACTGTGCATTACTGATCGACTCAATTCAAACGCCCACTTATTTATTTCATCAAAAACATCAATAAATCACAACACAGGGACCCCAAAAGTGTAAATGTATAACATTACTTCTCTAGATGCGCAAACTTTCCAGCAATCACATCATATATTTCAGTATCATGCCTATATTTCATAACCAGGCCCATCTTTACCAGGTATCCCGAGCGCACCCTGAGCTCAGGGTCTTGTTTAAAAGATTATTGGATACTTGTGGAGGAAAGGAATTCTCCAAATTCATAAATAATCTTTCTAACCGGCTAATAAATATCTAATACTTTTGCAGGCGAAAACTATACCTTTCTCCTTCGACTTGCTGAAGAATACCAAGTCAGTAAAGTAAAACATCTGTGTTGCAAGTTTTTAATCTCAAGCGTCGAAGACTCCAATTGTCTTGGGATTTATAAAGTAGCGGAATCCTACAACCTTGAAGATGTCATGGAAAAGTGTGCAGAAGTGGCATCTCTCAAACCGTACCGTATTTTAGAAAATTCTGAAGAATTTCGTGGATTACAGCTTGAAAGTAAGACGAGAGTTTATGCCAAACGAGTTAAATATTTGGAACAAAATGCATATACATAAATAAATCATTTTTTGTAGTGGGTTACAAATTCAGTATATCTTCAGTATATACATAAACTGTTTTCCATTTTGGCTCACTGTCGCCCCACACGCTAGCACTATATCTTCATGTACAATCAAAAGTTACATACATGTTGAATTTTGCTGAGGGAGGAAACCCAGAGAACCTGGAGTAAAACCCTCAGGTGGCACAGGAGAAAACAACAAACTCTACTGGTTTGAACCAACGACCCCGAACGTAAACTTAACATGGGGGAAAGGAAGACGGTTTAAGAACGTAGACGAACCATGCCACCCCATAAGCAAATGCTACCAGTTTCTAATCTCAAGCCGCGTTGAAGAATCCAATTGTCTTGGGATTTATAAAGTAGCGGAATTACACAACCTTGAAGATGTCATGGAAAAGTGTGCGGAAGTGGCATCTATCATACCGTGCTGGGTTTTAGAAAATTCTAAAATCTTTCGTGGATTAAAAGTCGAAAGTCAGAAAAGGGTCAATGCCAAAAGAGACAGATATTTTGATGAAACTTTAAAGGACACGGCCTTTACACAGTGGAGACGTGTCACACCAAAAGCCAGCATCCTCACTTTGTTCTATTAAAGAATCACGAAAAAAACTAGCTAGAAACCACGTTGGAAAATAGCCTCGATTTCACTCTCAAAAGACTCAAAATTCCATTCATCAATTCCATCCATCAGTAAGGAATGCTTTTAATTGAGTCAAAAGATAAGTTGAAAAGCTATTGGAGAATCTTCTCATGATAAACCTTTGATTGGAGGGAACAACAGACTGTAGAATTATTTGATTTCCACTTGAATCGGCATATATCCCTGACTCCAATACCACTACAAGAATTCCTTATTGCACATTCTCTTAACCGTTACCCGTTCATTATCACCAACCCTCTTGCTATGCAAACGGCTAACTGAAGCATACGATAATGGAAGAGCAGTGGTGAACACATGAATTGATGTTTTTAAAAGCTCTACTGAATGAATCAATAGAAATGGAATCATTGCAAGTTAAAATCGCTGTGTAAAGACGTGACTTCTCGGGAGCTTTCAGCAGCACGCGGCGAACTCTGCAATTTAGTTGTGGAATTATCGCATTGCAATTCGTATTTTAATTAACTGTTGCAAACGGTCAAACTTATCGCAATATCTATGGAGTAATATTTGATCCAACGGACAAGTCTCCCACCCCACACGAATCTACAATCAAGGTTATCCAAAAGGGTTTGTCACAAACATTCTCAAAGAAGTTAAATTTATTGGAAGACAAGAGGCGCTTGAAAAACGAAACACAAAATCGCATCGTAAAATGTTACCATTCGTCACTATGTACAATCCAGCCGTACCTAACATCAAGAACATTTTAATGAAGCATTGGCACCTTATTACTGGCAACCAGAACCTTAAAAGTATCTTTCCTGATCCTCCTTTCGTCTCTTACAAGAGGAATAAATCGCTAAAGACTCGCTAGTCAGAGCGAAAATCCCGAAAAGAGACTAGATATTATTCTAACGAATGTTTGTAGTGTTTAAACTCAATGAGCATAGCGGCAGGGCAGTGGCAATATTATAACACAAGTTTTAATAAATTCTCTCTTGCGAGCTTTCAAAACTTTTTTTACTTTATTCTCAAACTTATGTTCTGTAGCAAGGAAAAACTTACTGACGTTCCGGACTCTAGTCCTTCGTGGGAGCATATAAAAGATCTCTTTCACTACTACTAGTAGCTCACTCTAGATTTTAGCTAGTTATCTCTTCTTGTTCTGTAGCACGTGAAAGGGCATCAAACTAATTCATATAACCGCTGACATGTTATGGGACAGAAATACGGTGAATATTTTAGAATAGTTTTATTGTTTGTCAACTAGACGAGCGATATCTTGGCGAATATTAAAGCAATACAGCTCATGTTCCCACGTTAATTAGTAAGGCATGACGGTCATTTGTAGTCTTGTGATTCAAGTGAGTGTCCTATTCTAAACCTTGCTTTACCTTCGATACACTAACTCTGTTTTAACTGTCCCCACAGGTTAGCTATTTATAACAATGAGTATTGATTCTACCTCGAGTAAATAGTTGAATATATTTTAATTTAGTTGTTGTATGCAGTCATGAACAATTTTACTTGTCTGGATGACTCTGATGTCATGATACGTACATCAACGTTTTATCTCGTTTCAGATGATATTTTCGACGCTTGTTTTGCTCGCAATGAAATTGCTGGAAGGTTTGGGTTATAATCAGTTCCTGGAAATATTTTTTATTCAATACTGAAGAGATTAATATTTAATAATTCGTGGAATTCGAAGGAATCAGTTTAAACTTTTTTCTACATATCTGATTATCTTTGAATTTAAGTTAATTGCTGTTACAAACTTTCAACCTGGTTGAATTGGAGCTCGAATTCATTATTTTGCAGTGAAGACTAAGTGATTCTATTTCTTACAAACACTTGGTTTAATATGTGTCTGCGGTTCAGTTCTTATTTCATGCTGTTAACTCATATTGTGTAAATATACCAATGACCTGTTTTGTTGATTTTCCCCCATCTGTAATTATGAGTGGTTGAAGTTACCAAAAGTTTTCAATTTCGTGATTGTTGTTCCTGCTCAACAAGAGTGAAAAAGATGGCACAGGACGAAAAGCAATAATGATGAAGATTATGACTTTTCATCTCCTCAACACTTCAGTGATTTGGTGCTCGTCGTCGAAAACACCAAGTTTTAACGTCCATAAATGCGTTCTTTCGATGTCTTCTACCGCGTTTGAAAAAATGCTTACGTTAGATTTCCTTGAAAAGGACGCCAAGCAAATACATTTACCAGAGAAGAAAAGCGATGAATTTGGTGCTTTTCTAAGAGTGATTTACGCAGACGTAATTTCCCAAGGAAAGCAAATCAACGGTAGGTGATGCGTAATTACCATTGACAGATAGAGCTAGAAACTGGAAGATGTACTCTTCCAACTGCCTCTCATACAATATCACCCTCTATCAGTCGTAGTTCTTGATAGATATGTCAGTATTTGTTTTGTTTTTAATGTTTCTTATTAGTATTTAGTGTTCGTAAAACGTTTACTTTGGAGGAAGTTTATATGGGACTCTTGTGCTGTTGTTCTTTCTCTCAACTAGTGTTTTCTTAATTTATTTTTAATTAAGTACTAGTTGTAAAGCTGAAAAAATTAAAAATACTTTAAATAATATGAGGAACGTTGAAACAAAGAAAGTTGCGTTTTACAAAATGTTTGAATACTTTTGATACATTTTGCAATTTCACAATGACTGATTGTCAATTTGGAAATCGGAAACTTATTTAAAAGATTATTAGGTAATTTTGGAGGAAAGGAATTCGGCAACTGAAAATCTTTTAAGAATTGTACAAATGTTCATTCTTAACAAATATTTAATACATTTGTAGAGGAAAACTATGCGTTTCTTCTCCAACTTGCTGATGAATACCAAGTCAGTAAAGTCAAATATCTGTGCTGCAAGTTTCTTATCTCAAGCGTCGAAGACTCCAATTATCTTGAGATTTATAAAGTAGCGGAATCCTACAACCTTGAAGATGTCATGGAAAAGTGTGCGAAAGTGGCATCTCGCAAACCGTGCTGGGTTTGGGAAAGTTCTGAAGAATTTGTTGGATTAAAGACCGAAAATCGGATGAGAGTTTATGCCAAAAGAGACAGATATTTTGATGAAACTTTAAAGGACAAGACCTTTAGACAGTGGAAAATTCATGAAGAACAGAAGCCAGCATCTTGTTCTATTAGGGAATCACTTTGATAAACTGATAAACAAGAAGATGGCGCGAAAGCGACTGTTTTGTAGTCTTGTTTGTCCAAATATGCTGCAATCTTCTATTTCTTTTTTGTCAGAAACTATTCCAACTTAAGGAATATCTATCTATGAGGTGCAATTTCCATCACATGTTTAATAATTTAAATACTGAAATAATGTGAGTAGATTTATAGTTTTAATTCAAATAAATAGTCGAATAATTGATAAACTATATTTTTCATTTTAGTGTTGCATGTCTCGGTTCTGAACGACTTTATTAGTCTGGATGACTTTGTTGCCATGATACGTACATCAACGTTTTTTCTCCTTTCAGATATTTTCGCCGCTTGTTTTGCTCGCAATGAAATTGCTGGAAGATTTGGGTTACAATCGGTTCCTAGAAAAAAATTTTATTCAATATTGAAGAGATTAATAGTTTATAATTCGTGGAATTCGAAGGAATCATTTTAGTCTTAAATCGTTGTATGTGGTTATCTTTGAATTTAACTTCAATTGCTTTTACAAACTTTCAACCTGATTGAATTAAAGCTCGAATTTATTAGTTTGCAGTGAAAACTTAGTGATTCTATTTCTTTCAAAAAACTTGATTTAATATGTGTCTGCAGTTCAGTTCTTATTTCATGCTGTTAACTATTGTGTAAATGTGCCAATAACCTGTTTTGGTAGTTTCTCCGCCCCCCTCTGTAACTATGAGTGCTTGAAGTTACCAAAAGTTTTTAATTTCGTGATTGTTGTTCCTGCTCAACAAGAGGAAAAAAGATGGCACAGGCGAAAAGCAATAATGATGAAGATTATGACTTTTCATCTCCTCAACACTTCAGTGATTTGGTGCTCGTCGTCGAAAACACCAAGTTTAACGTCCATAAATGCGTTCTTTCGATGTCTTCTCCCATGTTTGCAAATATGATTACGTTAGATTTCCGCGAAAAGGACGCCAAGCAAATACCTTTACCAAAGAAGAAAAGCGATGAATTTGGTGCTTTTCTAAGAGTGATTTACGCGGACGTAATTTCCCAAGGAAAGCAAATCAACGGTAAGTTTGGTGTAAAAAGTGAGGATAGTCGAAATGAAGAAACATCATGAATGTTCTACGAAAACAACTGAATGGTTGTGTTGAATTTACGAAAATGTCTACATTTTATTTATTTTGTTATTTTGCGAATCACTGATTACCAATTTGGGAATCACAAACTTATTTAAAAGATTATTGGATACTTGTAAAACTGAAAATGTTTCTGAAATTTTCTTTCTAACTAATATTTAATACATTTGCAGAGGAAAACTATGAGTTTCTCCTTCGACTTGCTGATGAATACCAAGTCAGTAAAGTCAAATATCTGTGCTGCAAGTTTCTTATCTCAAGCGTCGAAGACTCCAATTGTCTTGGGATTTATAAAGTAGCGGAATCATACAACCTTGAAGATGTAATGGAAAAGTGTGCAGAAGTAGCATCTCTCAAACCGTGCCGTATTTTAGATAATTCTGATGAATTTTGTGAATTACACCCTGAAAGTAAGATGAAAGTTTATGCCAAAAGAGCCAAATATTTAGAACAAAATGCATATGCATAAATAAATCACTTTTTCGTTCCATGTACTGCAAGTTTCTAATCTCTGTTGTTGAAGAATTCAATTCTATAACCTTAAAGATGTAATGGAAAAGTGTGCGAAAGTGGCATCTCGCAAACCGTGCTGGGTTTTGGAAAGTTCTGAAGAATTTTGTGGATTGAAGACCGAAAATCAGAAGATGGTATATGCCAAACGAGCCAGATATTTTGATGAAACTATAAAGGACAAGACCTTTAGACAGTGGAAAAGTAGTGAAGACCAGGAGCAAGCACCTTCTTCAATTAGAGTATGACTTCGATAGACTGATAAGCTAGCTAAAATGCCAAGTTGCAAGAAAACCCTTGATTCTTTCACTTTCAAATGATACGAAATTCCATTTATCAGTAAGCAATGCGTTTAATTTGGTTTTATGGCTTGTCCTATGCAGCTCTGAACCTTATTACGTACTGTGTACCGAATTGAATTTTTTAGTGTGAACTTTTCTCTGAGCATCCACGTAAACCTTGCAAAAGACGAAACAACGAGACTAATGGAGAGTTGTTCAAAGAAGTACTTTATGATTTGCAAGGTGTTAAATGTAATGTTTAAACAAACTTGACATTTATATATTTCACGCGCGAAAGCGACAATTTTGTAATCTTGTTTGTTCCAATATGCTGCAATCTTTTATTTCTTTTTTTGTCAGAAATGATTCCAACTTAAACAAGAATCTATCTATGTGGTGCAATTTCCATCACATGTTTTATACTTTAAATACTGAAATAATGTGAGTAGATTTATAGTTTTACCTCAAATAGTCGAATAATTGATAAACTACATTTTTCATTTAGTGTTGCATGTCTCAGTTATAAACGACTTTTACTTGTCTGGATGACTTTGTTGCCAGGATACGTACATCAAACGTTTTTTTTCGTTTCAAATATTTCGCCGCTTGTTTTGCTCACAATGAAATCGCTGGAAGGTTTGGGTTACAATCAGTTCTTGGAATCATTTTTTATTCAATACTGAAGAGATTGATATTCAATAATTCGTGGAATTCGAAGGAATCAGTTTAGACTTATATCGTTATATGTGATAACCTTTGGATTTAAGTCAATTGCTTTTACAAATTTTTAATATGATTGAATTAAAGCTCGAATTCATTAGTTTGCAGTGAAAACTTAGTGATTCTATTTCTTTCAAAACCTTAATTTAATATGTGTCTGCGGTTCAGTTCTTATTTCATGCTGTTACCTGTTGTGTAAATGTGCCAATAACCTGTTTCGTTAGTTTCTCCGCTCCCCCCTGTAATTATAAGTGGTTGAAGTTACCAAAAGTTTTCAATTTCGTGATTCTTGTTCCTACTCAAAGAGAGCGATAAAGATGGCACAGGCGAAAAGGAATAATGATGAAGATTATGACTTTTCATCTCCTCATTGATAGCATTGAAAACCCAAAGTTCAATAGACATCTCCCTCCCCCACCCCCCAACCCCCACGAATCTCCATTTGGCGTATTAAATGGGAGTTTTAATAAATTCTCTCCTGCGAGCTTTCAAAGTTTTTTTTACTTTATTCTCAAACTGATATTGTTCTGTAGCAAGAAAAAACTTACTGACGTTTCGGACTCTAGTCCTTCGTCGGAGTAAAAGAGCTCTTTCACTACTACTAGTAGCTCACTCTAGTTTTTAGCTAGTTATCTCTTCTTGTTCTGTAGCATGTGAAAGGGCATCAAACTAATTCATATAACCGCTGACATGTTATGGGACAGAAATACGGTGAATATTTTAGAATTTTTTTTTTTAAGTCGAAAAGGTTTTTTGTAGGTTGGATTCATACTATGAAACTAAAATTGACTAATCCACCTTTAAATAATTTTATATTTTCCTTAGCTTTCGACCGACACGGTCATCCTCAGAGGAATTAAAATCGATACAATATTAACAAAAACTACGCGATCAAACGTTGTACAAATGCGCAATACTCAGACTCAAGACGCAGACTCATCAACCTTAAAATAGTTTTATATTTTCTTTAGCTTTCGACCGACACGGTCATCCTCAAAGGAACCAACAAGACCCGAATATCAGGTTTACTATGGAAAGATACTCTGAAGCGAGACTTCCGTTTTTGGATACTTTAAATAGAGTGTCTGAAGATGGTGGAATTAAGATTTCAATCTTTCGCAAGAAAACACGCGCAGACAGATATTTGTCATACGATTGTCATCATCCTTTAAACCACAAAGCAGCTGTAGTTCACACTCTTGCTTATTGTAAAGAAACTCTGCTTAGTGACCAGGATTCAAAGGAGAAGGAGGAAGATCATCTCACAGAGAGTCTAACACAAAATGGCTACCCTATGAAATTTATCAAGAAACACTCAGTCATGCGTAAAAAGAACACAGAGAACGATGAAACAGAAGATCCGAAAGGCTTTGCGGTGTTACCGTAAGTGAAAGGAACTACTGAGAAGATCACTAGAATTCTTTCACACCATAACATCAGATGTTGCATGAGACCAGAAAGAACTCTAAGGAATGTCATATCTAGACCAAAAGACCAGGTCCCCCAGGAGAAGCAAGAAGCAAGAAGAAGTAATTTATTCCATTCCTTGCGATAAATGTAGTATCAAGTACATCAGGGAAACAAGCAGAGCTCTTGGAACTAGGTGCAAAGAACATCAGGCGGCTGTGCGTCTCAACAAGGCAGAAAGATCAGCCTTAGCCCAGCATGCACATGAAACGGGGCACTCAATCCAATGGGATAACATTTCAATCGTAAGAAAAGGGCAAAGATTGAACCAAAGAAAGTGATTGGAAGCATGTGAGATATCAAAGCAAAAGGACATTATTTTTAATAGAGACAGTGGCAGAATACTGACAGCAAATTACATAAATATATTGTGATTTTCAATGCTCGTGCTTTCAGGTTTGATCGCGTAGTTTTTGTTAATAATGTAACGTATTTTAGTTCCTCTGCGCAAGGAAACACGTTAAAATTTTAATTGTGTTGATTTATCTTCGATTTTTATAGTGCACGTATTCTAAGATATGACAGGTGTTCCTTGTTTACTTGCGCGCGCTACACTAGTCGGGCTAGCGAATTTACTCCGAAAACCGACGAATATCTTGCGAGGAGTGGAGCGACGTGTTAAAAGGAAGGGGAGTGAAACTGTAAACCATGTGACCCTTTTCAGCCAATCGAACAATCCAAAATGAAAATGATTTTCGCTCTATGCTGGTATAGCAGTTTCCTAATACACTCGGACACTGGTGAAAAACGCACTGCGCACGCTCGGAGATGGCGTACGTAACTAAGGGCAACTCATATTTTTGATGCCAGTGTTTTGATTGTTTTCTAATTGTTTTACAAAATCACAAAACCTAAGAAAAATACTGAAAACTTAAGAGTTTTCTTTTTGCAATAGCAAGATAATTTCAATTGTGATACACTGCTGATTTATACAAAAAAACTTTTGTTTATACCAAAGCAAAAATTATTGTTGAAAATGTCGCCACTAGCGGCCCGACGTCGACATCCAGCATGGCTAATTTGCAGATAATCACATGGTTGGATTCTATGTAAAGAAATCTAAAAATATCTGTAAAATTCCAAAACGAATATTTAAGGAATAGCCTTGTCAGTTAAAATAAGGCATACTTTTATAGATGTGATAAATTGCTATTGTTTGCCATTTTGTTTTTTCTCCCAACGCATGCGCAGTGCGTTTTTCACCAGTGTCATACACTCGTCATTCCCTTCCTTACGCGATCGTTAGCCATTCGGATCGGCCGAAACCAAAACACTACGAGGAACGCCTGTCACATGATATATTGCGCGCGCTAGATCAACGAAGAACGATAACTTTATTAACATAAACAAAATTTTAATGTGCTCCCTTGCTCTGAGGATGACCGTGTACAGTTACAGAAACAATTCACAGGCCTGCAAGTCTTGTCCTAACGGTCATATGTTAGTCTCGTGCTTCAAGTACGTGTGTCCTATTCTGACCTTGTTTCACCACCTTGTTTCACTTGTTTCACGTTTCACCAACTTTGTTTTCATGTTTCGACAGGTTAGGTATTTATAATAATGAGTATTGATTCTACCTCGAGTAAATAGTTGAATATCTTTTAATTTAGTTGTTGTATCTCTCAGTCATGAACGACTTTATTTGTCTGGATGACTTTGATGTCATGATACGTACATCAACGTTTTTTTTCTCGTTTCAGATATTTTCGACGCTTGTTTTGCTCGCAATGAAATTATTAGAAAGTTCGAGTTATGATCAGTTCCAGGAAATATTTGCAATTTAATACTTATTAGATTAATATTTTCTATTTCGTAGAGAGGTTGAAGGAATCGGTTTAAACTTATATCGTCATATCTAATGATCTTTTAAGTCAATTTCTTTCAAATTTTCAACCTGGTTGAATTGGAGCTCGAAGCATTAGTTTGCAGCGAAGACTGAGTGATTCTATTTCTTTCAAACACTTGATTTAATGTGTCTGCAGCTCAGTTCTTATTTCATGCTGTTAACTGTTGTGTAACTGTTGTGTAAGTTTTCAATTTCGTGATTCTTGTTCCTGCTCAACAAGAGGAAAAAAGATGGCACAGGCGAAAAGCAATAATGATGAAGATTATGACTTTTCATGTCCTCAACACTTCAGTGATTTGATGCTCGTCGTCGAAAACACCAAGTTAAACGTCCATAAATGCGTTCTTTCGATGTCTTCTCCCGTGTTTGAAAAAATGCTTTCGTCAGTCGGTTTCCGTGAAATTGACGCCAGTGAAATAGATCTACCAGGCAAGAAAAGAGCTGTATTTGGTGCTTTCCTAAGAGTGATTTACGCAGACGTAATTTCCCAAGGAAAACAAATCAACGGTAAGTGTGGCGTAAAAAGTGAGAAAAGTCGAAATAAAGAAAGATTTTGAATGTTTTCCGAAAAAAAAAATTGTGTTAAATTTAAGAAAATGTCAAACTTTGATTTACCTTGTTATGATTTTGCAATCACTAACTTCCAATTTGGGAATCAGAAACTTATTTAAAATATTATTGGATACTTGTTCGAGGAAAGGAATTCGCCAACTTAAAATCTTTCAACAATTTCACAAATCTTCTTCATTCTTAACAAATATTTAATACCTTTGCAGAGGAAAACTATGAGTTTCACGGTCCCGCATTAATTATTAAGGCAAGTCTTATCCTGACGGTGATATATAATTCAAGTACGTGTCCTATTTTGATTTCCTTGAGTTACCTTGCATTTGACTAATTCTTTGGTCATGTCCCGACGGGTTAGCTACGCTCGATACCAAATATGAATTCTTTCTCTAGTAAATAAGTAGTTGAATATTTGGTGAAATATCCTTTAAGTGTTGCATCTTTACTGACTTGTCTGGATGATTTCTTGACGCCAAAATCCAAAGTACATGTGTATGTTTTTCTCATAATGAAATTGTTGGAAGGTTCGAGTTATAATCAGTTCTTGGAAATATTTTTGATTATATAAATAGATCAATAATTCTATAGATCTATAAAATTCGTAGAACTCAAAGGAATAGGTCTAGTCTTATATCGTCATATCTAATTATATTTGAATTTAAATCAATTTCTACTGAAGTGGATAAAGTTACCAAAAGTTTTCAATTTCGTGATTGTTGTTCCTACTCGACAAGAGCGAAAAAGATGGCACAGGCGAAAATTAATAATGATGAAGGTTATGACTTTTCATCTCCTCGACACTTCAGTGATTTGGTGCTCGTCGTCGAAAACACCAAGTTTTATGTCCATAAATGCGTTCTTTCGATGTCTTCTCCCGTGTTTGAAAAAATGCTTACGTTAGATTTCCGCGAAAAGGACGCCAAGCAAATACCTTTACCAGAGAAGAAAAGCGATGAATTTGGTGCTTTTCTAAAAGTGATTTACGCAGACGTAATTTCCCAAGGAAAGCAAATCAACGGTAAGTTTGGTGTAAAAAGTGAGAAAAGTCGAAATGAAGAAACATTACGAATAGTCTTCTAAAAAAATATTTGTGTTAAATGAAAATATCAACCTCTGATTCACTTTGTTATTTTGCAATCACTATTACCAATTTGGGAATCAGAAACTTATTTAAAAGATTATTGGACACTTGTCGAGGAAAAGAATTCGTGAACTAAAAATCTTTCAACAATTTCACAAATCTTCTTCATTCTTAACAAATATTTAATACCTTTGAAGAGGAAAACTATGAGTTTCTCCTCCAACTTGCTGAAGAATACCAAGTCAGTAAAGTCAAATATCTGTGCTGCAAGTTTCTTATCTCAAGCGTTGGAGAATCTAATTGTCTCGGGATTTATAAAGTAGCGGAATCCTACAACCTTGAAGATGTCATGGAAAAGTGTGCTGAAGTGGCATCTCGCAAACCTCGCTGGGTTTTAGAAAGTTCTGAGGAGTTTCGTGGATTAAAAGACGAGAATCAGAAGATGGTAATTGCCAAACAAGCCAAATATTTTGATGAAACTTTAAAGGACAAGACCTTTACGCAGTGGAAAATTCATGAAGGACAGGAGCTAGCACCTTGTTCAATTAGAGAATCACTTCGATAGACTGTTAAACTAGCTAGAATGCCACGTTGCAACAAAAACATTGATTCTTTTCACTTTCGAAGGATACCAAATTCCATTTATCAGTAAGCAATAAATATAGTCTTTAATCAGTAAGCAATACGTTTAATTTAGTTTTATGGCTTGTCCTACGATGCTCTGGACATTATTACGTACTGTGTACTGAATTGAATTTTTTAGTGTGAACTTTTCTCTGAGCATCCATGTAAACCTTGCAAGAGACGAAACAATGAGACTAATGGAGGGTTGTACAAAGAAGTACTTTTTGTAGTGTATGGTACTCATTGACTGTAATAGCGATGAACAAAAAGATGTACATTTATATATTAGTATAGTGTACAGTACTAAGTACCGTTCTTTTGTTAGCACTGTAATCCTGGTAGGGAAAGGAGAAGATTCATTAGTGAGATTAATAGAGCTATGTACAGAAGTACTTTATGATTTTGAGCTTGCAAAACTACGCAATGCTGTTAAAACAAATTTGTAATTTTTGTTGCGCGCAAATGCGACAATTTTGTTGGGTCTAAAACCATTAATCTAGCTATAATGCAATGTTATCATACGTTTAATACGGTTGAACCTGTAGACTTATAGTTACTTGTGCACACATTAACCGAGATCACTTGAAGAAAGTTAACCACATAGAGTGAAAACAAAGGAATCAAACTTTAGTCAAGCTTTCACCAATCAAGAGCAAGCAACCAAGGATTGACATCTGAGAAAAGTCTTAGATGTGAACAAGAACTTTCGGAATGAAGGTGAATAAACGATTGTGATTGGCTGAGGTGAATATGGGATACTATATTTTGCTATCTCATGATTGGCTAAGTTTTTCCCCTGACTTTGTCACAGTTTTTCCTGTAAGAGTGTGTCAATAAAGTTAAAGGTCATTTAAAAAAATAGCACATATTGTAGGACAAGATCAATTCTTTAGTGACTTAAAGGTTATGAACAACTACCAGAATCCGTTGTACCGAATCTTTTATCATCATTAACATCATCTCACTATTCTAATGAAGCAATAAGAGATTTGATGGAAAAGTGATAACATTATACAGTAATAACGGCAGGCTGTGGAGAAATGTGAATTGATTCAAGGACAAACACCGCTCCACGGAATCGTAACTTCAACGACAGTGATGAGACATATTCGAAGCTCTAATAATTTATCAATAAAGAACGATTTGTATAAACGTTTAAACAACTACATACAGACATATCGTATCTTCTCGGACGTTTTACATGAAACCTGCTATTTGGCGTTGAATCGCTTTCAATTTTTATTTTTATTTTGTATTTTTACGGTTGGATTTTTGAATTACAGCAACAAAAATCCAAATACGGACATCGGTCATCTACAACATTGGGATTACAGTTCTGAACCCCAACAACTATTAAAAATTATTCGAAAAAAATAAATTCGTTAGATGTTTTTGAATCCATTTGTTGGGATGCTTGTGTCCAATTGTTTCAATCTAGCAGACACCTTAACACCGCAGTTCTTACCAAAATAACCCATCTGCTCGCATAATGGCCGGTTATACCTACTACATAACATCCCACTTCAAATGTCGTATCTCTAAACATACTTCTAAAAATTCTTTGATGTTGAAAACGGTTAACAATAACAGATAAAGTGTCTACAGCCGTAAAACGAACAGTTGGTTCGGGCTTCTGGTAAATACAATGATAGCAGATAGAAATCTTTCACTAATCTTTGTATAAAAACAAGAAACGTATTCTTTACATATAAAACTTACGTTTTTTTCAGTTATTTTTTGACCAAAATTGATCCAAAAGGGTAAAATTCCATTTTTGCCGCCATTCTTCTCTTTCACCTTATTTATTACATCACTAACCAGGTGACGTACTTGGACCAAGGTGCTATTCATCTAACTGGTTTAACAGGTTATGTGGTTAACCTAAATAAAACATAACCTGTTTTTTCTACAGGTTGATATTGTAAACTGAGTTTGACCTTTTGGCCAATGAAGCGTCTCTCTGCTCCTCTAGACTGAAAAAAATCAAAGTTTTACCGAGTCTTTTTCAAGGCTGACTTCCGAACCAAATCAATAACTATAATAAATAAACAAATAGAAAAATAGAAATGACATGTAATGATTAAAGTTATCTAAAGAAAGAATAAAGTGGGGGAAAAAAGAGATGAAATAAGGAAATAAGTAAAGAGAAAATAAGTTGGAATAAAATAAGATGAAATGCAATTCAATGCAATAACGAAGAAAAGCCAAAAGAAAAAGCAACCTGTACCATAAAGTGCAGATTCCAAGCTTCATTTTTGGACGACGCGCTCGAATCAATCAACAACATAAATATTAGATTTATTAATTTATTATATATTCAATAACTTTCACCATAAAACATAAGAATAAAGGTGAAAAATCTGAACAACCGAACAATTACTACGAAAACAAAAAATATTAACTAAAGAAAAAGATTTGGTGAGGGTCACACAACAGAGCGAGTCTCCAAATTAAGTCTGCCCTGGAAGTAACTAATAGTAACTAAACAAGGTTCATCTTTTTTCTAGAGATTTATTTCGTATTGAAAATTTAGAACTTATCCCTTAACAGATATTACGTTTGCAAAATTCTATACAGTTTTGATGGTCTATGCAAGAACCCTCAAAATAAAATCCAGGGTCTTTTCAACAACAAAGATGTAAAATCATACTTAGTAAGTTTTTAGACAGTAATATCTTATATTGGAATTTCCAAATTAGTTAAGAGAAAGTACGCTATTATTTGAGGGGAGGCGTGAGAATTCATATTCAACTTTTTAAAAGATGGTTGTCCTCCCCTCCCCCCCATCTTTTTACAACTTTGTCAAAATAGAAAGGATGGACCTTCCCTCAAAGTTAATTTTTTTTAAATACGAATGATCCTCCTAGGCCTCTCTGAATCCCCAGCCCCACCCCCCCTAAAGAAAAGAAGAAAAAAGTGCCTTGCATTAGCCCAACATGTGTCATATTTCATTTTACTTCTCTCTGACAGTGTCATTCAAACCTAACCTTAAGACCAATTTATTCCAAAAGGCATTTAATTGGCAGATGTAGATAGATTTAGTATTATTTTGCATTCTCAACAATCCAATATCGACGTTTTAAATTATGGACATTTATATTATTATAATTATTATAATTCAAAACTATTATATTCATAAGTTTCGTAGATGAGTTTTATGTCTATAAGCTATATTCTTTACTACTTCAGTATTCAAATAAAATTGTCTCAAATACTCACATGTAAGTGATAGTGATAACACAGTAGCCTTGAGAGTTAATGGTTTGAACCCAGGTAGTGTTGAAGTTTGTTGTGAAGTGTGATCGTCCTGGTGAGCGTAGTCTTGAGAAAGACGGTTGTTGGTGGTGACTAACGTTTCGACAACTTGAGTGGGAGTCATCTTAACAGAGTCCAGTAAGTAAACGAGAGAATAAACAATAGCCTTGGTTGGTTAACTAAAGTTACGGTAGGTAACGTATTAGGACCAAACTTGAACTCGATTACCAATGCATTCCAACACAAAGACCTGACCATGATTTGTAACAACAACATCAGCAGGGCTTCGTGTTCCAACATCCAACCCACCAAATGATCTTATGAATTGTCCATCTTGAGTTAGCAACTGGACACGGTGGTTTTTCACGTCGCAGACAAGAATCATGTCCGGGCCAAAGATTCCCAATCCTCCAATTCCATTAAACTGGCCATCCTTCTTTCCCTTCTTTCCAAATTTGCACAAAAACTTTCCATTCTTGTCAAAAACGGCAATAAAGTCTTTCTCAAAATAAGAAATGAAATACTTGCCATCACGATATGCGATGTAGCAAGGCTTCTCATCTTTGCCAAGACTGGCCTGGAATTCAAAAACCAATTCCCCTTGATTGGTGAAAATCTTGACGCTGGAGTTTATGCCAAGATTATCACTTCCCCAACACGTAACTGCGATGTTATTATCTTCTGTAGTGCACATTGCACCAGGGCGAAACCACCCGACAGGTCTATAAATTGTTTTTACAAAAGTACCATTCAAATCGAATACTTGGATCCTACCATGATTATCAGGCTGGTCGATGACAATGATTTTGTCTTCGTTGAAAACGGCACCAAAAGGCTTAAACAATGCACTTTCTCCTTGGGAAAAATCTCGAAGATGTTTTCCCTCGAGATTGAATATCTGTACTCGATGATTATTGCATTCTGCAATTGCAATCTCGCCTTTATCACTGAGAGATATAGTTGTAGGTTTGTCAAGATGACCTTTACCAGCTCCTCTTTCTCCAAACATTTTCACAAGTTTAAACTCGATTTTTGCATCCAGCGAGTTTGTCTTTTGAGGCGAGTTCTGTATGGGATCACCTCCAATATTCACCTGGATTTCATGGAGTCCAGGTCTTTTCGCTTTATAACTTAAGTGACATTTCCCTGCTTGCCTGCCAACGACTTTCTTTTCTACCTCATTGCCCTCGACGTCTGTGATCATTATATCAAAAGTCTCTTCTCTTGTGTAACACAATTCTCCTTCAGCATTTCTTGTGACAATATGAAACTCGTGTTCAAATCCACATCGAATTTCCTTCAATCCCTCGATTGTACATCTTAAAGGATCTGTAACATGTTTTTTGAAGTTACCGACGTTTTGCAAGGACTCCAAAACATCATGATTAGCCGTATATTTGTATGTCGCATTACGGTGAATTGACTTGCTAAGCAAAGCCGTAAGCGTGTCTAACAATGTCTGACCTCTTTGCTTTACAGCTTCTTCATTCTCAAGGATCTCACATGCAACATTCCTCTCCTGTACTAATTGGCAGTACTGCTTATATTCATTTAAGTGGTCAATCCCGTTGTTTAAATCAGCTTGCTCTTCTTTGATTTCCACTTTTTTTTCAAGTAAGACTTTATCTAAGGTTTCAATCGTTTTAATCTCATGTTGTTTTAGTGTCTGGATCAAAGCGTATACGGTATTATGGACGTCTTGCTTTGCTGACTCTATTTCGTTTTGTATCCTTTGCATATTTTGCTTGGACTGTTCTAATTCTTCTTTGTATTTGTCGTTCAACTGATGGAGTCGATTCTTGTCTTGTTCCATGGCTGTTTTAATCTCTTCAGAAGCTTCCTCTAAACTGCACATGCAATGATTTTGATGATATAAAGTGGCACACTTTTGACAAATACATTGTCTACAGTTCTTCTCTTTGCAATAGTATTCAAGCCTTTTTTTCTCGTGAAACTTCGCTTTACATAGCATTTGATTCTTGATGTAATTATCCACGTTTTCTTGCTTAAACTCTTTCAGCATCATGATGTTGTGATCTGTTCGAAGTTGTTTTATTTTCATATGTGAGTCGATGCAGTCTTCACAAATCAATCCGTTACATTCTGGGCAAAACGCCGCCAAAACTTGAGATTTTTCACAACTCGCACATTCGGGTAAACTCTTTTGCTCGTGATCAGAATTGCTTTTCATAGCGTGAAGAAGTCGCAGGAAGAGCATTGAAATAGAATGAGGAACGAAGCTTCGAAGCATCGCCATTTGGTAAATCAATTTCTTCTGTTTTACACGTTGGACATGTAAACTCAACGGCTTGAAGCTTGCACGTCTCGTACCAATCATGAATACATTTTGAACAGTAGCTGTGAAGACAAGGAAGTGCCTTGGGGTTTTCAAAAATTCCTAGGCAAATCGAACAAGTTAGTTCTTTTTCTAGGTCATCGACGTATGCTTTTAAAGTAGCCATTATGTACTTTTAAGTGTTAAAACACTGCAGCTACCAAGACAAAGTAGAATTTGAATTTTTCCGAGAATTATCTTGCCTCGTTTTGAAACTTGGAACGAGCGCGAAGGATGATGGTTGGAAGTTGATAAATACGATTTGCAGGAACGTACGTAGTCCTGTAAAAATATCAAATAACAAATAGGAATTAATTATTTTTTGAGCAAAACAGGATAGTTATTATATAGTTACAAATTTTTTCGGTATTGAATTTATTTACGCAAAAAGGAAGACAGTCGCAGGATATAGCGCATATAGCAGCACTTAGCGCGCGCGGATGGCGTCAGCACTGTGCTAAAAATATAAATGTATCCCGACCGGGAAATGTCGGGAAATAAGTTGCACATGACAAGAATGGTGAAAATAAACGAGTGCACGTGATCAGAACGTTTAAAGTACTGATGGCGAGTTAATATTTTGAACCAATCACAAACAACAAAGCGGGAGCAGGTATTTTGCTGGAATTTTCAGAATGAATGGAGCTCAAAGGAAAAAAGCAGAGATCTTCCAGTGTTTCTAGAGAGGAACTACAGACTTTCATCGAGAAAAAGGATTTGGAAAATACGAAAAACGTGGCTAAAAATACTATTGCTACTCTCGTCGCTCGCTTTTTTGTAGCGAAATACAAGACCGTATGTGAGTTGTATTTGTAAAATCATTGGTCAGTCTTCATGCATGCAGTCTTCATGCATGCAGTCTTCATGCATGTTATTGAAAAAATAGCTCGCTAAGTAAAGTCCTTATAAACTGACTTCTCAGTATTTCTCAATTGCTATATAACAAAACACTTACAGTCTGGTCCCTTGGGAAATTAATTAGTTTTATTTTCCCCTCGAGTTTAGATGTTTCGAGACACCCGGGAAAACAAAAATATTTCCCTCGTGACCAGACATTAAGTCATCGGTTCACTTTTGGGAAAAATTGAAAGCAGTGTCCAAGTGTATTGTTTTTGACCAATCATCACCCAGTATCTCGTGACAACTAAGTATAGGTTAATAAACGGGTGTTTTATTGCTTCTTAGGGCTTTTACATCAATATAAAAGTGTCAAACTCCCCGCGCAGCAAACTGAAAACGAAAACTGGTAAGTCAACTGATTCATTTTAAGTTTTAAAACTTAATGACTAAATGACTAAATTTAAAGCTTTAGTGAACTATTCAATTTTTGTTAAAGATTTTTTTTTTGTGAAATTTCTAACAACATTTGCGACTCATTCCCCGTCGAAATCTAGCCGGATATTTTTTAAAAACGCTCCTTTGCGCGTTGGCTTGAACCGCAACTTTCGAAGCAGATATGTCGAGTGGACGGGAAAAAAGGATTCGAAATTATTTTTTTTCGAAACGGAATAACAAAGTTTCGTTTTTAATTATCCTGAGCGCCTCAGTTGGTTTTTCGTTTCTACAAAAGTACAGTTTCAAAAGTATTAGTATGTCATTCTACTTATTATAAGCGTAGTGTCGATATTCCAAGTAACGAAACCGTTTTTTCAAAATTTTTGAAGAAAATAGTTTATGATTGAAAGAAGACAAGTCAACAAAATGCGGGAAAAAAATTAAAATAATAATTAAAAAAACAGCTTACGTGGCATCAATAATTAAGCAGCTCAAACGCACATCCATGCATATTCTTAGGCCCTGGCTAAACGAAGAAACATGTTTACCGCGCGTATAATTCCTCGATGTTTCCAAACCGTTTAGCCACATGCGAAACATTGCTTCGTGCAACAAATTTTGCTTCCAAGACGCAAAAATGTTTTTGCTGTGCGGCAGAAACGTTTTATGCTTCCAAGACGCATGGAAACATTGTTTCCCGATGTATAATGAAAGTTTTGCCACCTTGCGAAATATTTACAACAACAATGAAAACAACAAGAACGAAAACAGCAACAACAAAACACAACAACAACAAAAAGTTACAAACTTATAAACATTCAAGATTTCAATTGTAAAAATACAAAAACACTGTTCGATCTTCTTGGGACTTAAGTAATATATGAACTTTTTATGTTAAATTTAGTTTATAAACCATTATAAGCTTAGTGTCAATATTCTGTGCCAAACTCGTATTCTTTCCAGGTTGAATCGACTATTGTCTATGTACGGGTGGTGATAATGATGTAGACTTATGGGTTCAGTTTTAAATAAATCATTTCCTTCACTATCAGGGGCATAACCAGGGAGGGGTGCGTACCCCTTACACCTCTCCCCTGGATCGTCATAATAACATGAAACATGCCAACCTCTGGGCTGATCTAAGTCAGGGCATGGCTAACTCACAGATAGAACCCTGAAACAACCTCTGAGCTGATCTAAGTCAGGGCATGGCTAACTCAAAGATTGAACCCTGAAACAACCTCTGGGCTGATCTAAGTCAGGGCATGGCTAACCCACAGATAGAACCCTGAAAAAACCTCTGGGCTGATCTAAGTCAGGGCATGGCTAACTCACAGATAGACCCCTGAAACAACCTCTGGGCTGATCTAAGTCAGGGATATGGCTAACTCACAGATAGAACCCTGAAACAACCTGTGGGCTAATCTAAGTCAGGGTTTGGCTAACTCACAGATTGAACCCTGAAACAACCTCTGGGCTGATCTAAGTCAGGGTTTGGCTAACTCACAGATTGAACCCTGAAACAACCTCTGGGCTGATCTAAGTCAGGGCAAGACTAACTCACAGATCTAACCATGAAATAACCTCTGGGCTGATCTAAGTCAGGGTATGGCTAACTCACAGATCAAACCCTGAAACAACCTCTTGGGCTGGTCTAAATTTAGCTTGTTGGATAGAAGGAAACCGGAGAGCCTGGACATTATTTCCTCCAATCAAGGGAGAGACCCGATCGAAACCCGATACTATACGGCCCTGTCACCGTCAGTTCATTCCATAAACTATGTATTTGGTGGAACCAGGAAGCTCTGTTCTATACTTTTGGCCTAGATTATACATTATTACTCTTTATTCATATTTTGAAAGATTGATCCAAGTGATCAGAGGTGACTACTATCATCCCAATTTTACCTGAATCCCCTCCTTGACATGATTTATCAAGTTACAATACATTTTTAGTTTTAGGTATTTTTTCTTCAATGTTTCAATTTCCAGAAAAAGCAATGTTGTCAGCGGGTTTTCTTCTAATTGTGACATGCGCAGTAGCCACCAACGGATCGGGTCCCTTCAGAGGTGTTTGTAGAAGGCAGGGCATTTTCCAGAAAATTGGAAAAGGTAAAATGATGAACAACTAATATATTTTGTATAGGAAAATTATTGGTGAAATGAATTCTTTTTACATTTGTAGATCGGGTTTTGCAGAAACACGTGATAGCAAGTCATGACGTCAGCTCCGGTCTGGATTGTGCACAGCAATGTCTTGGTACAGCTGGTTGTAAGTCGTACAATTGCCAAGAAACTGGTTCTCCATTACATAAGTGTGAGCTTAGTAACCAGACGAAGACCGTAAGGCCATCAGATTACGTCATCAAAGTTGGGTTTTCTTATAATGATGCTGAACATTTCGTAAGTATGGACCCCTCGTTTTATGAGTCCCAAGGAGGATGGGCTACTTCGACGATACGGCGGCCATCTTGGTTCGCAAGTCATTAGAGGCCTCCAGGGGGCAAATAAAGTTTGCTATCAGTAAATAGCCTTCGATTGATATTAACAACTCACCACAAGAGAATACAACAAAAGATGAATACGACGTTTGCATGATGGCGTCATTTGACTCCCACTACCAAGATGCTTCGCGAATTTTCTTTCTAATTCAAATTTGTATTTCCTCATGAGAATAGTAAGACAATTGGTGCTAATCAACTGGACAAAAGAAAGTGTGCAAGGGAGTCTGGTAATAGAGGTCGATGACGCCATCATGCAAACGTTCTATCAAGACAGCACGTCGATCACCTTACCCATAAAAGAAAGACAACACACGAAACTCTATATATTTTTCATCATCTTTGTTTTGTTTTGCAAGATGGCCGCTGCATCATCAAAATAGTCCATTGTTCTGGTCGACAAAACAATGTTTTTTTGCATAAGAAAAGACGGCCTATTGTTTTGTCCCCCAGAACAGTTCCTCTAAGAAAGCAATGTAAGGGGTCTATATGAGCTACCCCTTCAATCATTGCGTTGGTATATAATATACCTACGATATTACATGAAGCTAATGCAGATGCAAATTTGGAAAGCTAACTGAACTACTACGATGTACATCACACCTTTTCGTGCCATCTTTTGCTGGGTTTGAATGAGTGGATAAAATCCTATTTTCTGATCCACATGGTGGTCAAACACTGACCAACATCTGCTGTCAACCAGAAAGAATTCTATTGAAAACTTACCATTCAGCGGATGAACATTCCGCACGAGACAGAAAATGACGTCAAGTGTAACCCAGAAATTGATGGCTTGCAAACATTCCCGCGAGTGCCATGGATCAAGAGATAACAGCCATGTTGATGGTAAATCTTTTGTTAAATACCACAACACGAATGCCTAACATATCATGCACTAAAACGAAGCGGTCTTCATTCAAGTTCTCGAACAGTCTTCAAAGTACTAGATAGCAATGGGCCCTACTCAAAAATAATTTGGATGTGAAGCTAACATGTAAATACATAAGAAGTCACACTTTTTCTCGATGGAATTTGTGAAGTTTCTGTTGTATTTTCATGTTAGCTTCACATTCAAGACAATTTTGTAATGTCCATACAACAGGTGGACAGATGTCCATGCATCATTGTTTCCATTTTCAACAGGACGTACCCATGTGTTCCTCGAGTCCGTGTCAAAATGGTGGCACATGCAGCTTCGTCGATTATTCTGATTCCTTTGTGTGTTCCTGTAAAGCAGGCTACACAGGAAAACACTGCGAAACTGGTTAGTATGAGATTCCAGTATAAACATTCTGTGCTGTGACTGTATGATGCTTTGCCTGCTTGCCTGCTTGCCTGGCTTGCCTGCTTGCCTGCTTGCCTGCTTGCCTGCTTGCCTGCTTGCCTGCTTGCCTGCTTGCCTGCTTGCCTGCTTGCCTGCTTGCCTGCTTGCCTGCTTGCCTGCTTGCCTGCTTGCCTGCTTGCCTGCTTGCCTGCTTGCCTGCTTGCCTGCTTGCCTGCTTGCCTGCTTGCCTGCTTGCCTGCTTGCCTGCAAAATGCCAAAATGGTGGCACATGCAACTTCGTCGATTATTCTGATTCCTTTGTGTGTTCCTGTAAAGCAGGCTACACAGGAAAACACTGCGAAACTGGTTAGTATGAGATTCCAGTATAAACATTCTGTGCTGTGACTGTATGATGCTTTGCCTGCTTGCCTGCTTGCCTGCTTGCCTGCTTGCCTGCTTGCCTGCTTGCCTGCTTGCCTGCTTGCCTGCTTGCCTGCTTGCCTGCTTGCCTGCTTGCCTGCTTGCCTGCTTGCCTGCTTGCCTGCTTGCCTGCTTGCCTTGCCTGCTTGCCTGCTTGCCTGCTTGCCTGCTTGCCTGCTTGCCTGCTTGCCTGCTTGCCTGCTTGCCTGCTTGCCTGCTTGCCTGCTTGCCTGCTTGCCTGCAAAATGCCAAAATGGTGGCACATGCAACTTCGTCGATTATTCTGATTCCTTTGTGTGTTCCTGTAAAGCAGGCTACACAGGAAAACACTGCGAAACTGGTTAGTATGAGATTCCAGTATAAACATTCTGTGCTGTGACTGTATGATGCTTTGCCTGCTTGCCTGCTTGCCTGCTTGCCTGCTTGCCTGCTTGCCTGCTTGCCTGCTTGCCTGCTTGCCTGCTTGCCTGCTTGCCTGCTTGCCTGCTTGCCTGCTTGCCTGCTTGCCTGCTTGCCTGCTTGCCTGCAAAATGCCAAAATGGTGGCACATGCAACTTCGTCGATTATTCTGATTCCTTTGTGTGTTCCTGTAAAGCAGGCTACACAGGAAAACACTGCGAAACTGGTTAGTATGAGATTCCAGTATAAACATTCTGTGCTGTGACTGTATGATGCTTTGCCTGCTTGCCTGCTTGCCTGCTTGCCTGCTTGCCTGCTTGCCTGCTTGCCTGCTTGCCTGCTTGCCTGCTTGCCTGCTTGCCTGCTTGCCTGCTTGCCTGCTTGCCTGCTTGCCTGCTTGCCTGCTTGCCTGCTTGCCTGCTTGCCTGCTTGCCTGCTTGCCTGCTTGCCTGCTTGCCTGCTTGCCTGCTTGCCTGCAAAATGCCAAAATGGTGGCACATGCAACTTCGTCGATTATTCTGATTCCTTTGTGTGTTCCTGTAAAGCAGGCTACACAGGAAAACACTGCGAAACTGGTTAGTATGAGATTCCAGTATAAACATTCTGTGCTGTGACTGTATGATGCTTTGCCTGCTTGCCTGCTTGCCTGCTTGCCTGCTTGCCTGCTTGCCTGCTTGCCTGCTTGCCTGCTTGCCTGCTTGCCTGCTTGCCTGCTTGCCTGCTTGCCTGCTTGCCTGCTTGCCTGCTTGCCTGCTTGCCTGCAAAAAAAATTGAAAATTTTTTTTTTCATCATTTATGCTGCAATTTGGTTAATTCATTTAAAAATACTTCCAGTTTTCGATGGATCCAAGTCCAGTCTTCCTGGAAAATCCTGTCTGACCATCAAGTCCCTTAGTCAACACACTGGGGATGGTAGATATTGGATCGACCCAACCAGCACAGGGAACCCATTCACTGTCTACTGTGATATGACAATAGATGGAGGTAAGATGTGGATTCTATAAACGGCCATTTAGTTCGCTGGGAGTCGAGAGGCAGTAGAGAATCAACATTATATGGCCTTCGGTTAGCTCAGTTGATAAGAGCGGCGGTCTGTTGTGCGGGAGGTCGTGGTTCAAGCCTCGGCAGGTCCAACACACAGGGTCTTAAAATAATATCTGCACATGGTTAGACCTTTAAGTCTTCTTGGATAAGGACTTTAAACTATAGGCACTGTCTCCCAACCCTTCCGAACCTACAGTAAAAATGGGGAATAAAAATACCTGTTGAATTATTCTTGTAAGAGTAGGGGATTGTCTCCTTGTTCAACAGCCTTGAGGCATAACACTAATATGCTAACAATTCATTCATTAGAGCAGTTTTCGTATGACTTTGAAAAACTCACGGCACGAACACGCGTCCACGGACCCAGCCAAGGACCCAGCCAGTCAAAAATTTAAAAAACATCACGCTCGTGGCAAGACACGAACTCTTCGTCCAACCAAATGCACTAAACACGTCACGACAAGAACACGGCACTGCTAGACCAATCACATGGAGCAAGAGAAAAGAAAGCCAATCAAAATTCTAGGAAACATCACGGTTGCGGCACGGCACTGAATTTTTCACAGTCATTCGAAATCTGCACTATCGTAAGCTGCACGGCTGCTAATGGGCCTTAATATGCAGCCCCTAAAGTCCTCCACTGGTCGTTAATGTAAAACCCATCGAGACGTTGTATAAATGCGCTATATAAGAACCTCCCATATAGATGTAGATGAGTGCTACCCATGATTTTGGACACATCTACAGATCCTAAAGGTTTATATAAGTGTATATATTTTAATGTAGGCGGATGGACTCTCATCAGGAATGTCACTTTCCTTTCTTCGTCAAGCCTTGCAAACCAAGTTTTCAGTGACTACCGCCAAATAACCAATCTCGCCCTATACCAGTCAATTGATCAACCTGCACTAATGGACTTGAAGAATGACAGTGGGTTATACGCAAATTCGCTACTTCTGTCGCAAAGTTTCTGTAGGAAGAACTTTTCACGTCATGACAGCTAAAATGACCTTGGATTTGATGTTGTTAGGTACGTATCTAAAACCAAAGGGTAGTACTACTTTGAGCTTAGCATGGGCACGTATACGATGGCCCTTCAAGGGATAGTCAAAATTGGCCCGCTCGCATCGAACTCAAGCGGTATGATTTGCGTTCAGGACGCAGTAGAATCGAGATTAAACGACCTAACACTCCAAACTCTTCAGTCGTTTTATCTAAGGGTCGTAATTGACGCAGTACGTATTATTTAATCATATTTCACACCACCTAGAGTTTACATTACAGTTCTACATTTTTTACAATAAAGGTTTACGATACGATAATTATATATACATATATATATATATACATATACAAAGCATGAATATTTACAATACATTATCTGCAAGATTATTAAAACTACTATAGTTTTCATTTTTATTATTATTGTATTTACAAAGATTCAGCTATAGTAATAAATTTTTAAAATAATAAACTCATGCAGGGCGGCAGACACCTCAGGAAGAAACCACAGGCTTATACTCTTGAGGTGTCTTTTTAGCTTGGTAATATATAGTTTCAAATGAGAGAAAAGAAAGGAGGATAACGGCATGCAGTTTTAGCAAAATCAATTAAAGCAAGGAGGAATAAGGAGCTACATGTTCTATTTTGAAATGCCGGGCTATTTTGTTTAGTTAAGGCATTTGATAATATTTAAATTATTGAGACAATCAACAAGGTACATTGTATATTTATATTTAAAACCAGATATGGATATTGCTGATTTTATATTGTCAGGCAGCAAATTCCATAGCTTGGGGCCTTGATTAATTATAGTACATTGTTTTAAGTTTGTTCTACACGGCTTACTGCTTCATCTATCCATCACTTTGAGGGTAATTTCCCATTATAGATACAAAGAAGAGGGATCAAATTCATTTACTGAAGAAGGGAGGTTAAGTGTTTTAGTTTAGTTCTTGTAGCTTAATTGTACTCGGCGACCCTATATGATTACCTTGTTCTCATTGGTTTCTTTTGTCTTATTCTATCATATATACACTACTTTCTACCACCTCTTTCTCTTTTACTCCGACGAAGGACTAGCGTCCGAAACGTCAGTAAGTTTTTTCATCTTTTCACGGTGTAAAATTTACCTTTTCATCATTAATGTATGACAATTAGTATTTTTGTTCTGTAAAAGATAGAAATGACTCGTAAAAATACTTAGAGGTTATCAGCATGCTAACTTTCAGCTCGAGATTCTACCCTGCTCCTGAGAGCTGAAGTACTCTTCTCAAAATGTGTGCTGTGCCTAAAAGTACAGATTTCTGTGGGTCTAACAAGCTTATTCTATCAATTTCTAGTCTCTGAATATGATCCTTAAATTGTTTTGATATTGTTCCGAGCGATCCAATGACTATAGGAACTACCATGGTCTTCATCCTCCACAATCTTTTTATTTCTATCCTTAGGTCTTGGTAGTTGTCAATCTTTTCCATTTCCTTTTGATCAATTCTATGGTCCATAGGCATGCACTGAGATGTCAATCAGTTTCGCCTTCTTCTTGCTCTTATCTAAGACTATGATGTCCGGTCTTCTTGCTTCGATCTTCTTATCCGTGAAAACATTACGAGGTGTAATTAAAATAGAAAATAACATAAATCGATTTAAAGGGAAAATAGAAATCAAGAATCAAGTAATCATGAGAGTTTTTACTGTTATTACAATGCAGCAAGCGTAGATAATTGTTCATTTGTATTTGAAGTATTTCATTTCATTTCATTTCCATTCTTTCATTTCATTTCCATTCTGTCATTTCATTTCCATTCTGTCATTTCACTTCCATTCTGTCATTTCATTTCCATTCTTTCATTTCATTTCCATTCTGTCATTTCATTTTCATTCTGTCATTTAATTTCCATTCTGTCATTTCATTTCCATTCTGTCATTTCATTTCCATTCTTTCATTTCATTTCCATTCTTTCAATTCATTTTGTATTTTACTTTATTTCCTTGTTGCTGAACAGATACATGGTTATCAAAGCATCGCCATTTCCCACCGCCTGCAATTCATTCGTTCGTCTACCAGACGATAATTCCCTTCTCGCCGACAGTTGTGATAAGTGGGGTTACAGTAAAAATGACACAAGGATGACTAACAAATGGGGCCGTTACCCATACATAGGCAATTGGAGAATGTACAAGCGTCCTGTTACCTGGGCTGGAGCACGAAAAGTTTCATTTATTCAAGGTGAATATAAGTGCGATGACTACGATACAAATGCCCAAGCTGGCGACGTCTGGAAAATGTTTGTGCGATAGCTGAAAGGTTAAGTATAATCCGCGTGTGTTTATGCAAGGCATGTCGAACAAAATATAAAAATTAAACGAGGCTTACCTGTAAGCTGAAGTTTGATGTAGATTCTACCGATTCATAGACAGGAACAAGAGGAGTCACGTGAGATTGCGCGAGCAATGGGCACAGGTAAAGATAGTGTAGGGCATAGTGTCAGGTGAGCATCATAATCGCCTTTGTTGAGTTTGATAGCCTTTGATTTATCGGTTTCTAATTGGCGATAGTGCATTGGCCAATTTCTGACTTCTGGAAAACTAGATACTAGTAATCCAATAGGCCTTATTCGTTGTGTGACAATGTTTTCCGAATTCAGCGTGACAAACCTCTTGGGAATTGAACAGATATTGTTTTGTAACTCGTCGGGATATCATCGTCATTCCTTTCGTACCCTTTGGAATACTCATGAATTTTTCGAAGAGTAAAAACAAAAGAAAATGAATCTTCAGGAGGTTTGTCACGCTGAATTGGGAAAACATTGTCATACCACGAATTTACCCCATATCTCGTGGTTCACGAGTGGCACTTTGGGTTTTTCAAGAGGTTTGCTAGGTGTTCGTTCACGTTTGGCCCTGAGGTAGAATATGACTTTACCTAAGCTAGACCAGGATGCACCTCGTTCCATATCCCAGGTCTAGCTTTGAGCAAGACCTTATAAGGCATGATGAGCAAATGATGTTTGTACCCAAGCTAGACCAGAATACACCTTGTTCCCTTCCCAGCTCTAGCTTTGATCAGCAACATATAAGGCACGATGAGCAAAGGATGAGCTAGGAGAATCGTTTAAAGTTTCTCTACAAATTAATAGACCATGTTCATTGATCCGATTAGAATTTGTTTTAGTTCAGAAATCGCTAAAATCCGGACCAAACTAATAGATAAACCCACACAATCTGCAGCATTTGAGAGATCCGCCAAAAATTTACTCCGAATCCGTAACCCGGACTAAATCAGTATTTGCGGCATTATTCTACCAGTAGAACGTATTTGCTCTATTTAGCCACCTGGGGCTTTTTCTTTTTCAGTGCATTAGGTGCTAGTAAATAAAATATGGATAAAAAGAAACTCAATTATGGATGAATATGGTTTAAGAGTTTAAGGAGTTTCTAAAGGTCCTTTCACTGGATGTGAACTTCACAAGACCATAACTATTTCACATCCATCAAAAGGACCTTTTTCCGAATCCAAATTAATGTTATGTGTTTTGATCAACGAAAATAAAACACATAAAAAGAAACTTAATGACGAATATGTTTTAAGAGTTGTATTCGGAGCCGGCTGCTTCAAAGGTCCTTTTATTGAATGTGAACTGAACTATATGAGACCAATAGCGAATTTTTCACATCCATTGAAAGGAGCTTTTTTATTATCAAACCGAAAATAGATAAAGAAAGACTTAATGTACGAATATGGCTTAGTAGAGAACATGTAGACCGCATAGCACTTATGAAATACATGAAGATATAGAAATATAGATAAGTTATAGTGCTTGGGAACGAGGTTATTTCGGGCGAAAGACCCTTGGAATGAAATACAATTAGAAGTAGGTAACTGAAGATAGATAAAAAGAAGCTTAATGGACGAATATGGATTAAGGATTTATTAACAGATTTAAAGTCCTTTCGTTGGATGTGAACTACATGACTACGGTATTTCACATCCAGTGAAAGAACCTTTTTCGTAATCAAGAACTTATACTATTCTATGGTCAACGCAAAAAAAAAAAAAAAAATATATATATATATATATATATAGACAAATTAGTATAGGAAATCGCACGATCTGGAGTACAATTTGGAAGGCGAGTGCAATTAAAGGACTTAAAAAACATTACGAGTGTCTATTAATTCCAAATTGTACGAGAAGATCGTGCGATTTTTTGTTTATAGTTCACTCAACAATATTTCAGTAAAAAATGCGAATCGGACGTCCGTTCATCTTTGTCTATTTGGCGGCCGATTTTCAGTCCATCGCGCAACTGAAATGCATAAAAAAGATTATCGGCTTTAACATTTTATTTTATGTTTTTAAGTACAAAATGATAGAAATTAATTGTTTTGACATTGTTGGCTGTGTTGCCATAGCGACTTAATTCGGTACTGCTACGGAGTAACGCTATAATTGTACTCCTCTCGACCAATCAGAGTCGAGTACTTTTGTTGAGTGTACTATAACTGAAATTATAGATGGTTTAGGCTCATTAGAAGCTTCAGAGGTCATTTTACTGGATGTGAACTTCATGAGACAATGCGGGAGCGTTTCCCCTCACATCCATTGAAATAACCTTTTTCACATTTAATGAAAACAGTAATTTCTGTTCGCAAACACTATAGAGCGTTTTCACTCTAGAGAGAAGGCAACCATAAATCAGCATAAAAATAGAGTTCACTTCCCGGAAGATAGAAAATGTATTGCTGTGGTACCCCATAGTGCAGTTTTCGTATGACTGTGAAAAGTTCAGTGCCGTGCCGTGACCGTGATACTTTCTAGAATTTTAATTGGCTGATTTTTTTCACGCGCAATATGATTGGTCTAAAGTGCCGTGATCTTGGCGTGACCGTGGCTGCGCCGTGTTTATACCGTGTTCTGGGTATTTGATTGGATGGAGAGTGAATTCTCGAGCAATGTGATTGGTCTGGCGTATCCCTAGCCGTGTCAAGAACGTGTTCGTGCCGTGAACTTTTCACAGTCACTCAGCACCATTAAGGCATGGCTCTTTTGAGGAAGTGATGGAAAATCAGTTATTTATTCATATCTTTGACAGTTTACTATGAATCTTTCCCAAATTTGGCTCGTAGTAGAAATTCTTCAAGGCAAGCAATTACCGCATATCTGTTACCATGGAAACCAGGTCACGTGACCACAAGGCCGCCATCTTGGATTTTTTAAACAAATCGTTTGTAGTCGTATTGAAACTACCTCAAAAGTCCTGAAAATCCATATTCCTTTTAATATTTGCAATACCTATATGGATCTAATTGGATATCTTGGAAATTATATTAAGTTTAATTTTTAGAATATTTTAATTTTTTGGAAAATACAGAAAATATTCTAAAACCAATATTTAAAAAGATCTATGTAAATAAGTTGTGTGATTGATAAAGTTTGAAGAATAATAATAATAAAAAAGATATAAACTTGTTTGCCGTACTAGCCATTCCTGTTTTTAAACACTATTATCAAAAAAGGCTCCTGTGACTAGCTAGTTTACCGGAATTATTCTTGTTTGCAAACACTAGCCACCACTGACGAATGACTACAGTGAGTAACGCATAAGATATAACCTTTCCGCATGTAAGAAACATTTTAATCAAGAAATTTTCGATCTCAGTGAAAAATTTGAAGATTTAAAAAGATAAAAAAATCTTATCTTATAAAAGTTAAAAAAATCGATCCCACTTTGCCATACCCCCGAGACATCCGCAGAGCTGAGGCGTCGTATGGACTTCGGACATGACGGCGATTTAATCCTTCTGCCCTTGGGTGTACGAATTACGCAAGAAAATGTTCTAGCCGAAGCATCAGGGGAGAGACCAGCCGGCCCCCAGACCATATCGGCTAATCCCTTGCATCTCTGCCACGCACGGAATCGGTTGAAATAATGACGTTAAAAAGTCTAGTCTATTGGGTGCATTGTTTTCACGGCTAATGTTGTGCTGATTCAACTGGAACCGTGGTCCAGTGGAAAAAACTTAGGCATTCAAGATATTAAGTCAAGCCCGTTTGAGGAGGGTTAGTATCTGGATGGGTGACCTATACTAATATTGAAGCTACTCAAGGTGTTCCTTTTTTTCCTAGATAAGGTTTCACATACTCCTAGTTCAGGTAAGATACTCCTAGTTCAGGTAAGGGATACTCCTAGTTTTAAAGTTTTGTAGGGTTAATCAGGGGCGGATCCAGATTTTTTTGGAGGGGGGAGGGGTACAGTGTAGGGTTTTTCGTCCTAGGAGGGGGTGCACCCTTTGCTAACAAACTCAAGCTTCAATGACGCAATAGATAACAGTTCAAATAGTGGGAGGGGGGAGTAGGAGGTGCCCTCGCCCAGCATCCCTCCCCTAGGTCCGCCCCGGTTGATGTTGTTACTGCCCTATTTCACTATGACGTCACATCAAAACAATCTATTGTTTAAACGCAAACGATCATGGTCGTCGGAGGGGGTCAAATCAATTCAAATTTACCGAAAATTGCTCTAAAACCCGTATCAAAAGCCATGAAGAGAAGTAATATAGGCAGCAAACGCTCAGAATATTTTTTTCTCGTGGAGTAATCGGAAATCTCTCTCGTGGAGTTATCGGAAATCTTTCGCCATTTGTCTGTATTTAGTCACCAGGCTTTCGCGTCACGGATTCAAATCCAAGATGGCGGGCGCCATGAATGTGCCATGTGGTTTTAAATTTCGTCTTAATTCAATGAAATTTTTTTCTTACGAAACTCTCTCGAGGAAATGATCATTGCTTTAGCTTAGAAGACTCCTCTCTTTACTTCTGAAGCCTTAAGGGAGAAAAAATTCAAGAATTTGGTGTTTCTTTTACGGTCTCGTATGAACTGTCATCACAAGTTCTCTCAAATTTCTGCAAAAAATGGACTCGGAGCAAATGAAAAAAATTGAGGAAGTCTACAAGAAATGGGAGAAGAAAAGTTCAGGAGGCAGATACGCTGCAGGCTCAGTAGCTAGCACTGGAATGCAGACAGGAAGGAGTGAAGGGGGAGTAGATTGGATCAAAAAATATGGTTATTGTCCACAAGCACCTACAAGGAGACCTGCAAGATCCAAAAGACGAAAACAGAAGGTAAGCTTAAATTAGATAAGAGAATATATAAGTCAAACTATCGTGGGTGGCTTTCAATAGGCGAACATGGCTTTCTATAATGGTGAATGGTTATTATTGGTGATATCTTAATAATATAAAATGGTTTTTTATTGATAATATTAGTAATAATTTTATTAGCTGTTGTGTAGAACTAACACAGTAGTAAACATACTGCACCATACAGTAGGGTTAGTATCATTGTGTACCGGTTGACAAATTGCGTCATAGGTTTCTGAACACAAGAGTGGGATGAGTGGAATTTTTTCAAGGATTTTGGTTCTCTTCACTTAGAAAAGAAAGTGAAGACACCAAGAATCGAAGTTGGTACCTTCGGCATCGAATAACTACTACGATACCAACCCTAACCCTAAACCTAACCACTAGACCACGAAGCGAATTCGGTTGGTTGTCTCATTTTTTAGTCATATTTTAACGATGTAACATCAGCATGTGCACATAAATATTTATTATAGCTTAATTTATGCTATCGTAGGGTGCAACTACTAGCCGAGTACACGAAATTTGAATTTGAATAGAATTCTCTTGACAATTTCCATACATGACGATATAACCACAGTAAGTGGTCACTTCACCCACCACTTAATTCAAGTATTCACCAACCATTTAATTCAAGTACAATGTACTTTCACCTATTACAGCTGTCTTTATTGGTTACCCTCATTTTATATAAATTTATTCATCACAGCGGGAAAGCAATAGTACAGTAAAACATGATTTAGCTACAGTATGACTAGGAAATCACCGTTATCATTATCATAATGCTTCAGTGAAGCTCCAACGTTTGTTTCCCAGACACTCTGTCTCGTGAGTAGAGCTAGTAGAGGTTGGTTCTCAGGTTTTCCTCCCTTCAATTGTCTGTGGCTAACACATCATATTTCATTGCTGTGAGTCCAACAGGTCGGGTCACTGGTTTGAGCCCTTCGGTTGCTTCATGTGAATTGAGTTTGTTTGACATGTTGTTCTCTCCTATGCTAAGAGGGTTTTCTCTGGTCTCCTCCCTCTGTAAAAATCAACATGTGAGTTGAGCGTGGGTGTGAGTGAAAAGTGTCTCCAACTAGTGGGACAGCGCTAAAAAAACTAGACACTTAAAAAGTTATTTTATTTTATTTAAAAAGAACGTCTAAATTTGATGTTGAAAGAAGGTCCACAAATTTGTTAGCCACTATTACCAATGTTTTCATTGCTTTGAGCTGATCAAGATGACAGTCAGGTCAGACAAAAGACTAGCGTCAATCAAATAAGTTGTTCCCATGTACCTTCTTGTAGTTACCATGTGCCTTAATTTAGCTAGTGTAGCAATATTTTCGATTGGCAGTAGTCTAGCTATGTAATGTTTAAAAAGGATGAGTGTTTTATAGGGTATAAAACATGAGGCTCAGGCAAGTGGTTTTAGACCTGATAAAACACGATCTGCGAATTATTAAACGGCTTAGAAAACTCATGATGTACTTTCTCCTATAAACCATGAATAATTAATGAGGAAAACACAATAGAAATCATTGTCCGTGGATGAGGTTGTATGTCTGATACAAAATCGTCCTGATTTACATAAACTTTGACTCCAATTTTCTTAGGCAAATTCATTTCAAATTCTATTGTGATTCCTTCATGAATTATTCATGAGTTTTCTAATACCTGTTTTCCTTGTCATGACTGTTGGGTTTAAACTGTTGTCTCAGTCACTGCATAGCAATGAAGAAAGTCATGGTAAGTGCTACTCTCACAAATCAAACTGGTATACGTTGATGGCTGATGTGAATACAGGGCTTGAAATTGTGGCCTGCCAATGGCCAATTGACAGGACAAATTTCAGGTTTGGCAGGCAAAAATGATGATGCACTGCCAAATAAATAATAAAAGTAAGATCTAAGATTTAAGATGCAGCATGCAACATGCAACATACAACATACAACATGCATATGCAACATGCAACATGCAACATACAACATACAACATGCATATGCAACATGCAACATGCAACATGCAACTTACAACACACAACATGCAACATGCAACATACAACATACAACATACAACATGCATATGCAGCATACAACATGTAACATACAACATATAACATACAACATGCAACATACAACTTGCAACATACAACATGCCACATACAACATGTAACATGCAACATGCAACATGCAACATACATGTACAACATGTAACATGCATGTACAACATGTAACATACAACATGCAGCATACAACATGTAACATACAACATGCCACATACAGATGTAACATGCAACATGCAACATGTAACATGCATGTACAACATGTAACATGCATGTACAACATGTAACATACAACATGCAGCATACAACATGTAACATGCAACATACAACTTGCAACATACAACATGCAGCATACAACATGTAACACAACATGCCACATACAAGATGTAACACAACATGCCACATACAAGATGTAACACAACATGCCACATACAAGATGTAACACAACATGCCACATACAAGATGTAACACAACATGCCACATACAAGATGTAACATGCAATATACAACATACAAGATGTAACACAACATGCCACATACAAGATGTAACATGCAATATACAACATACAAGATGTAACACAACATGCCACATACAAGATGTAACATGCAATATACAACATACAAGATGTAACACAACATGCCACATACAAGATGTAACACAACATGCCACATACAAGATGTAACATGCAATATACAACATACAAGATGTAACACAACATGCCACATACAAGATGTAACATGCAATATACAACATACAAGATGTAACACAACATGCCACATACAAGATGTAACATGCAATATACAAGATGTAACACAACATGCCACATACAAGATGTAACATGCCACATACAAGATGTAACACGCAACATGCAACATACAAAACCTTCACCAACCTTTTTGAAATAGCTGTAAGCAATAACAGCACTTTTATATGGGAATTATTATATTTTGCGAATTGTTAAAGGAGTCAGTAGTGATGGCATTTATCTCAACACTAAACATCACTCTAAAAATTTCTTTGTATTTTGTAATCAAAATATCCACTAGCTTCATAATAAGTATTAAACAATAGTATTAAAGAGAAAGATAGGAAAACAATGAAAAAAAAAACCAGCACTTTTATGTCTTGTACCTACTCTTATATGAGAACATGACTCAAAAGATTTCTGTTTGCTTTTAGCAGCAGGATGATTTTGAGCCTATGCTTCCAGTGGAAAGGAAGTTCCAAGTACCGCCAGCAATAATCCCAGGAGAGTTCAGCAGAGAAAGACCATTCATGGGGAAAGGTTGTAAAACATGTTGTTCTGACAGCGTACAGGTATTCATTAAACATCCTTCTTATAACAAGGGTCTTGCTAGGATGTTGGGATTTTTTAATGTAATTGGGTGGCGTACAACGCTAGAGAAGAAATAGAAAATGTATGTGTATGCCGTATGTAGTTACGAAGCATGAGGGGATTGGCCGAACACAAGAGAAGTGTTAGTAAAAGCATGACGTGCTTCTTGACACTTCTTGAGTGTTCTGCCAATTCCCAAGTGCTTTATAGCTGCACACAGCACAGCAAGTTTTTTATTTCTTTTATAAAATACAAATTACAATCATAATCGTTATTTTAGATAGGAATGACTCAACTGAAAGTGTGTGCGTGTGCTGCATGCTCTCATAAAGTATGCGCTTTCAACCAATTTGCAACCAGTTATTTTATATTGCACTGTCTTTCACTGCCTTGAGTCCAAAAGGTCGGGATACTGCTTATTATTATTTTGATTCTGGGACCAGCATGACCTGGCGAAATTGGGGTCCCAAGCTTCAAGTCAATATTTGAGAATCTATAATTTAAAAACTCATTTCTGTTGGTGTTTCATCAGGAAGTCAAAATTCTGAGGAAAAAAAGTTTGCCCAAAATGATTCATCGTTTCCAAGGGTATTATTCTCCTAAAACACAAAATTCTGAGAAAATGTTTTTGTCCCACGGGACTCATTGTTTTCAAGGGTATTCTGAGTTAACATTTCTGAGAAAATCCATTGATAAATTTGTAGCCAATGACATGTTTTTGACAGTTTTATTATCTTAATCTTGCAGTTATTGTACCATGACAGAATACCTAGCAGAGGAATGCATAACATTTTAAACATTGCTGTATATCACAAGTGAGTCTAGTTGCTTTATCTTATATTAAAATTAGTGCGTAAACGTAATGTGGACTAGCTGCTACTAATTTGATTTTAGTCTTACAATTCTAACTTTCTTTCCTTTCTTCCTTGCTTTTTTACTTCCAGCTAAGCTGGAAATTAGCTGTCACTTTTCCTCTTGAAATTATTAATAGACCTCTTTGGCTTGGGGTAATGTTTTCCCATTTCAGACCACGTATCAATCCCTTGAGAATAATATTCTTTGTTTGAGCTGTATCCTTATTCATGTGTCTTCTAATGTGCAAGCGAACGCAAACCTTAAACAAAGAAATAATACTCTAGGGAATGACATATGGTCTGAAATGGAAAACATTACTGATGAAGAAAGAAATGATACTATAGGGAATGACATGTGACATTCTCCTTCCTTCCTTTTCTTTCCATCGTGTAGTTCGAGAAATTATCTATACTCCTCCCTCTAATGGAGGAATCTTTTTAAGACCCCCCCCTCCTTCCTCAAGAAATTCCAATTTTCATCCATACGATCTCTATAATTTTGTCCTTTCTCTGACACCCTAACCCTCGGAATTCCCAAATTCCTCTGTGGAGTGATGAATGATGGGGGTATGGATAATTCAAAAGAAATTCATAATTAATTTTCTTCCATACAAATAATATTTTTGTTCAAACTCAGCCCCCCACCCCCAACCCCTTTGGAATTTGTAAATTACTCAGTAAAATGGGGGGGGGGGGGGGGGTTGGGGTATGCATGAATTCTGGACCTACTGTACCATGTACACATTCCATTCATTGTTTTCCACTTCCTACTCTCTCCATTCCTTCCTTTCTTACTTGGACCATTCTCTTTTGATTTTCATACCATATATTATGCCTGACTTAACATTGAAATGAATTTAATTTCCTCTTTGTATTAATAATTTCAATTGTTCTTTTTATCTGACAGACAGAATCTTTTTAGAAGAACCTTCTGTCATATGACTTTTATCTGGAATTGTGATGTTAGTCATGACTTCCCTGATGTCAAGAAAACAGTAGTGAATTCTGAAAGGTAGGACTATAGGGACATAAGCTACGGTATCACCTGCCTTGCGATTGCACTGTATATAGTCAGTTTGGTATTACACTGTACTTGTATGACTCCAACCCCATTTCAAAAAATCAGTAGTGAATCCTGAAATGTAGGACTAGGGACATTAGCTTCAGTATGATCTGCCCTGCACTGTCTATAGTCAGTTTGGTATTACACTGTACATGTATGACTCCAAACCCATTTCAAAAAATCAGTAGTGAATCCTGAAATGTAGGACTAGGGACATTAGCTACAGTATGATCTGCCCTGCACTGTCTATAGTCAGTTTGGTATGACACTGTACTTGTATGACTCCAACCCACAAGCATTGTCCCACTTGTTTTTTTGAAAATTTATTATCAACCCTAAAAATCTTTATTATTTTTTAAAGCAAAAATACTAATGGTAATCATTTTCCCCCCACAGGGTTCAGAATTGTATTATGAACTCAGTTTTTCAAGAATCAGCAAATGGGAACAACGCAGCACAAAGTAACTATTTTCCTTTTTGAATAAAATTGTTTTACCTTTTTTTCTTTTGAGATATTTTATTATAACTGATATTAATAAATCTCATCTACTAGGCTTAAAGAAAATAAAGAACTTAGTTAAATATATGGTACAAATTTTATTAGGAGGGGGAGGGGGAGGGTGGATTTGCAGTAAACTTTCTGTGAATGGTTGTAACCCTTACCCTTACACTCAGTAAGAATTCCATGACCTTCCTATTACATTGGAAACAGTTTTGTCAAAATAAACAGGTTTGAACCTAAAAAAATTTCAAAATTGCACGGAGACTTTCCCTTCAGAAGTCCCAGCCAGCCCTCCCCCCAATAAAAATGTACCTTCCCATAGTCCCGTTTACGAGAATAGTACTTACACACATTAGGCCAAACAAAAAATAAGTGTTTCCTGTTGCCTGACCAATTAACCCTTATTTTCTTGCCGATTTTTGCTGACCCTAATTTTTTTTATTATTTCCAAATGCACCACAGGGTTCTCAGTAGGCTCATTTCCACTGTTGTATCAGTTTTTAAAAAATCTTACCTCCTGACCCCAATTATTTTTCTCATTCAACAGGAAGCCTACTTTTTTTATATTTTGCTTGGCCTTAGTCAAATCCAACTAGTGCTTTATCATGAATGTTGCATCACCTTTAATTCAAAACTTGTTATGACAGACTAGTTACAATTAGTCTTCTTGGCCTCATGACCATGAGTCAATCAGGGGCGGATACAGGGGGGTGGGTTGGGTGGATTCCCCCCCCTTTTTAAAGTAAAAATGAATATTTTAAGGAAAATAGGAGAATATGAATTTGCATCTAATTACAAAACATGTCAAGAGTCCAAAATTAGCTGCATTCTCAAGTATGCAGTACAATGTATGTTATAATTTAATCATTTTTTACCTTTGCTCAAAAGAACTTTTTTTTTAATTTATCCACCCCCCTTTTTAAAATCCTGATTCCGCCCCTGTCAACAACAACAAGTATCTTTATGACCAATTTTACATATATATTACATAATTATTATATGTATATCAAATTAAGCTTTACAATAGTATTATTCTAACCAAGATTCAGGTAATAGCTGCTCAGTATAGCAAGCTAATCGAGCTGAGCAGCCTGCCGATAGGCTTGAGGACTAACTAAATTGCTAGTGGCTAAAAACCTTTAGTGCTCATTTCATGGCCAAGAGATGGCTTGAGGACTAATTGCTAAATAGCTAGTGGAGAGAGATGGAGGGTGACTGTCAAGATTCAACTTACATGTGAAACCCAATCCAAAAATCAAGACCTGGTCATGTTGGCCACACTGTATTCATAAAATCAATTAAGAAAGAGTAATCTGATAAAAGGGTAAATTTTACACAGTGACATTTCGGAAGGCAGTCCTTTGTTGGAGTAAAAGAGAGAAAGCTTGTAGAAAGGAGCATTTATACACTAAGAACAAGACAAAATTAAGAGAGATGTTTTTCGTACTTACACAGTCCTATTGCTTTAATGTTTTAATATTAATTAGTAACTGAAAAAGAATTAAAGTCACTGGACAAGACAAGACAGCAGCAAATAACCTCTTTAACAAAGAAAGCTAATGAAATTATCAAAAGGATGGCTGCCGGAATTTACAGAAAGTTGATCAGGTATTACATTATTGCCAATATTTAATAATAAGGGACAAATTATTTTTACAGACATGGGGGAGGGGGGGGGGGACTGGTAAGATTTTTTAAATTGTAGGTAAACAAAATATGACCCCTTCCCAACCTGAATTTTGTTTACTTGGCCCCTTGTTATAACAGAATAATGTTTTAAATACTTTGTCTATTTAGCATATTAATTATAGGGAGGCCCCCCTCTTAAATGCCATAATATTTTTTACATGTCCCTCTTTAAAACCACCAACCCCTCCCCCCCCCCCCCCCATCACCATGTCTGTAACAAAATGGTCACTAATACCATAAAACAAAAGTGGAGAAGGGGTGATCTAGTAGTTAGTCTAATTGTATTTATTATTCTAATTATTTTTTCAAGGTTTACTGGGTGGTTTTTGTTCAAGTTGTTTGGAAGACTGCTGACCGGTATCCAGATACACAGGGGACAAATAGAAATGGTGCAACAGGCTACACAGGTGCCTTTTATTAGTATTAAGACAGCACTATTAAATTTTAACCATGCCCTGACTTAGATCAGCCCAGAGGTTGTTTCAGGGTTCTATCTGTGAGTTAGGCATGCCCTGACTTAGATCAGCCCAGAGGTTGTTTCAGGGTTCGATCTGTGAGTTAGCCATGCCCTGACTTAGATCAGCCCAGAGGTTGTTTCAGGGTTCTATCTGTGAGTTAGCCATGCCCTGACTTAGATCAGCCCAGAGGTTGTTTCAGGGTTCAATCTGTGAGTTAGCCATGTCCTGACTTAGATCAGCCCAGAGGTTGTTTAAGGGTTTGATCTGTGGGTTAGCCATGCCCTAACTTAGAACAGCTGAGGTTGTTTCAAGGTCCTATCTGTGAGTTAGCCATGCCCTAACTTAGAATAGCCCAGAGGTTATTTTAGGGTCCTATCTGTGAGTTAGCCATGCCCTAACTTAGAACAGCCCAGAGGTTGTTTTAGGGTTGATGACACACCATTGCATTCTATGAGTAACTCGGAATAAATTAGCTGAAGCCCAAAGGTCCCTCTACTGATAGATAGATAAGCCATAGTATATGGTGTACTCACATCCTCTTTCTGTTTTGTCTCCAGGAGAATAAACCTCTAGTGTTTCTTCCACTTCACAAGAGCCATCTTGATTACATACTAGTCACGTATGTCCTTCTCACTTGCGACATAAAATCACCACATGTCGCTGCAGGAGGCAAGTATTTCTACTTTAATTCCTTTTGTTATATTTTGTTTTCATATCATTTCAATTCCCTTTTTTTATTCTTCTCATCCCTTTTCAATCATGTCATAGTAAAACCATTATAAGCTTATTGTTTTATTTTAATCCCATTTTCCCATTCCTTTTTCACTTGCTGTCAGTATATCATAGTTAAAGTCATGACAAGTTTCATTTCCATTCTTTCATTTCATTTCTATTCTTTCATTTCATTTTAATTCTTTCATTTCATTTTAATTCTTTCATTTCATTTTTATTCTTTCATTTCATTTTCATTCTGTTATTTCATTTTCATTCTTTCATTTCATTTCTATTCTTTCATTTCATTTTTATTCTTTTATTTCATTTCATTTTTTTATTTCATTTCTATTCTTTCATTTCATTTCCATTCTTTCATTTCATTTCTATTCTTTCATTTCATTTCTATTCTTTCATTTCATTCCCATTCTTTCATTTCATTTCCATTTCGACCATTCCTTTTTTCACTTCACCACATTATAGTGATTCTCGGAACAGATATTTTTGGTTTTATTCAATTTTCATGTTCCATTCCTTTCCATTTTTTCATATACATCATTTTAAAAGCAGGGACAGTTCATATTTCTTGTATCATTCAATTCCCTGTTTGTTCTCATTTTTAACTTATTCAAGTTATTTCTTACTTGTTTCAGATAACCTTGGCAACATGTTTTTGTTTAGGTTGGTAATTGTCCATCATTTTTTCATTTTTGTAGCGGCCTGCTTTGGGTTGTATGCATGATCATCATGTTCACAGGTGTGCTAGTTATTTTACTGACCTCAAGGGTACATAACATTTAGTTAGTTCTTTAGTTTTATTGGAGAAGATTCACTGAAGTTACTTGATAGCAAGGAATTCTTGCAGATTTAGGTAATATCAAGTACTATTGTTGGATTGCATGGTTAATTCACGTGATAAATTTAACGTCAACTCAGTGAAAATTGTCTGATTGGGGACGAATCCCTAGTTTATGGAAACTACATCTAAACATCCATTTCTTCATTTTTCCTTCCACACCTCCCATTTTTTGCCTCCTTCTCATTCTTGGCTCACATTTTCCTTTCATTCCATTCCTCCCTACAAACAACATTTCAGTTACTTTATTAATTAGTAATGATGAAAAGGTAAATTATACACCGTGAAAAGATGAAAAAACTTACTGACGTTTCGGACGCTAGTCCTTCGTCGGAGTAAAAGATGTAAGTTTTTTCATCTTTTCATGGTGTATAATTTACCTTTTCATCATTACTGTTTCATTAGAAACACTGACGCAGCTCACACTAGTTTTAGCTAGTTATACCTTTTTATTACTTTATTAATTGTAGGAGGGCCATAATGAAAACTACTGGGTCACCAGTAATGTATGTCACCCTCATTAAATAAAGTCAATTTATTTATTTATTTATTTATATATTACCTAAAGTGACGTCTACTGATAGTGACCAATCCCATATTTAAATATATTTATATATTTAAATTATATTATTATATTTCAATTCTTTCATCCCATTCAACACTCAACTGTTTTTCATTCAGCTGGTTAATGAGACATCTTGGTGGATTTTTTATCAAGAGAAAACTAGACCACACGAGTGGTAAAGATGATCTGTACAAGTGTACTTTACAAGAGGTTAGCATCAACTGAGTAATACTGTACCATATTATAAAAACAATCCACATGTTTTTTTCAAAATATGTTATTTGTAAAGTTTACAAATCTTTCAAATTTTATCAATAGAAACAACCTCTGGGCTGATCTAAGTCAGGGCATGGCTAACTCACAGATAGAACCCTGAAACAACCTCTGGGCTGATCTAAGTCAGGGCATGGCTAACTCACAGATAGAACCCTGAAACAACCTCTGGGCTGATCTAAGTCAGTGAACGGCTAACTCACAGATTGAACCCTGAAACAACCTCTGGGCTGATCTAAGTCAGGGCATGGCTAACTCACAGATTATACCCTGAAACAACCTCTGGGCTGATCTAAGTAAGGGCACAGCTAACTCACAGATAATATTGGAAGTAAGCTTGTTAGGTTTTGCAGAGGGAGAACCCGGAGAAAACTCCAAGATTCAAGGGAGAGACCTAAAAAACTCTCCTCAAAAGAGATTCAGAGTTTGGGAATCAAATCGGTGACCCCAGAGACGAGAGACAAGTGCACTTCTGCACAAGTGTTATTTAGAAAAGGCTATGCTTTAAGGTGCAATTAACTTTTAGCTGTAATTAATTGTTTTTTCTCTCTGTCAATAGTATATTCAGCAGTTACTTATCAAAGAACAGTACCTTGAGATGTTTATAGGTGAGCCATTTTGTTAGAATATCACTTTATACCACATGAGGAAAAAGGAATATCGTTTGCGTCATACTGTACACAGAATCGAAATATGGCAGCCAATTTGAATAACTATTGTTCTACACTGACTAGCGTCTGACTAGCCTCATACATGTGAAAACACTTTTATGTTTCGACGTGAACACGAGGCTAGACCATCGCTAGTCAGTGCAAAACAATAGTTTTTTAAACCATATTTTGATTTGGTGCATAGTTAGGCATTATCTAGATACAAATAGTAGCATGGGTGGCATTTGCGGCTAACGCATCATCTTTCACTGCCATAAGTCCAACGGGTCAGGACTATTGCTGGCTCAAGCCCTTCGGTCGCCACATGTGAATTGAGTGTGTTTGATGTGTCGTTCTCTCCTATGCTACGAGGGTTTTCTCAAGGTTCTCCGGTTTCCTCCCTCCGTAAAAATCAACATATGAGTTGAGCGTTGTGTGCATAGAACAATGAATGTAGTGGTAGTGTGTGTGAGCAGAAAGTGTCCCTAATTAGTGCCAAAGCACTAGAACGACTAGACACTTACAGTAAATAAAGATTTTTATTTTTTTATTTTAAAAGGGGCACTTGGATAAAAATGGATAAAAATTGGAAATGACTTTAAACTTAGTTAAACGTATCTCTATGACCCCAATAATAGCCAAGCAACATACTTTCTTAACAGTAAAATATAGCGAAATTAACAGTTTTATTCAGCATCTAAATTTGGAGTAAATGACGTCATTTACTCAACCCTATTGTTCTTTCTGCTTTTGAACCGAAATATCTCACCTGCAAATGGCTCCCAGGTTGAAATGTTCACTAATCAGATTTCCATAATCATAATTGAGTCATATTATCCTCATATACTTCAATTATTTGGACTTTCAAAAAACAGGGCGTTTTCATCCAAGTGCCACTTTAAAGTTTTTATAATGTGTTTATGACCATAGAGGGTAGCAGGTCACGTACTGGTAAAGCAATGGTCCCTAGGTACCTATTTGGTGCATAGTTAGTTATTATAGTTACATAGTTTTTATGATGTGTTTATGACCATAGAGGGTAGCAGGTCACGTACTGGTAAAGCAGTGGTACCTAGGTACCTATTTGGTGCATAGTTAGTTATTATAGTTATTATGTGTTATTATGGTCATAAGACCATAGAGGGTAGCAGGTCACGTACTGGTAAAGCAGTGGTCCCTAGGTACCTATTTGGTGCATAGTTAGTTATTAGAGATACATAGTTTTTAATATCTGTTTATGACCATAGAGGGTAGCAGGTCACGTACTGGTAAAGCAATGGTCCCGAAGTCGGGTCTCTTATCAATCGTGGTTAATGCTGTTTTAGAAGGTTTGTACCTCCAAAGTCTCTCCGGGAAGATTGTATGTCATCTACGGTAGCTATATATTGTGTAGTTTTAGAAATTATCCAGCCCCTCCCCCCTTAGAGGATTTTAAAATTTCTGAGTGTAGGGGACTTAGAGAAAGAACAAAATTACATAGAATATACCCTTTGGTCTTACTCCGACGAAGGACTAGCATCCGAAACGTCAGTAAGTTTTTTCATCTTTTTCACGGTGTATAATGTACCTTTTTATCATTTCTGTTTAATTAGAAACACCGACGCAGCTCACACTAGTTTTTAGCTAGTTATCTCTTCAAAATTACAAAGATTGTATGGAAGAAAATTAGAATTTCAGGGGGTGGGGTGGGTGGGGGTTTAAAAAATTTCCTCCATTTGGGTGGGGAGGTATGGATAATATTTTCTGGAACTACACATTGCAAAATTATTATGTTTGTGTGTGTGTATTTGAAATGATAGGATTTCCCAGTAGTTGGAGGGACTGAGAAAGGTACTACCAGATTTCCATACTCCACACATTATCTATATCTATACCTCCCCCATGGGGGAGATTGGAATTTCAAAGGGGCGGAGAGGATCTGAGGAGGGTATATTTTTTAGTACCAGAAAATATCTATACCTCCCCCATGGGGGAGATTGGAATTTCAAAGGGGTGGAGAGGATCTGAGGAGGGTATATTTTTAGTACCAGAAAATATCTATACCTCCCCCATGGGGGAGATTGGAATTTCAAAGGGGTGGAGAGGATCTGAGGAGGGTATATTTTTTAGTACCAGAAAATATCTATACCTCCCCCATGGGGAGATTGGAATTTCAAAGGGGTGGAGAGGATCTGAGGAGGGTATATTTTTTAGTACCAGAAAATATCTATACCTCCCCCATGGGGGAGATTGGAATTTCAAAGGGGTGGAGAGGATCTGAGGAGGGTATATTTTTTAGTACCAGAAAATATCCATACCTCGCCATCGGGAGGGGGGTTGAAATTTCCAAGGGGTGGGGAGGGTCTGAGGAGGGTATATTGTGTAGTACAAGAAAATATTCATATCTTGTCCATGGAGGGGGGTTGGGATTTCCAAGGGGTGGGGAAAAGGGTATAAAATATGCATAACTATCTTAATCTAACGTTACTAAAGAAATAAATATTTTTGTCTTGAAGGTATTGTACCAGATGTTCTAATTGTTCCAGTAAATATATCATATGAAAAGGTAAATAATGATTTTATAGTATAGGAAATCACACTCGAGTACAATTCTGTATTTATAGGCATGAGTGATGTTTTGAAAGTGTTCAAAATTGAAGAAATTTTAAAACAACCCGAGTATCTATGAATTCAGAATTATACAAGAAGACTGTGCGATTTTTTGTTGATAATACACTCAACACAACTAAGCAACTTAATTCGGACTCTACAGGGTACAATTTGAGATTTGATTGTGCTCCTCTTGTCCATTCATAATCGAGTAATTTTGTTGAGTGTGTCATAATATTATTTATCAATATTTAATTATTAATCTATATACTCTGGTCAGCTGTAATGATGTGAAGAGGACGGGATTGGTATCTGCCAACGAATGGTTGAACATTACCGACATCTGAAAAGTCTTTCTTTATTTGATATATATTTTTATTTCAGCCATTTGAAACAAGTTATTCAAGAGAACTATTGGTAAATATCTTAGGTTTTTTTTTCATTTCCCCCTCTAACTATTATTATATTGTCACCTCACTATGCGCTCTGCATGGTCAAGAACAGTGCTGTAATGATGGTATATGCTCGTATACAAGTGCCTAAATAATCTAGCCCCGGCATAACTATTAAATGAATTCCGGTTTTCTAGTCAATGCTATCATTATGATACTAGAAATAAAGATCTGCTTCGTTAACCGTTAGCAAAAACTTCTAAGTACTAATCTTCTTTTCGCTACAATGAGGCAAAAACATGGAATTTCCTACCAGCCAACATCCGTAATACCCGACAGCTTTGTTGCCTTTAACAGACACATAAGCCCTTTTTTCGTAACTAACCATAGTTTTTATATTTTTTTAGTCATAGTCATATTTTCATGTATGTAAAAGCAATGTGATGCATGTTTTGTGCAGATCGCCATTTAAACCAGCTATGCTTAACTAGGCAAGTGGTTTGGGTTGCGTTTGTGCAGTTCTAAGAACTGGGCCCGGTTGTACGAAGCCTGGATAGCGCTATCCGACGGATAAATCTTATCCAGTGGATTAATTTATTGGATAACAGCATCTACTTATTCACTGGATAAAGATTTATCCGCCAGATAGCGCTATCCAGGCTTCGTACAGCAGGGCCCTTCACATCAATGCAAAACCATTGTTACCATCTTGTGTATTGATAAGAGTTTTATATATATTTTTTTTAGGGTGAACCCAAGAGACCAGAAACATTTTATGAAGCTGTTAAAGGAATCTTCCAAGTACTGGGGTCCCGTTATGGTCATATTCGTGTCGACTTCTCTCAGCCATTCTCACTTAAGGTAATTGATACGTTGAATAAATGCGCTTTACACGACTTTCAAAAATGGCTGCCAAACTCGGTTGGGACTAGGGACAATTGAATGGAAGCGAGGTGTGTAAGGCCTCATTAGTAAACAAAGTCTACTCAGTACGATGTTTTGTGTCAAAGTTATTCACCTTTACTTCAATAGACTCTTAAAAGAAGTCGAATTGGTGAGATGACTTTGACGCAAAATATCAAAATATCATTTTGAAAGTCGTATATAAGAACCTCCCATTATCATTATTATTAGTAGCAGCACCAGCACCAGCAGCATTAAATGAACATTTATTTTATTTGAAAATACTGAATGACGTTGGAATAGGCCATTTGCATTATGGCGTCATTTACTACCACTACCAGACTCCATTGCACACTGTCTTTTGTTCTGTTAATTAGCACCAATTGTCTCACTATTCCCATGAGGAACTACAAATTTGAATAAGAAAGAAAATTCACGAAGCATTTTGGTAGTGGTAGTAAAACGACGCCATGATCCAAATGGCCTATTACTGGATTTCAATCAGCTGATCAAACATTGACCACCATGTGCTGTCAGCCAGACACAATTCTATTGAAAAATTGCGATTCAGTTGACAAATATTCTGCACGACACAAGAATTCAGAATAGTCGATTAGAAAAGTAAGATTGAGAGAACTTGTAATTCCTTGATTATGAAATTCTCTTATCTGTTAAGATCGGCTTGTCAATATACTTTATTTTCTTTGGGAAGCTCTTTGTGCTTTCACCTAGTTGGAGCCTTGCTCTGTTGTGATTGTCCCACGCTGTGATACAACAGCTAAAGCTGGTAGATTTTCTGGCATTGACATGTGCCTTTCATGCGCACTCAATATTTTTGTTAAAAGGCACCGATTGCGCTAAAACTTGTCTCCCAGAACAGGAAACATTACACTATAGGAAATTTACATTATAAATTCTCGAGTTCTGATTAGTTGGGAGAACGCGCTTTATGAGAGGACAGAGCACGTGCGTGTACTTTCAGTTTCGTCATTCCTGTCTGTATTTGATATTTTATGAGAGAAATAAAAAACTTGCTTGCTGTGCTGTATAAAGTTATAAAGCACTTGGGGGTTGGCAGAACGCTCGAGAAGTGTTGAGAAGTACTCCGCTACGTATCATGCTTCTCCTAACGCTTTCCCCATGTTCTACTAACCCTCCGTGCTTTTTAACTGCACACATCACGCGCGCGCGTTTTTTATTTCTATTTTTTTTTCACTGTTAGTAATACAATTGAAGAAATGTATATGGAGATGTTATGCATCATATGCGTTTCTTTTGCTTCAAAAATACTAAGAGTAATTACGGCATTAGGGGGGTGTGCGGTGCACTGCAGGGCATCCTTTGGACCCACTCCGGCTGACATGAAAACCAAGCTCTGGTCAGCTAAAAATAAAACATCTAAAGATTTTCCGTCGTTTGTTGTGATTGGATGGCGCCTAAAAGATGTTTGATTCCTTTGCCTCTACAGAGAGCTGTGATTGGATAGTTATGAAAAGTTTCCAAAAAAAATTGAAGTGTTCATGGTTCGAGTGTCCGCACTGTAAAAAACTTTGAACATTGCCCAGTTATATTTGTCAATAATCTTAATTCTTTGATTACAGGAGTTCTCGGGCAACATGGATCTCTCTGTGAGCATGCAGGAGTTTGGTTCAACTATGGTTGCCAGGTCTTCAGTAACGTCTAGCCCAGCATCTTCAATGCTAAGGAACGTCTCTGATCTCTCCTTGTCTGATTACGGAGAAGACAAGTGTTTCTCATTGACAAAGGTTTTGGGCTATCATGTGATTTATGGTGAGTACGCCTACTTGCAAGAAGGTTGTCATACAAGAATAGAACATTTGTAATTTAGTAAATTTGCCGATTAGGAATAAATAATCACTGACGTCAGACTCGGGTCACCCAATCAGAAACGCCAGGCGGCGCTAGAATTCGTAGTTTTAGTAACGTTAGCTTTCCCAGTCTAAAGGGAAATTCTTTTAGCATTGTTATTATGGCAACCTATTTATTTACTGCATGATAGCCACAATGTTACACGAGCAGAAGCGTACAAAAACAAATACTAATCTTTTTATTTATTCATTTTCGCATTATTTTTACACATCTTCATCTGCATGCCGGTTATATCATGTCGTCCAAAATTATATTTTTCTTACTGATGAATTTGAGTCTGACGTCAGTGATAATTTATTCCTATTTGGCAGTCAGAGGAATTTTTCGAGTCTAATTATTTCTTGATTGGGGAGCCTGAAATCCCATTACCTATTAATTATATAACTGCCTAATTAATCCCATATCAACAAGACCTGTCCAATTAAGAAAATAATTGGACAGTTACCTGTATGGGATTAATGAGAAGCTGTATAATTACTTTATTTAAGTATCAATGTATTCATACAACTAATTGGGGACACTGTAGTTAAACTGAAATGAAAAAATAATCAAAAAAAACAAAGTGTGTTAAGAATCCGCAAACCAGTTGGCTATTTACAAGCATGGCTCAGTATTAACTGAATTTGAATTAATCAGAGACCAGGACAGTCTCAGCTAGTGGCCAGAGTGGAACTCGAACTCGGCACCACCGGGTTGCGAGACTGACGCTATGACTACTCAACCGTGCTAGCTCATCAGGCAATGCAGGAGTGATTTGACGATTAAACTTGTCAGATCGACTGATCTATTGGTTTATCGATTGTTCTAGATGCTGTGCAGTGCAGTGCCGTTATGAGTACCAACATGCTGGCATTCCTCTTTATCTACAATCACAGGAAGGTATGTTCGTTATTGATTGAATTGGTCAACAATACGGTCTCCTCAGCACACAGGTTACAGTCACCCATCACTCGGGTTATGGTATCTCCAATACCCAGGGAACGGTCTCTTTGGCGCCAATGTTATGGTTATCTCAACAGTCGGGGTATGGTCCCACACTCAGGGTAAGTTCCCTCCGGCATTCAGGGTACAGTCCCTCAGGCACCAGTCTTACAGTTACCCCAAAAGCCATGGTACGGTCCCCCATCACCTAGCGTAAGTTCCCTCAAGCACCACGGTACAGTCTCTCAGGCACCAGTGGTACAGTTACCCCAAAAGCCATGGTACGGTCCCCCATCGCCCAGGGTAAGTTCCCTCCAACACCCACGGTACAGTCCCTCAGGCACCAGTGATACAGTTACCCCAACAGTAAGAGAACGGTCCCCCATCACCCAGGGTAAGTTCCCTCCAGCACCCAGGACAGTACCTCTTGCCGTACTGAGTCAGATGTTCTTTAGAATCACTCACTGATGTCTGTATTCTAGGGAGCTTCGTTTGATGAGTTGGTTTATTCATTTGATGAACTGCGACAAGAGATCTTATCAAGAGGAAGGTTAGTAAGGGATGAAGATAAAAACTAGCATTCATTTAACAAACCTGTGAGAAAATAAGAAGATCAGTGCCACAGGTATCCCACTCCTGTAAGACTTGTTCTGTCATTTAGGATTTTTCTTAAAGGGATTACATTCTTTTCATTAGGGATGTTGGCTTCAGCGGTAAGACACCCGATGTGGTCCGGCATGCTCTAGAACTGTTGGGAAATCTTGTAGATGTTGAAGAAAATGGCGAAGAACAATTTTTAAAACCGCGATTACGAGCGCCCGAAGTTATCGACCTGCATAATTACAGCAACCTGGTACGAAAATATAAATATTTGATTATTATTTTCAGAAGGCAAAGTGAATATAGGCAATTACTATAAATGCACAGGTGATTATTGAAAATCTCGCGCGCTGATTGGTCGAGAAACTCAGATTATCACACGATAATCACCTCCAGCGATAATCCAAAATGGCGACCAGCTTTGTTGCTGTTACCGGGAACAAATGTCATTTATCTTCTTTTTTTGAAAGAATCACCTGTGTATTTATACTAAAACAATTATTTGCCTCAGCCTCAGTGAATATCGGGGAATATTTACCTCGCTGCTCGAAGACACGCGTCTCGGTAAATATTTCCCGATATTCACTTCGCCTTCGGCGAATAATTGTTTTAGTACAATTTTGGACTTGAATATCAGAAAAAATTATTACATCCGCTCTTGCAAACTTTGTGAAACTTCATAATCATCGCTCGAGCAGTGAATATCGTCTCATAATCACTAGTCACTCGACCAATCACAGCGTGCGAAACACCTTATTCAAGTCTAAAAATTATACTAAATACGAATTAGCAAAGCAGAACAGGGCTGCAAATAATGGATGGCAATGGCATATTGTTTCAAGTTTCATCAACCAATAACATCATTGTTTTTACAGGACAGGGTTGTGAAAATAGTTAAAATACGGTCCAAATATTATTTTTGACAGACAAAAAAATATAAAAATAAATTAAAAATATGATGGCAACAAAATTGCGCGCAAATTGTTGCTTAGCGATTTCGTTTTGAACCTTTTTAAAGCTCGATAAACAGGGTGCATTGTGGTATATCTTGTACACAAGCAACACCATATAAGGTATGGTGTATAAAAGATGTTTGTTCACAGTTCCCTGCACCATCTTGAAAGGTAGCCGTGCCTTTGCTTTGAAGCGAGACGATAGAGACATGAATAATTGTCCAAGGTGTTAAAAAAGGTCTCTATCATTGCAAGCTCACCGTTCGTCTCGCTTTGATGAAAAGGCACGGCCACCTTTCAAGATGGCGCAGAGAACTGTGAAGAGGGCTATATGCAGTCACCACATGTGAATCGAGTTTATTTGATGTGTTGTTCTCTCTCTCCTATGCCACAAGGGGTTTTTCTACGGGTTTTCCGGTTTCCTCCCTCCGTAAAAATCAACATGTGAGTCGAGCGTTGTGTGCATAGAATACTAAATGTAGCGGTAATAAGTATGAGTGAAAGCCGGCACACATCAGCGAAAGCTGCCAGAATAATCAGCCTGCTCTAACAAATAAATTATTATTAATCAGAAAAGGTTTGTGCGCGGTAAATATTTCTCCCGCTTCCAATTCTTACATGTAATCAAATTCTTGATATTGATAATGTTTCTTTTGCTTATTTTAGGTTCTGTGTATATTTGCACTAGAGGCTGTAGTAGGTAAGTCACCCTTTATTATATTTTAACTGAATAAAGTCCGGATGGATTAAATTGGTTCTGCATGATGTAATGATTTGAGATTTTAAGGGACACTGGAATGAAAACGCCCCAATTTTTCAAAGTCCGAATAATTGAAGTATTTGAGGATAATATGAATCAATTATGACTATGTAAGCATGACTTGTGAACATTTTAGCCTGGGAGCCACTTGCAGTTGAGATATTTTGGGTTTAAAGAGAAAAGAACAATGGGGTTGAGTAAATGACGTCATTTTCTCACAATTCATATGCTAAATGATATTGATAATTTTTATTTGAGACATTTTACTGTGAAGAAAATATGTTGCTTGGCTACGATTGGGGCCATGAAGATACATTCAATAAGCCTGAAGCGAGATGACGTTTTACCCCCGTATCTAGACCATAATCCTTTTCACACTGCTTTTGTTCTTTAATTATGAGTATTGTTCTTGTATTCTCTAAGGAATCAAAAATTTTAATATGAAAGAATTTTAAAAACTATTATGGTCTAGAGACGGGGTAAAACGTCATCTCACTTCAGGCTTATTAAGTTTAAAGTCCATGTTTAAATGCACAGTTTATCCCTTAGGACTTTCCAGGGATTTCAGATCTTGTGAATATTAGAGATTAGGAACCTCTTTAAATTTAAATGGGTGCGACCAAACTCATGTTTTTGCACCGAAAAAAATCAAACTTATTCAAGATCATTCGCTCAACGTTCAGTCACAAAGAAATCCAAATTTGAAACTCTGATAAGAGTTAATGTCGGCAAGCACGAAAACTACCCGAGGTTACGCCCCAGGGTTAAGAGCCGTTGTCTGAGAAAACCGGGCAGGGTCAACGGATGGGGGTCGGCCGATTTCCATAATATTTACAGCATGTGATACCTATCTGATATGATTACTAATGGTGGGATTTAAACAAATTCAGGGTTTTTCGTTTCCGAGATTGACCACCCCCCTCATTTTTGGGTCGAAAAGGCCAAAACAACCGCCTATAATTAGGGCAACTTTGAGGCATGAAAAATCATAATTCCATATTGATTTTCCAAATGAAACTTTTCACACACGTTAAATGTGTCTACTTCAATGCGAAGATAAGTTTCGAATTCTAATATTTTACATTGATTGTTAATTTAGAGACTTTCAAGTAGATAGTGGTGTATGCCCTCTTCAAGCTAACGTAATTTTAGCAATATTTGAATGCCCTTTTCTCGTTCGTGCGGCAGTTTATTTTTAATCTTAAACCATATTCGGATAGCCCAATATCATCTAAATCCAAATCAAAAATAAATTGAAAGGGATCTATATTTATTGGAGATTTAGACGTTTTCTATTTTCCTATGGTTAACACACGGCAAACGCCTGCCGCCAAAGTGTCTAGACGGTTTTCCTCATGTGATTAAACTGAATTCTTCGATACAAATAAACATAGACGTAAATCAAACGAATAGGCCATATATAGCACCTATTTGAAATTTGGAGGTTATATTTGAAATATTTTTGGGGGGGCTTTTGATGATAATAATGCGCCAGTGGAATGTCTTAGTGAAGGGTATTTACGATATCACTAGAACGTTGCTTCAATAAGTTAACACGAATAAACACTTAGATTATTTCAATTTTTTCTTAATGTAAACATAATCCACTTAAATGTTTTTATTGGTCTTACAGTTCACTCCTTGCAAATGTTCATTTTACGTTTAAATGAGGTTTAATTTATCGAATACGTCCAGGGCGGTGAATTTATGCTAATTTGCCATCTAATTACAAATTCGACACAGACGTCCACCGGCAATTGTTTACTTGTAATTGCCGAATATTTCTGTCAGAACCTAATACAGTTTCGAAATAGTAAATCAGCGATATTGGCGGAATATGAATTGCTCGTTTTATTGGGAAAATTCTCCCTGTGAAGCTATTGGTACAGATTCTTTGCTACTTCCTATTGATGCTTGTAAGGCAAACCTGACAGACCACTTACTTACTCTCGGCATTAGTCTTAAAAGAGGATGGCGAAGTAGCGGCACAATCAGCGAAAAAGATTTGATATTGAATAGAGCTGGACACTTTGACCTTCCTGCACAAGAAGTTGGCAGAATGACAGTTTGCCCTAAACATCGACGTGAGCTGACAGTGGACTGGCCTGGTCGAAAACGCCTTACGTGTGGCTACCCAGGCCACATAGGTAAACGAAAACAAATTCAAAATCCACGGCGAGTGAACATGACAATGTCCCGAGAAATTTTCAGCATTCATGGCGTTGTAACTCCAGCAGGAACAGGTAGCTTTTGTGGCCAATTTTTACATTTCCTCATACTTCTTCATCATAATGCAATTAGATCTTCGATATTATCTAGGATCTATCACCTTATCATTATCGCCATCACCATTATCATTGTCATCATCGTTGACATATATCATTATCATTATTATTTTAATATTTTCTTCCCTTAGGCCTTGAATGACTTTTTTATTATCTTCATATCTATTGTGACACATCATTTTTATTGTCTTTCACGAGAAAGACAAAGAATTGAACTTAAAAGACTTTCGCTTAAAAAAAAACTACGTTTCGTTCTTACGAACCTCTTCGGAAGACAATAACAATAATATTAACGATAACAATAACAACAACAACACAGCAGCAATAGCAACAATAACAACAATAATAATAAGGAAGGCAAACTACTTATTGGACATGAAAAAACAACATATGTCGTTGCGACCAAAAAAGCACCAATATAATAATTCAATAAGCCCCAACCCCTAAGCGTGGTACTGTTATATTTTTATTTAACACGGTGTATACATCCTTCGATTCATATTAATAACACTAATAATAACACTAGTTTTGGTAAATTATATACATTGAATTTAGTTGAATTGCTGAACGCTATGAAACTCCAATGATCAGGAAAATTTATTAAGCTCCCCTATTGCGCCCCTATTCCAATAAGGCCCCCAGTCCAAAAGCAATGAAAAAGAATACGCTCCTAGGGGGTGGAGTAGAGGAAATACGGTATATCCTATACCTCACACCATCAAACGTTTCTATTCTACACCGCCTTAACTCGTCTTATCCTATCCCACTCTATTTTTGTACATTTTCCCATTCATTCTTTTTTTATCCCATGAACTAGCTTTATGTGATAAATGTCGTAAAACACACAACAATATCCAGGGTATAGGGACAAGTGGAGAACAAGCAACTCTACATGAAGAGGTATTTTTACGATAACTCTCAAGTTTCTCGCTCGCTGATTGGCTATTTTATCATCAATATGACAGACAGAAAAAGCTGTTTTCATCAAGTGCGCGGTCTTTCCGTGGGCTGTTTTGATTGCTAATACGAGAAGCTTTTATCGTTTTTCTTGTTGTTTTTGTTATTGTGAAAAATCTAATTGACATCAGATTTGTGTGAATTCGTTAATTATGCACAGCAATATACAAAATGAATAGGGTTGAATCAATAACCAATTAGTTTATATATTAGACTGGCGATGTTGTTCTGGAAAGAGATTTGCCCTCTTCAGCCGCCGAAGTAATATCAAATATTGTAGAACAGAGGTCATCACGTGATAATGCAAGGGCAAGTGGAGATCAAGCAATTCTACATGGAGAGGTATTTATGCACCACAACACAAAATGTATAGGGTTGAATCAATAACCAATTTCTTTGTATATTAGACTGGCGATGTTGTTCTGGAAAGAGATTTGCCCTCTTCAGCCGCCGAAGTAACATCAGATAATGATAAAGATGAAACGTTTTCCTATTCATCTCAAGGGAGCATCGCAGAACAAGAGATCAGCATTTGGGCTGACGAAGTTGAACAACAGCAAGAGAAACGGCAAACTTTAAACTCAGCTATGAGGAGTTTGACCGGTGGTCGCACTAGTCCTATCTCATCCACTTTAAACACACCATGGGATGATGTATCCTCCACTCAAAAAAAGTACTACCAGCGAAAAGCAAAAGAGACCATCTCAGCTGCATTAACAGTTATAAGCCCTGGCCAAGAACAAGAGCTCTGGGATGCGGTAAGAAATGACTCTAGAGTAGACGAAAGCAAAAATAAACAGCCAGACGCAAGAGCTTTGACCCATCCTCTCCCATTATTAATTCTCTTGTAAAAGCGTATGATTATGCTGATTGTTGGCGAACAAAACGGCAAATTCTTTTAATCTTTGCCAATGATTTCAGCCGATCAGAGCTTATGACATTGATCCCGTCATTAACGAAATGGCGAATAGATCAAGCAAGACAGCATGCTATCGAAGTCGGCAAAGGGCAGTCAGTACCAGAAGATCCTATATCCCGCTCAAGGATTTCATCAGCACAAGTTCATCATTTTGTTGATTATGTCTCTAGACCAGACATGGTACAAGATGTGGCGTTCGGCACAAAAACGTTAAAACTCGACTCTGGTGATTGCATTGTCATACCTGCCGTAGTGCGCACCATGATCCCCACACGAATAATAGGTCAGTATCTAAGCTACTGTGATCAACAAAATTTTGAGCCAGCAAGAAAGCGTAGCCTATACAGAATGATAGAAGTTTGTGCTGCTTCTCTACAAAAGTCTCTAGCAGGACTTGATAATACAACTGCAGAAGGTAATGATGCTATTGATGACTTGAAGGAAATGACTAACACCCTTGGCACCCATGGATACGGAGCAGATGATGAGTGGGTGAAAGCTACACAGAAAACAATTACAAAGGCGAAAAGATATCTAAAGACGGAGTTTAAAGGCCATGTTGGACGAGAGAACTGTTGCGCTGATCACTGCACGACCCATGCGCTTACTGACCCAACTGAGAAAAAGTTTCAGAGAAAATGCCTTCAAGATCATGATGAGCAGTGTAATAATTGCCTGGCACTAAAGAATGTTCTAGAAGATATACAAGCTCAAATAGATGAGGTTTCCATGTCTGAAGATGAAAGAGCTAGAATGAAACACGAGTGTAAGCAAAATGTGAATGCAATTGATGCCTGGAAAGCTCACCTTTTACGCACAGTTAATCAGGAAGAAGCAAAGCAAGATGCCTTGGCCGCCCTTGACGCAGAAACATGTCTAATTGTTATGGATTGGGCGATGAAATTTCTGCCGCATCGATATCGTGAGCGCATGAGTGAATTTTTTGGAAAGAGGGGTAGAAGTTGGCACGTAAGTGCAGTTATCACGAAAAAGGATGACAAATATGAAGTGGAGTGCTTCGTTCACATATTTGACACTTGTTCTCAAGATAGTTTTGCTGTGTCATCGATCATAGAACACTTGCTGAAAACCATCAAGCAAGAGTCACCCCAGATGAAAAACGCATTTTTCCGGTCCGACAACGCTGGGTGCTACCACAGTGGGCAACTGCTCCTAAGTCTGCCAGACATTGGTAAGCGAACCGGTGTTACACCTCTTAGATATGATTTCTCCGATCCACAGTCTGGAAAGGACATTTGTGACAGGAAAATAGCACCAATGAAAGCTCACATCAAACGATGGGTGAACGAGAAACACGATGTCCTCACCGCGATAGACATGAAGAATGCTTTAGAGTCTCATAATGGAGTAAAAGGATGCAGAGCTGCAGTTGTTAAAGTTGATGTTTTGGCAAATATAGCTACCAACAAGATACCAGGTATCAGCTTGATGAATAACTTTGCATACACGTCGAAGAACGCGATCCGTGTCTGGCGTGCCTACAACACTGGCCTGGGGAAAACGCTGAGCTATGATGACTTGAATGTTAACCCACAGCCGGACACCAATTTGCACATACTGCATCGTTTTGGACCACGCGATGACCAGTTAGGCACGGTCAGCAATGCACAGAAAACAAAAATGGATATTTTCTCTTGTTGTGAAAATACTTGCGTACTTACATTCAAGACCATAGCGGAGGCGGAGGCCCATATGGACACAGGAAAGCACGTAAAGGTGTCAAAATGCGATTCTGTCTACGACAATGTCAAGAAGAGATGGGCTGAAAGAGTGACAGAGATAAACGTGGTATCTGGTGAAAGTCTGCAGATTCCCGTGGTTCAAGGAACATCAACAAACACATCAGAAAACACTTCATCTAAAGGATGGGCTCTAAAATTAAACAAAAGGGGTCCACGGATGATAGAAAAGGCCAAGTTGTTTCTTCTTGAAAGATTCAACTCTGGACAAACGGGTCAAAAGGCAGATCCTTCTCAGGTAGCGAAAGAAATGAAGCTTATCAGGGATGATACTGGTAACTTATTATTTCAACCTGAGGAATGGCGAAGTGCCAAGCAAATAACTAGTTTCTTTTCTCGGATGTCTGCCCTCCAAAAACGCAAACAGCCTCAAAGTGACATACAGGAGCTAGATGAAGAAGATCTTGTTGCCCTTGAGGCAGAAGATGGTATTCAGGCATTACACGAGGTTGTCTTGGATGAAATGGAAAGTTTACTTCACCCTATTACTGCAAGTAATGTGGACATCTGTGATTTGACAAGAGCTGATAAAATGAAAACACTAAAATTAACACAACTGCGCGACATCTGCAAACAGTTAGAGTTGGAAACACCAGGCCGTCAAAACAGGAGAGACACATATATCGTCGCAATAGAAGCATATGCAAGCACTTGCTCTTGCCGTAGATAAGTATTATAATAAGGTAACGCATATGAAAACGCATATTTTATTCTCCATTTTGGCATTTTCGTTCACACGTCATTTTCGTAAACGGCGTTTTCGATGATTCGAAACGGAGGTTTTAAAACGCTCTCACCAGTACAGTGGATCAGATTTTTTAGACAAAAATCGTAAACAAAAATTCAAATTCGTAAGTTAGAAAAGAGCAATATTGAAAACAAGCCAGTACTATAAAATATTCATTTCATATATACATCATATAGTATTTTTAAGAGTTCGCAGAATAGTATCAGGGACACTATAAGTGAGCTTACTGATACACTTTATAACCACCGGTGGGCAATACAATTGTTGTAGTTACCTTTTCTGGCAAGTTAATGTTTTTAGCGTTGTTTTACATGTATGGTCATTATACTTCTTGCAATCATATTAATACTATTAAACTAACAGAAACCTTAATAAATTGTCCACCATAGCAACTACAAGGAACAATTTAAACTAGAAGAAAATGTTTAATTGCAGCAAAACTGTTACTTTTTGCGTCATTATCTGATTAGCATAAATTCACTCTATTAATATGAATACAGAAAATGTGAACTAAATCAAAAAAAAAAACACCTATTTAAAAGTAGTGAGACCAAAAAAAACTGTATCAGTGTATTTTTTGAAACTGATAAATAAGTATAAATAATTTAAACTTTAATTAATTTGTGTCAACAGTTAAAACGATTCTCAAATATATGGTAATTATAGGCTTGTCAATAAGACATTCCACTGGCGCATTATTATCATCAAAAGCCCCCCCAAAAATATTTCAAATATAACCTCCAAATTTCAAATAGGTGCTTTATATGGCCTATTCGTTTGATTTACGTCTATGTTTATTTGTATCGAAGAATTCAGTTTAATCACATGAGGAAAACCGTCTAGACACTTTGGCGGCAGGCGTTTGCCGTGTGTTAACCATAGGAAAATAGAAAACGTCTAAATCTCCAATAAATATAGATCCCTTTCAATTTATTTTTGATTTGGATTTAGATGATATTGGGCTATCCGAATATGGTTTAAGATTAAAAATAAACTGCCGCACGAACGAGAAACAGGCATTCAAATATTGCTAAAATTACGTTAGCTTGAAGAGGGCATACACCACTATCTACTTGAAAGTCTCTAAATTAACAATCAATGTAAAATATTAGAATTCGAAACTTCGCATTGAAGTAGACACATTTAACGTGTGTGAAAAGTTTCATTTGGAAAATCAATATGGAATTATGATTTTTCATGCCTCAAAGTTGCCCTAATTATAGGCGGTTGTTTTGGCCTTTTCGACCCAAAAATGAGGGGGGTGGTCAATCTCGGAAACGAAAGGCCCTGAATTTGTTTAAATCCCACCATTAGTAATCATATCAGATAGGTATCACATGCTGTAAATATTATGGAAATCGGCCGACCCCCATCCGTTGACCCTGCCCGGTTTTCTCAGACAACGGCTCTTAAGAGATCTCGCTAGCAAACATTTCTTCGTTGAGTGCTCATTTTCATCTGCTATGATATAGTTCGGATAGTACGTGCGCGCTGATTGGTCGAAAACTGTGCTTTATTCGTGAACGGAGCACAGTGCTGACGCCATCCGCGCGCGCCAAGTCGGCTGATAGATCCTGCGACTGTCTTTCTTTTTGCGTAAATAAATCCAATACCGAAATAAAATTAGTAACTTTAATAAAACAAAAAAAAACAAAAAAAAAAACCCAGATTCGTCCGTGCTCCGTTTATTAATAAAGCACTTAGGAAGCGCCGTTCTCTTTACACGTACTTCTTTCGTGTTTACGGAAAACCCTATTTTATTTGTTAATTATTTTGCTTCTGTTCACAGCGTGCAGCATTTGTGCAGTAGCACAAGAGAATGACATTGAAATAACAGACATCGAACAAGAACAGAGGTTACCACAAACAATGGTACGTGATGTTGTGAAACTCTTGTGCAAAGAGATAAGCTATCAATAAATTGGTATTATTTTCATTTGGTTAGATTTGTCTCATCACCTTTAAATAAGTTCCTTATATTACCTAGCATTCTACCTACGCGATCATCTGCAGGGTAACATAAAAAACTCGTTACAACTGTATAAGTTTAACTTTGCCGAATCTCGTACCCAGAGCCTGCGTTTCTTCTGGCCTGCGGCGAAGAACGAGGGCTCTGGCATAATCCATTTTTGGCGCATGCGCAATTTACCGGAAGTTTTATTATATTTAGAAATGTACTCAATGATACTCATATCAAAAGGATTTCTTGGACTTCCGGTATAAGAGCGCATGCATTCAAAGACTTGCCAAAAATTAAAATATGTTCCCGATTTCTAATTCTAATTTTGATATGAAGTAAACACAGAACTCTGTTTGTAAGCATGATTTTCATTGAGTACATTTCTAATATTTTTTTAAACTTTTGGCAAGTCTTTTAACATATACGCTGTTAAACAGGAAGTCTAAGAAATCCTTGTCTCTAAAAAATGGATTATGCCAGAGCCCTCGTTCTTCGCAGGCCAGAAGAAACGCAGGCTTTGGGCACGAGATTGGAACTTCGCCTCAAAACAATGAGCGCGCACATCATTTGGTATTAGTTTGCAAACATAGCTAGAGATCCCAAACGTTTAAGGTTCGTGGGTGGGGTGGTGTAGGGTAGGGAGTTAAGAAATCTCAGTATTACTAGAAATCTTTTCCAAGTCGCATTGTAGTTGCTCTGAAAGACTTTGTCTGGGCCCTGTTGTACGAAGACTGGATAGCCCTATCTAACGGATAAATCCTTATCCAGTGGATAAATCTATTTGATAACAGCATCGACTTATCCAGTGAATAAGGATTTATCCATCGGATAGCGCTATCCACCCTTCGTACAACCCGGCGCAGAGGTATAGTTTGATAATGTTTGGCGATGTTTGCAGATTATCGAAAAAGCTGAAGATCTTTGTGAACTGCTACAGAAAGAATTCATCTTTATTCCGGTAAGAGGTCCACCTTGCTGTCATCAAAATGCGGATACCACATTCCTTTGTTTTTGATCATATTATCACATTTATAATATTAACTCGGAACTGTTTCCTTGGGTCGAAATAGACGCGATCTTGAAAATATGCCAATCCCACAATGCATCGCATTCCCAACTCGACCCAGTTTTTACCTCAACTTCAAAATGGCGATTTTTTTGAATATTCATTGAATTTTGAATGATTATCGAACATTCATGGCATTTCAGTACTTTACCGTTGGTATTATCCTCGCCCGGTTGTGGATATTTTGAGGCTGAGATGATTCTAAACCCTGTACGAATGAGTCTGTGATCAAGGAACACAGCGTTACTTGACTAGACCCCGTCCACACGTATCTGCAATTTTTTGTATCCGCACTTTTTTTTTTCGGACACGAAAATGTTCGCGTCCACACGCAGCTTATTCGAATCGTTTAACTGTACAAAAGAAAGTGTGCAAGGGGGAGTCTGTTGGTAGAGGTCAATGACGTCATCATGCAAACTTCCTAATTAATAGGTTTTATCGGCCGATGTGTACGAGTGTTAACCCCAACAAGCAAAGGAACTTCTGTGTGATAGAATAGTTATTCTTCTTGTAGCCATGTGCATCACTAGAGGCAAGACTGAAGGAAACGATTGATAAGTTTATCTCAAGTGAGATCATCCAATGCACCACACAGGTAAATACCATTGTTATATGCGGTTCATAATACTGGCATCATTGCCTCCGCTTATCAGAGACAACGTTGTATGATAATGTTCAGTGTCGTCGTTATGTGCGTGTTACTCAGTATATTTTGTTATTCTTGATTGTAGACATCTTCCAGTAGTCGTCAGTGGTCCACTTGGGATGACGAAGAAGATTCGTATTCTGCTCCTGAACTAGAATATAAGGTAATGAATGACGAAGGGAGGAAGGGAAGGAGGGAGGAAGGAAGGAAGGAAGGAGGGAGGGAGGGAGGGAGGGAGGGAGGGAGGGAGGGAGGGAGGGAGGGAGGGAAGGAAAGGAAGATACGAAAAAAAAAAAAAAAAAAGGAAAAAAAGAGCATGTACAAGCAACGCGCTTTGTTTTTCTTTATCATCTCGTATTCTTTACAGCTCACCACTTCTATGCAAGAGCTATCTCGGCTGAAGTTCATCCAGTCTTTATTATCACCGCTGATCGAATCCTATTGGGTCACTGCATGTGGGTTGCTATGGTTACCTGGACAAGATTTCACCGGTAAGTCTGCTTCATCACCCCTCCTTTTTTCTACTTAACCGGGCGGAAGGTCTGGCACGAGTCATAGATCTAACCAATCAGATTATTGATAATGACTAGACAGTGGTTACTAGTTGGGACTGTGTTGGTGTGTTGAATACAACAAGTGAATAACAATGACTAGTGGTTACTAGTTGGGACTGTGTTGGTGTGTTGAATACAACAAGTGAATAACAATGACTAGTGGTTACTAGTTGGGACTGTGTTGGTGTGTTGAATACAACAAGTGAATAACAATGACTAGTGGTTACTAGTTAGGGCTGTGTTGGTGTGTTGAATACAACAAGTGAATAACAATGACTAGTGGTTACTAGTTGGGACTGTGTTGGTGTGTTGAATACAACAAGTGAAAAACAATGACTAGTGGTTACTAGTTAGGACTGTGTTGGTGTGTTGAATACAACAAGTGAATAACAATGACTAGTGGTTACTAGTTAGGGCTGTGTTGGTGTGTTGAATACAACAAGTGAATAACAATGACTAGTGGTTACTAGTTGGGACTGTGTTGGTGTGTTGAATACAACAAGTGAAAAACAATGACTAGTGGTTACTAGTTAGGACTGTGTTGGTGTGTTGAATACAACAAGTGAATAACAATGACTAGTGGTTACTAGTTAGGACTGTGTTGGTGTGTTGAATACAACAAGTGAATAACAATGACTAGTGGTTACTAGTTAGGGCTGTGTTGGTGTGTTGAATACAACAAGTGAATAACAATGACTAGTGGTTACTAGTTAGGGCTGTGTTGGTGTGTTGAATACAACAAGTGAATAAGAATGACTAGTATTTACTAGTTGGGCCTGTGTTGGTGTGTTGAATACAACAAGTGAATAAGAATGACTAGTGGTTACTAGTTGGGTCTACAATGGTGTGTTGAATACAACAAGTCAATAAGAAGGAAACTTAAACACTGTTTAAAAACGTTTATAACTATAAGATGAGAATATGTAGACCGCATAGCACTTATAAAATACATGAAGATATAGAAATATAGATAAGTTATAGTGCTTGGGAACGAGCTAACTATACTGAGGTTTGGACGTTAATTCTTCGTCAGAGTAAAAGAGGATTAAAAGGTTACTCATGATTGGTTAATGTTCAGGCTCCAAGATGCACGGTCATCAATAATAGAAAATATCAATATCATTTTTTTACAATAATTTAAAATGTTCTTGCGCGCTGATTGGTTATTTTTTATGATCAATAAGAGGACAGACAGATAAAGCTAATGTCAACGAGCGCGCGCTCTTTCCGTTGGTTGTTTTGATCACTAAAACGAGAGGTTTATATCGTTTTGTCATATGTAAAAAAACAAATAGACATGAGTGTTTTATGTGTCTGTCCTCTTATTGACGAAAAATTGCGTCATCACATTGTCAAAGTAGTATGCATCCACTCGTATTTATCGTCAATAAGTGGACAGACACATAAAAAACTGATGTCTTTTTGTCAAGTTCTTTTACTTTGCACTCAAAGAAACTTGTTGTTTTTGTACCAGAGGACGAGTTCCTAAAGACAGTACATGATTGTTCTAAAGAAAGATTACAACAGGACGTCACAATGTATCGTAAGTAGAACTTTCTGATCTTAATAGGACCTTTGCATGATGACGTCATTGACTTCTACTACCAGACTCCCTTGCACACTTTCTTTTGTTCAGTTAATTAGCACCATTATTGCGCTATTTCACTATGACGTCACAGCAAAACAATCTATTGTTTAAACACAAAGGATCATGGTCAACAGAGGGGGTCAAATCAACGCAAATTCACCTAAAATTGTTCTAAAGCCTGTATCAATCCACGAAGAGAAGTAGAATAGCCAGCAAACGCTCAGAATATTTTTTAGTACGTATTAACACATATTTATATCTGGAAACCAGGCCGTTTTAGATTAAACTGTTTCGCTAGGAGCAAATGTTGTTGAATTTTTTATTGGATTTGGCGATTCTATCCCCCACATAAACAAGCAGTGAAGTCATAGTGAAATAGGGCAATTGTCTTACTATTCTCATGAGGGAATACAAATTTGAATTAAGAAAGAAAATTTAGCAGTGGGAGTCAAATGACAAAATCATGCAAATGTCCTATTGAGAATGATTGAGGAATATTTCGACAAAAACCAGGTCTAGTTGTCTATGCACTGCATTGTGGGATTGTTTTAGGGGACGAAATAGACGCCATCTTGGAAATATGTGCAATGCTAACTCGACCTAGTTTTTTTCTCAAACTCGTAAAGGCTAATTAGCACAAAACGAACCTGAAAAATTCCTCCCTTCCTGGCTTCTCACCCTTCTTTCATCTCTTCCCCACCCCCCCTCCAACCCACACCCACCCCATCCCACCCCTCAAATGGTTTTAGTCGTCATTTTTCCTGCTTGGGGCATGCTGCTTCTTCTTGAAAAAAATCATTTTACAAAAATTCAAGTCACCTTTTGTTACAAACTTCATCCATTTTAAAATTAGTTGAAGGACATAGCTCCAGATGGCATGGGTTCTTGGCTTCGGTCAAGTGCAAGTAACTCTAGAGAGTTTAAGCATCTTATTAACGGCAACGTTGGCAAATTGAAAATTTTTGAATTAGTTATATGAATGAATCGCAAACATCTCCTAGTAATAGATTAAAAAAAAAAGAACATTTGTCTTTGTTGTGAAGGTTTACAAGAGGTAAACTGAAATGCAGGTAAACAACGAAAACGTGGAGCCGTTTGCGTAAAGATGAAAAACGCGATACTCAATATGGGTCTATTAACTTCGACCGTTGGAAACTTAACGAAGCAAAAAACCCAGAGGGTTCGTTGAGGCTGTATTGTTCGAGCAATATAAAAATGAGTAGTCCACCAATAGAGAATAAAGTTCAGACATTAGAATCGCTACTCCTGTGATTTTTCAGTTTTTTCAAGCTTATTCATGACTCTTTTCTTTTTTCTTCAGCTGAAAGCTGCTCTCTCGAGCCATATCGCAATGCAATACGCATCTTCAAAGAAACTATGGTTCTTGAGCTGTTTAAAGAATCTGATGGAAATAAAACGCTACTACGCTTGACTGACAAATACAGCAACCAGGACAGTATCTTTGAGTTAATTTCAAGTATTGGCCAGTTCAAGATGTGAATTGTCAACAACACGGCTAATGAGATGATGTAAAGACGCTTCTTCAATGCTAGGAGCCGTTTCCGAATTAGGAGGAAAAAGAATGAGAGAAAGATAAGGAAAGCACTAACTCTCTTTCTTTCTCTCTCGTTCTCCCTCTCCCATTGTTTCTTGAAATAACTTTTATAAGGAAAGCACTAACTCTCTTTCTTTCTCTCTCGTTCTCCCTCTCCCATTGTTTCTTGAAATAACTTTTCTCTGATCTTAAACTTTTCTAAAATTCAATCTATATGTTCTATCTATGAATGTGTTCCAATATTTCATGTTACTAGGGAGCGAGACCAATAAATCACCATATGTTGGAAAACGTTTTTATCGAGAAAATTATGTCTCTACGCCGTTTGCACATTCGAGCCGCTATTCCGTATTTTTTTTAATTATGTTTTACGATTCGAAAACTGCAGTTTATTTGAAGAAAAGTTTGAGGAATTTCAAAGCAAGATTTCGATGTTTCTTTTTAAAAAATAATTTTTTCAATACCCTGAAACGAGCTTTCGGATGATGTCAGTGCGCGGCCAACTTTCGGACAGAAAAGCACCGTTAACTTCTTTTTGTTCGCCTAGTTCAAATCACCTCGCCGGCAAATATTTCTTTGCGGAGAAAAAATAATGCGAAAAAAATTAAGATGGTCAAATTTTTTTGCCACAGCTTTTTTGTGTGTGTTAAATTCAAATGTGCCTTACCCCTCTCTGGTAAGTATGTAATGGTCCAGCTACTGTTCATAGACGCGTAACAAGTTTTGCATTAGCCAGATTTACATTCGATTTACATACATTACCACCATTTTCATAACTACGCGCCCGACTGACCAAAGTCCGTTTGTCGAGTTTGATGATTCTGTTCCGCCAATCAAACAAAGTGGGCGGGACTTGTCTCGAATTGGTCTAGTCTACATGTTTTTGTAGGTCGAGCGCGGGAAAGTTAGGTCGAAGATGGAGGAGGAAAGAGTTGGAATTCAGCTTCCAGACACTGAAGAAACGCAAATCTGGGATGCAGACACTGATGAGGTATGCTAGATGTTATTCTAAATATGTTTTTAACTAGTTTTATGCGCATTGTTGTGGTGTTTGTGACGAAACAATTATTGTACATGCCATGCCAATCGGATATATGACGAAAACTACCACAGTTGACAATCATTCTTCTTTCAGAGAGAAGTTGCACTCTACCTCCAAACAAAAAGTGGAAAAGTAAGTGGAGAACAATTCACGCCATTCATACTGCCGCAAAGATGGACTTTCGCAACTCTTCGAGACTGTGTACACGATTATGTATCACGCGTTATGACTGACGGTGACCACGGAAAAGTAGAAATAAAGAAGCTCTATTTTAAGAAAAAGGGCAACAGTAAGACTATCGTAGCTTTACATAGCGATCATGATATTCCTGCAATGCTACAAGAATATCCGTTAACTTGGCCTGGATCAGGGAAGAAACGAAAGGCGACAATCATCATGGCCGCCGATTGGTCTTACAAAACAGACGGTACGTTTGATTTTGGTCTGAAATCTTGTATACATTATTTTCCTCTTTTATTTACTTTGCTTATTGATTGTTTTAAGTCTCATACCCTCTCATTTTTTTCTCCCAACTCCTATCTTCAGAAAATAAGAGGATCTAGCTAGATAGTTTTTCGCACTTTTACAGAAATTGATCGTTCAGCTACTACTCCCCGAAGATCACCTCGTGTAGCGGCCCGCCGTCGCGAACGGGAAACGGAAGCGTTTGTCTTCCCATTTGCAAGAGAGAAAAACAAGGATGCGAAGCTGTCGAATACCTCTGTTGTTTTACATGGGTTAGTGGCGGGACAGATTACTTTGGATGGCTTGAAGAACATGCTCAAGACCATGGACCCTAGTTCCTCCACGGTATTTGTTCCGTCAAATGGACTATGTTGGATAAGAAAGGGAAACAAGCAATTAGTAGCATTGAATACAGACGATGATTTGAGATGTTGCTTCGAAGAGTACAAGGACGCGAAAGGACATGCCAAAGCAATACGAATAGCTTGTGCTGCTGTTAGCACGACTGGATCAGGTAAGATTTGACACACTACGTTCATTTGCCCTTGCAGCTGCTTTTTATATCGTATTTTATTTTGCTATACACTTCAATTTGACAAAAAGATGAAGATTCATGTACTATCTAGATAAGTAATGTTCCAAACAATAATTACGAGTTGTTTTGTTGTCTGGTTGTAACGAGACAGTGTTGTCTGGTCGTAAAGAGCTTCCTTGTAGATTTCATGTGATAAGCACAAATTAGTCAAATTAGCTTTTGCTAGCAAACCAAATTACTAGATATAACATTTATTTATTTTTTAATTCATTTGTTTATTTATCTACAGGCCAAGAATGTCCATCATTTGGTACTTTTTTGTGAACACAAGAGAACATTTTATTGAACAAACGGCGAGCTCAGTTTCAATGCCTTGTTATTTTTGCTTTACATTTTCCCTTTGCACTGCAAGGTCAAAATGGGGATCTCACACTCATGAGTCCTCACGAGTCTGAGACATAAGTCACGTTATCTCTAAAGATCCTTTTTTTTTTTGTAAAACAATATGAGAACACCATTTTTTTCGTTTACAGACAAGAAATCTAAATAATTGTTTGTCATTCTCTTTGATCTTAGATATTTCTACTGCTAGCAATAATTCTTCAAACAGAAAAAGATCACTTGACTTTTCAAGGGAAGTTGATTTTGTACAGCAGCCATCAAAAGTGAAAAAGGACAATGACTTGTGGAATAATATTCACTGTTCTTTGGTCAAAGACCTGGAGAAAAAAGGGACCTTGAACCGGTATGGAGTTAAACATCTCAAACTCTGGACTGATGAAATTATTGATGGAAAATCAAGTGGTATTGGGGAGGAGCCAATATGGCAGAATTTCATAGAACAAGTTGGTGTACCACCAAAACCACCACGCCTTTCTCCACAAAGTGCTACACCCTCTGCTACACCTATGACAGCTGATGATCTCCTAAAAGCAATGTTTATCCAAAATCAGCAGAGAATGGAGATAGAATCAAAACGAGCTGAAGTCTTTCAAAATTCCATGATGGCTATAATGGTGGCCAATTCTCCAATGCATCAACAACAGGTATTTTCATCTTAGTTGCATGAATACTAATGAGAAGGGATGGGACTCTGTGACATCATAACAGGAAAAACTTTTACACATACAATAATGCTTAAGTCAACCCAGTGCATGCTCCAGGAGTGTCTTTTTAATGTTTGATCAGGATATCCCTTTAATAGTTGTTTGACTGTAGTAAAAATAAAGGGTGGTTAGGGTTGTGCATGGTTACACTATTTTGGGTTGAAATGTATGTCATTTGTTGGAATCTTTAAAAAAGCAGGTGTTGTTTTAGTACATGTTTGGATTCTTTCTCCAGCTCTCAAGATCCAGTTTAACTTCAACTCCAAAGAGCCCAGATCAAGCTTACAAGAAACCACTTTTGAATTTTACTCAAGATGACTGCTGCACATTGTTGAGGAAATCAAATCTGTCCCATCTAGAAAGTCGTTTTCTTAGAGCAGAGGTGGATGGATCATTGTTGGTTTGTCTCTGTAATCCACATATCAGTAATAGTATCCTAGAGGGGCTAGGTATACATGCAGAGAGTGATAAAGAAGCGGTCATTCATGCTGTTAAGGGAGAAATGTCAGTTTCTACATCAAGTATTCTGAATACAAGTTTTACATAAGAGACTTCTAAAACATTCCCATGCAGTTGTTGTTAAATATAGTTCTTGCATTACATTCTCTTTATATTTGTAATGGTAGAGTTCATTATTGCTATAGCTCTGTGTTGGAAAGTAAGGCTAAAACAAGTTCTGAAACTTGACACACTCAATTTATTCTCATGTTGCTCTTATTTATCTATTTTATTTATCCATTTATGTTGCTTGACTTAATTTCTATATAGGAAATAAGTTATACTTTTTATTTGTGGAATTATAAGTAACCACAGTCTTCCAAAAGTCCAATGCTTTGAGCTTGAGTAACCTGTTGAGATATAGTGTAAATACAAATGGTAATGTTTGTTTTACATAGTATACACAGGGTGGCCAAAGGGGGATGACATCACGCAATTCAAATTCAACAGTTCTCGTTTTATTAAATAAAATGACTCACCCACTGAACTTTGACATTTCACGAATCAAACACTTATTTTAGCCCATATCCCTTGTTATCCCTTGCATGGCCACCTTGTATGCAACCACTGACCGTAACTAAGAATCAGTTTACAAAACATTCAAATGGGCGTGAGAATTCACACCTATGATGATTTTGGACACTTCATGAGTCATGAATGAAGGAAAAAAATTATCATATTAGATAAATTTTGTACTTGCCATGTGCATGTTGCATGTTTGGTTTACTATGTTTATCGTTTGTTCTAATGATTATCTGCTTCATTGAGGTGTAATGCTACTTTGTATTTATGTTGTCTAGTTAATAGTTACCTGGTTTAGGGCAATTTCAAAGCAACGTTTTGGATATCTGTAACATACTTCCTGATTTCTTTGAAGCCATTTCTTACAGAAGTTGAAACAATCTTCTATTGGATTAAAATCAGGTGAATAAGGCCTATAAGAAAGAAGTAAAAGTTGTTTAGAAGAAGATTTATTACATTTATACTGGGCATGTGCTTCAAATGTTTCTAAATATCATGTTCCAAGGATGGACCCATGATAATGATATTAGAGATGGGGGATTTGTCCATCATTATAAGATATCATAAGAACCATGCAAAAAAAAGCATACCTAAGAAAAAGAAGACACCCAATTTTGTCTAAGAAAGGCTTTTAACCCCATTTGCCCCTACACTAAAATTATTTAAACTTACGGTAGAAACATTATGATTCCTCCCTTGTTTCGCACTGCATTGGTAACAACATCTGAATAGTGGATGATGCAGTTATCCATTATTATTACAGAATTTGCCTCCTGTCTTGAAAATCTTCCAATGTGTGGTAAAATAAACTGCAGAAAAGCAAATTCATATTGCTCTCTATCATAAGCTCCGTCTATCACATGAGAAGCTATCACTCCATCAACACTGATAGCAGCAAGGACGCTATATCTAGAACCTCTTGTGAAGTTGCCTTTTATTGAGATTCGGCCTGTCCCAACAAGGTCCCTTGCATATTTCCTCTGAAAACAAAAACATCAATTTTACAAAGTCATTCTTGGACCTTGGTTTTCTACATATCGGGTACAGACAAATTGATTTACCAAACTTAATTACCGAAATTATTTACCAATTTTTATAAATTTTTGTATACATTAAAACTAACTTTTTTGATAATATCATTCCTTCCCCTATTCAGGAAATTATATTGATAATCGATGCTGAATTACATGCTTGTAGTCAAGTTTGAAAAAACAATGTGTTTTAGCATGTATCAGAAAGATCAGTACCATGTAGCTAATTCTACTTGTGTCCTCCTATGTAGTGATGTGGTTTAGTCCAACTGCAGGCCCTTACCTGGAAAGTTCGATTGTCTTTGGCAGATTCATCAATGAACAATAACTGGTTCCTAATGAAAGCACTAACTCTATGGCGATATTCTGCCCGATTCCTCTCATCCCGTTGCCTTGCAATGACATTGAGCTATACAATATAGTAATAAAATAACACTTTATGATGGTTTGAAATCTGAGTAATTTTTGTAAAAGTTCACGAGTCTCTCCCTGGATATTTTTGCAATCAAAAAGGGCTATAGGTTAGGTAGCATACTCCTGTAAATGCATGGGCTTTTCAGAGAAAACTCATCCAAGAAATCATCTATTATGTGGCAAACTTGATGCTCCAACAGTTTGCTTGGAAAACACAATACAGAATACACAAGGAAATAGTCTATGTCTATGAAGAATTTTTCGTCCAACTTTCTCGTCGTTTTGGCAGGGGGAAAAAGACTAGTTTCCTGTACAGACGGTTTTTCGTTTCTAATATAAATTCAGCTATTGTAGAAATAATTATTAGAATAATAAAACTAACCTTTCGCCTCGAAAATCCAATTTGTCTCAAGTGTCTACTTATTGATGGAACACTGATGTGTTTTCCAGTTACATGGCGTAACCATTCACTGATTTCGTCCTCGTAGGCTTCTGGATATTGGTCTATTATGGATTTTACGAGCAAAATATCATTTGCTGCAAAGATAAACCAGCAATTAACTGTATTATCACGATAATGATCACAAAATTAAGCTGAACATTGACCTACCATCTAGCATCCTTGGTCGTCCGCCACGATGAGAATTGTCGTTCACAGAATGTGTTCTATTGTAAATACGTATGATTTTCTTCACAAACGTTTCGCTGACCTTCAGAATCAGCGATATTTCACTCACTCTTAACCCTTCTCCATATGACAAATAAATTACTCTCCAACGTAGTGCTTCTGGATAACTGGCAACCATCTTGGATTCTCGCCTTAGTCCCGCTCACGTTGTTTGATTGGCGGAACAGAATCATCAAACTCGACAAACGGACTTTGATCAGTCGGGCGCGTAGTTATGAAAATGGTGGTAATGCATCCCGAGGGTTGTTGTGAAGGTACTTCAGCACGATAAACGACCGTTACCCATTAGCAGATGATATACCGATCGGAATAGAATCATCTGTTGTGGCCAGGCATTCAAGGCATATACAGGCAGATAAAGCTAGATTAGAAGAGTAACTAGTCTGTCATACTTTTCTTGGCTTCGAAGTGGATAGCATCTTTACAACAGCTCAAGGTAAGAATTAATCACTACTCTATACGTTGTTTTGAAAGTTTCTTAATCTGACCCCAAACTTTGCGTAATTCAGCCAACCTTATACCAAGTAACATTTTCTTCATAATAAACAACTTTTTTCAAAAAGCCTCGGAGCATAAATGTACGAGCCACAAGTAGCCACCTAGAAGACTCATCTGCAGAATTATCTTGTTTATCGTTGCAAAATGTTTGCCAATTTTAGTTAGCGACTATTGAATTTATGCAAGTCTTTAGCCATTGTCTTTTTTCAAGCAAGTGTCCGACTGATAACATAACATATAATAGTAAAAGAGTACATTTGAATATTTTCGGTTCAAAAGAAAAGCCTTGAAGATATCATTTTAGCTAGTTGACGTGATATCCAACAAGCGACTTGCTTTTAAATTAGCAATGTACGTGCGAGTACAACGTATTTTGAGTAAGTCGTCGAGCTTGGCGTCGCATCGTGTACGAAACAATCTAGTGTACACAATCAAAGTTATCCATGGATCAATGAACCGAAAAGTTACTACAGTCAACACGGACGCTTTTACAGCTGCAAAATTATATGATGATTTCAACCTTATTTCCGTGCGTCAACATAAAATTTAATTTCTTGAAATGAATTTCGTTGTAAATTTTGCAAGTACTAAGTATTTTATGATAATTGTTTTTTTTAATGACCTCGTGGTGAAAGAATTGAAGCCATATTACCGTTGATGAATAGATTAACTGATAATCGATAATATTTTTGATAACGTATTGGTAAGCATTTTATGAATCATTTTCTTTTTTTTTCGTAGCGATTCCTTTAATTGTCAGTGAATGGCATTCAAAGATTTCATTCCTAATTGAATTCATCTGGCTGGCGTTGGAATAATATCTAAGATTCAGTTGAGTGTCTCTGCTAGCTTTATAGTGGTGGCAAGTCTTCTGTTTGGCGTCTATTTGCTCGTATATTCGATTCACTAGATAATTTGTACAAACAGACTCATTCATGCGTTGGTTTTGTTTGCTTTGTTTGCGTGTTTATTGTTAGAAAAAAAAGACATCCCTAGATAACCGTTGCCACGAGAAGTGAATCTAAAAGTAAAAGACGATTACTGGATGTCATCGTACTTATTCCCCTATTGACTTGAGTCTGGTACTCACAAACGACGCAGGCATAAAATCCTTTCTCAGGGTTGCGCTGACGTCGCTTCTTTTCATTGAGAGTGATAAGCATGGTTTTCACTAGCGACATATAAGCATAACCATAAATAGTCATAAGTGTATCAAGCACACTCGCTTCTCTGTATAAGCATATAATCATTATGAAGCCAAGACTTACCAGGGTAGGGTGGTGAGAATTGTGACTTTGAGACCTTCGACAAATGGGATACAAATGGGATAAAATAAAAAGGAAAATTTGGACAGCCGAAGAAAGAGAAACAAACAGAAAAAAGCGAGAAAAACAAAAAAGGCGAAAAGAGATAAAAGAAGTATATTATTCACGTATCAAGAGCATTTCCCATGGACTTCTAGAGTGTCATAACGTCATGTCATAACTTGACAATCAAACTCATTGACAGTTGCAAACCTTTGGTCTAATCTTCTGCCTATTGTTTGACAAGTAATAATACCTAGGGACGTAAGGATGTACGCTAAGAACTAAGTTATCTTTAATTTCCTTACTTTTACTTAGAGATGACCATAAAAAGGTACTTTGAAGTCTACATTGATGTTAACCGGGATTTTCTGTGTCTTCAGGAGAGAAAAGATTTGCTTATGCTCCATTCATTTCACGTGGATACGGCTTCCGGTAGCAAAAAGTGAAAATATCTTTTGCTCTTTTTTTGACCGCTGCAATTTTACATTACACAACAGTTTATTATGGATTAAAAAACATCAATTTTTAAGCTCCTTGAAAACTATTAACTATATTTAATATTATTGTGACATTATTTTCCTTTCCTTTAGATCATACCATACTAAACATCAATGAAGACAGAGAGGGCTTGAAGAGGCATTAGTTAGGAGATCTCCTTATTAATAGAGATTCATTTGACTGAGCAAACATGGCAGAATTTGCTGCCAAATACCTCTTCAAAAACGCGACCTCTGGAGTTAGAGGAACAATTGGAGACGTTGAGAAACAACTAAACCAAGAAGAACAAGTGACAGACGAAGAAATGAAAAGAATTGAACAAGAGTTAGAAAAAGAGGAAGAAATGCGCAGACAAAAGTATATGGTAACTGAGGCAAAAAGATCTAAAGTACGTGATCAAATTCGAAACAAATATGGCATTAAGAAGAGTGAAAGACACGATGCAGTGATACAACAAAGAACTTCACATACCTCGGAAAGAGACTTTTTGTTAGAACAACAAGAAGAGGAAGAAGATGAAGGATGTTGTCCTTCGTTTTGTCTGTGTTCATGTTGGCCCTGTTTTAGGAATTCACACTCTAAATTGAAACATTCTAAAATAATGTAAATATTCATTGCATAACCAGTGAATGACTCATTGCCCTATTTCATGACGTCACATCAAAACACTATTGTTTTAACGCTAGGGATCATGGTTGCTGGATGGGTACAGAATGACAACAACACACATCTTAATTCACAACGAATTTTGGTTTATGAGCTGGTGAAGGCAAGAACAACTAAATAATGCGCTAAATATCTCGAAAAAACAGAATAAAGCTTAAGTTTAGCCTAAATTTCTATCATTTTAGCCTATGTAAACAAACCGTGACACCATTATGAAATAGGGCAACTAGACCTTTCCTGAATTCACTTGACTGGTCACAAAACAATGGTTTCAATTCGAGGTTGAACTTGATGAATAAAAGAATCAAGTTCAATCTCGACTGCAACCCACTTTTATGGTTAGTCAAGCGAATTCAGGATAGGTCTAAATCTATTCAGACTTGATAGCCAGCCTTTAGCCTAGGTATGATGGTAGAATTTTAATATCTCGAACGAGGCCTTTCAGGGACTGTTCATTATTAATCGAAGGAAGTAGGAGGAAAGGGGGTACGGATGATAATTTTCTTTCTCCAACCACCATTAGTATGCCCAATTTTTGGCAACTCTTTCTTATTTTCAACATTTCCAAGGCTCTTCTATGTAAAACTCATCATTTCAAGACTCCACTATTCAGAGTCACTAAAATTGAGGCTCCATTACTGGAGTTTTCATAAACATGCGAACTCTGTGCAGCTTGAAGACACAGAGTTCACATGTTTACAGAAATTGCAGGATTATCTACTCAACATATAGTGAACAGTCCCTTTGCTAGTTATATTTTGTTCTATAGGAAATCTTCTTGTTGTTGTTGTTTTGTTTAGTGATTGTTTAGAGTGCAAACAATATATTTGTGAAATATTAGTAATACTAACTTACACTATTTTATGCTAATTACATTGTTTTCTTTTGAAGATATAACTGGCTCAAAACTAGTGTGAGCTTCGTTGGTGTTTCTAATGAAACAGTAATGATGAAAAGGTAAATTATACACCGTGAAATTTACTCCTACCAAGGACTAGCGTCAGTCATAATTTACCTTTTCATCATTGTTTTCTATTGTTTAACTAGCACTATTTTGAACAATTTAGTAATTAGTGTTTCACGGATATATTGTTTGCACTCTACAGTAGTACTGATGCTTGTTTTCGTTTATTTGATTTATGTTTGTGAGATCTGGACTTGTTTGATGTTTTTTAATGGAGAACATTTCTGCAAACTTGGTAGTTTCGAGCTGCACACTAAATTTTTTTTTGCTGCCGTCAATCAAAACTAATCAGTCGGTACCTTACATATTATTTGACTGGCAGCAGAGAAAAACCAAGTTCCAATGAGCAAATTGCAACTACATCATCTTTTCACTGGTGTAAAATTTACCCTTTTATCATACACTGTTTCATTAGAAACACCGACAGCAGCTAAGTCACTAGTTTTTAGCTAGTTATCTCTTCTAACTATTTGCTATTACATTATATTTAAGAGGTTTTAAATTTTTTAGTTTTCACATCCTCAACTAGGCTTACTGTAGTTCATCTTTTCAAAATACTTTCCATAATTTATTGAAAATAGAATAATATTCTTTTGTTGAAGCGACATAAACAAGGCTGGCAGAGAGAGTGAGGTAGTAGTACGAATCCGTTTATTTTAGTGGGTTTCAACCAGCTTTGAATCTCATTATCTGCTCCAAATGGTGGTCAAACTCTGGCCAGAAAAACTTTAAGATTCAGCTGAAATTTTTTGTATCTAAAAAAAACTATTCTTTAACAGTCTCCAAGTTAACAAAATTTGCAATATCTTTATATTTTTGCAAGACCTTTGCAGCAGTTGGTCTTGATTGAGGGTTCTCACTTCTACAATATTCATGCAATTGTAACAAAAGTTTTCTAACTTTATTGCTATTTGGTACTCTCCCTAAGAAGTCTGTCTGTTACACTAGGAATTCTCCAAATATCAATCTTTTCATCGTAGCCAGGCATGTCCTTGTCATTGAACTCTCTCTCCTTAAAAGGCCATAATTGCTCCGGTGCGATAAAGCTTCCAGTTATCTCTATCTTCCCACACTTTATTAACTTTCTTTCATCATGCTTGACTTCTGGCAGAGCATCAACATCGTTGAGAATCAAATGAAAATCCTTTGATATTAAGTACTGAGAGAGTGTTTTTTGAATGTCATTAGTATCACACATGACTCTTGTTCCAATGGGACTATTGTGTAGGAGGTTAAGTATTGACACATAGTCCATACTGAGTTGAAATCTTGTGCTTAAAGTGTTGTACTTATTAAGTTCTGGTTGATCGAGCAGCTCTTCCAGATTGTCAGCTGAGCCATACGGATGATAAGCAGTCACCATCTGATAAATAATATTAGAGATATGAGAATGCATTAGGCTACATGTACTGTATTGAAACATTGTCTGCCACTCTGTGCATTCTGAACCCTTACATACAGTATGACTACATGCTGTGGAATTTTTTGACTGCATGTAGTTTGTAAGATGCTTTTTTTTGAATTCCAAATTACTGCTGTGTTCCTTGATTACAGACTCATTTACGCAGCTCACACTAGTTTTAGCTAGTTATACCTTTTTATTACTCAGGCTCAGACTTGTATCAGGGTCTAAATTAATATTCACAAATACCAACGGTAAAGTAAAGAATGCACAACTTCAACGATACAAACACTTTCAAATTCCAAGGACCTTTACTGGGGTACAAATTTCAAATAATTATTGATGGATTTATTGATAATATAAAATACCACATAAAATATGCATCAATACATTGCAACAGTCTAGGAACATCAAGAGAGGTTAGAGAGAGAAATTATTTATTGTTGGCATGCAATATTTTTAAATCTTTGACAACACCACAATTTGTATAATGTACACATGCATTGGTTTTTAACTGGGTTGCGATAGGATATGAAAAAAGAAAACCTAACTTTGAGATTTAGAGAAACAGTCATACGGTACACTTTAAATTAGAACTTGAAAAAAAAAAAAAAACGAAAAAAAACTACACAACAAAACGAAATGTTTAAAAGTGAATCGGATTATTTTTCAGAATAATTTACATCAGTAACACATACCTCGAGGTTCTCATAACAAATACCAATGAGTTGTATAACATATTGACTGCCTTGCAATCCTTCGACCATCTTGATTCCATGAAGACAGTCCTCAGCAAACATATCATGAGCACATCGTGAATAAACCACATCATATCCAAACCAGTCTGCTTTGTAAACCTCTTTTACAGCATTCAGTGGTCCTGGTTTGCCTATTCGCTGTCTTATCCTCACATCGAGAGCAATATTATCACAGTTAAGCCATGACATACAAGATAACCATCCTTCAAAAGCGAATTCTCTCTTCGGACATTTCACACAAATTCCATTGAAGTTATAATGATTTGAAGGGCATTTTTGAAATCTTTGGCGAGTCAGAGAGTTAATTTTGAGAGTGAGATTCTTCTGGGCATCTTTTTTAGCAGAGATGATGAGATAATATGTGAAAAGGATGAAGGAAAATGGAAAGACAATTAAAATAAGTTTACAAACTCTTTGAACCGCCATCTTGAATTATGTTGATGAGAGACTGGCACTAGTATGCCACAGGGAGCCCGATTTTTTTATAATTTCAGATTTCGAGTTTTTAGGGGGATAAAACATTTTCTTTCGTCTCAATCGGGATCAGCATCTTATTGTGGTGAGACGGTTTGTGTGTTCCAATGACCCCTAGAGCTATGCCGGTGGGAGTCGTGTACTCCTGGTAAGGCCACCCATGCTGGACAAGTCGAAGAGTGATCCCACTGGTCCTCCAGATTGGGGGTTGGGCTTAGGGATGATAACACGTTTCCAAGGTTTAATACAGAAACTAGATGCAGATGAAGGCCATGTGTGCCATTTAGGCGCGAGGACGATAGGTACAAGTAGAAAAATATTCTGAGCAAGTCTCTTAAATTTCGCGGTTTCATTGAATAAATCATACATTTCGTTTAATATAAAGCTTCTACCTGCGGCTGTACATCTGATTCAGAATTGGCCAGTCGAAAGATGGTGATGATGAGCCAAAACAACCTCGAGTGTGTGCAACCATGTGACTCAAAGCCCCTTGAGATATGGGTAACAATCAAACAGCCGCCATCTCAGTTGATCTACCAGGAGAAGCTAAATGAGGAACGCATTGTTATTGTCAACCAAGATGGCGGCAATGACGTAACGTGCACCTACTCTATTGGAACATCGTTTTCGGATCAATCCCAACAGCCCCACAAAAGGAAGTGATGGGGATGCACATCAGCTGCTACAAGCTGCTCTAGCGATCTTGCTGCTGGCCCGTTCCAATGCACTGACGGCTCTTAAAACTCTAGCGTATGCGAGCTTAGCCTCGAACCTCGTTTTGTTATTCTAATTTCTGCTTGTGTTTACCGACCTTAGAAGTAAGGCTTAGCCCACATACGCTGGAGTTTGCCGACCTTAGAAGTAAGGCTTAGCCCACATACGCTGGAGTTTTAAGAGTCGCCAGTTCTTTGTTCTTTTGTCATGAAAATCTGGCAATAACGTTTTTGGCAAGAATGTCAAATGTTTTATTGCTAAATTGACGTTCCATTACAACTTTGTGCTTGTGCTAATGCTCGTGCTATCAGAATCTTTTATTGGGTCCTTCACATCCAACTCGTCAGGTGACTTTGCTACAATATCGTCTGAAGCATCTTCAATATTGTTTTCGTTGAGCTCAATCGTCTTTCCCTCATCGATTGCAGAGGTTTCAGCTTCACTTGATGTAGGAGCTGGGAAGTACTCGGTGTTTCTGATGAAGCTGGGGGAAAAAAAATACAGCAAGTACAGTATGAATAGAAGTTTTGTACCATCACGTGCCCATATCATAATACTGCTTGGGCTTCCTGTGGTTAGATGGCGGACTGTATTGTTCCTGCCATCTAACATGGCTGCAGTCACGTGGAGGTCCAAAGCCTCTATACGACTATTCCTCGAGATTTGGCACCAATAGGCCGGTGTCATTACTGACTACAAATACCACACTCCCTTGCACACTTTCTTTTGCTCAGTTATAATTAGCACCAAATGTCTTGACTATTCTCATGAGGAAATATAAATTTAAATAAGATAGAAAATTCGCGAAGCATTTTGACAGTTGTAGTCAAATGACACTAGAGTGTACGAAAGAAATTGCACAAATTAGTTAGTTTAGTAGACCTCCGTAGACCGTAGACCTACAAAACTTTGCACTAATTTGTACAATTTTGTTAGTAACTTTTTCACGGATATATGGTGTCAATATACCATGCGAAAGTGCTATAGAGCGTTTTCACGTGACGTCACAGCGGCCATGTTGGTGTACCAAAACAATGCATTTTCTATCCTCTGGGAATTGAACTCTATTTTATGCAAAAATTACTGTTCAGACACTTTCTATTGTTTGGTAAACTAATATGGCTGTCTTGTCACGTAAGTGAAAACACTCTTTTTTTACTCCATGTTTTACTATTAATGTACCGCCAACTAATAATGCACTGAAAAGGAAGTGAGCAAATTTATCCCCACCCAACCCCTCTCTTCCATGATCTATCTGTTTTATGGTACCTCATACTGATGAGTGGAAATAGGGCCAGAACAGCACTGATGAGGAACACCAGACCAGGAAAGCCAAAGCTCAATGATTGGATATATATAGGATTGAAGAAGAACGCACCGACGAAGTTACAAAGAGTACTAATGGCAGCCACGGCTGAAAAGGTTGCACCTGTCGGTAATAAAATATTGATTAAACACACTTATTATTATTATTATTATTATTATTATTATTATTATTATTATTATTATTATATATATTTGTTATTTTATATTCATAATCTCTCTTTTTTGTTTTATAATTATAGCAACTTTTTATTATAGAAATTATTATTGTCAATAAAGTGATTATTTTCTTCTTCTTCTTCTTCTTGTTCTTCTTCTTATCATTATTATTGACATATATATATATATATATACTGCGGTTTGCATAAACTTTGACCATTTGTGCATATATACAAGCATATCAAAAGTATATCAAAAATTATGGGATATGATCCCTGATATTTTTTTCGAGTTGTCTATCACTAGGACTTTATAGAAAAAATATCAAGGATGACATCCATATAATTTCTGATATACTTTAAATATGCTTGTATATATGCACAAATGGTCAAAGTTTATGCAAACCGCAGTAATATATATATATATATATATATATATGTATATACTGGTGTGAGGCGATCTGGCGTGATTCCTAATTCGTGAATCACGCCAGGTCGCGGCCGGGTCGTTTTTCCACGCCTTGGGCCACATATCGGCGCGCTCGCGTCCGAGTTCTCGATTCGGTCAATTTATTTTCAATTATACATTCAGTTTTTATTTTAGGACCTCCCTGAAAATCATTTTTATGAGTGGAGTATCCTCATTAAATATTATTATTATTATTATTATTATTATTATTATTATTATTATTATTATTATTATTATTATTATATATTAATCTGATTTGTTGCAGCATTATCCAAACGAAGTAAGGTACAATTAACTGTAAGGGCAAACAGCACAGGTTTATTTTCCTAAATACAATTTTCTTTTCCTTTTTTTGCCAGTAATGGAGCTGCAATGAAAACTGTTGACCTTGGTCTATAGTTACAGGTCAGCAAGCAGAATAACATCCGAAAAAGGTAAGGAAACGCTTTTCGCATAACGCATCTCTTAATGGTAGCCATGGTAAATTCTACTTTAAAAAATAAGTTGGTGAACTGTTTTGTTGCATGTTGCTTAAAGTGTGTCATATTCATATGTAACTATTGTAAGGACAAAAAATATTTCGGGAAAACGTGCAGACAAAGTTTGGTCAAATTAAATATTTATGAGACCTTTCGCTGATTGCATTCACATCTCCGATAGTGTAGTTCGTGATTCTTATGCAAAATGCTACAAACCCGTTATCAAACGTTTTTGAAGTAACTATATTTGTTTTTGTTTCGGCCCTCAGGCCGAAACAGTCACTACGTTTGGTTTGCCGGCCCATAATAGTCTCCGTGCGTGTCATTTAGCTGTCAGAGTTTTGGACCTAATCCAATCATATGCCGTTTCCATCATAAGCAATGGGAAAATGTAAAACATTTCACCATGCGGAGTATTTCAAAGAGTTGCGGTGAATCTTCTCTGTGTAGACTATATTATACCTTTTCGCATGACGCCATTTTTTGGAAAAAAATATACATGTTTTTGGTATCAGCTATTATTTAAACTAGGTCCCACAAACAAACAGTGCGTACTTTACAACTTTAAAGATGGAAGTCTGAAATCATCAGTCTTCATTTATTAATACTCTGATTTAAAGTATTATTTCTTGGACTCGGTAATATTTTTGAAGCATCAAAATAAGTAAATTTTTGAAGCACCAAAAGATGTAATTCGAAATTTGCGTAACACTTTGCAACGTGAAAGCGTACCGCGAAATCGCTCGTCTGTCAAGACCAAAATTCTTTTCAGCAATGCCACACAATAAATAGATAACGGGCCGAAACATCATCGCTTTCGAAGCGGTATAGGCTTGTTGGTTCTTACCTCGTTCATCAGGCCTTGTGATCTTAGACATCATACCCTTCATGACTGGAGAGACGGCTCCATTTAGACACCCCACCAAGGGAACTAACGAGAATGATGTTCGTGTTAACCATAATTTATCGTCATTATCGACTGATCACAATCATGGTGTCCAGTTAACAATGACATACTCCCACTATTGTTGGATTGCTTTCAAACATCATCGATGACTTCTCACCGCATCATCATTAGCAGCAGCACCATCATCATCATCATCACCATCATCAATCACCTTCGTCACCACCACCATCATCCATCATCACTATCACCATCGTCATCTTCATCATCTTCATCATCACTATCATCATCACCATCATCACCATCATCCTCATCACCATCCTCATCACCATCACCATCATCATCATCATCGCCATCATCATCATCACTATCATCACCACATAGTCCTATTATCGATGTCATTAATTAGGTGAACACTATTATCGTCTTCATCTTTGAAACCAACAAGATTATGATAACCATAATACACTTAGTATTATCTTTCCATTCTAACCCTCCCTCCCCCTCCCCCTAAAAACCCCAGCTTTACCCGAAGATCTATACCTTACCTACCCAAGAAAACCATCGACGTTTTCTTTGCAAATGCAAAAAGCACGAGCGAGACAATCACAGATGTGAGCCCTATCCTTGCAATGTTCTGGTCGCTGCAACATCGTTTAAGCAAACCGATCCCAATAACACCTCCAAGACCTTGGGTTAGAAAACGAAACGCCATAAATCCTCCAAGTACATTTGGTGACCAACAAAGAGGAGTTCTCAGTACATACAGTAAGATAACTCCACTGAGACCCATAGTACACAAGCTAACTATGCCGTCTCCAATCAACAGTAGAACCAAGCTTCGTCTGTATCCATGTCTGGGATCCCTGTACACTGACCAGATGACCTTCAAGCTTCTCAGGCTGAAGAAAGGAATTCGATCTTTTCTAGTTTTAGGTTTGGACTCTGGGACAATGAAAATGACGTACATGGCTGCAGAAAATTGACAGGCTAAAATAAACCAATAGGGAGGGATGAAACCAAACCTCGTGATCCATAGACCACTGGTTATTTGACTGACCAGGCCACCAATCAAGATCATTAGCTGCATGATAGCTAGGAGGATAAAATACAATACAAGCGTAAGTATCATTAGAAAATGTTATAAATCGCGCATTCTGATTGGTTGGAAGTGCGTGTTTTATGAGAGCACAAAGCACGAGCGCGCACTTTCTATTTTGTTATTCGTATCCAAAAATAACGGTTACGCTTATTTGTATTTTTAAAAAGCAATAGACTGAAATTGCTTACTATGCTTGCGTTCTGTCAATCCCCGCGTGCTTTAATACTAAGCTACACACAGCAAGTGCGCGCGTTTTCTATTTCTTTAAAAACTTGCTTGCTGTGATGTATGAAGTTATATATCACTTTAGGATTGTCAGAATACTCTAAAAGTGCTTTATAAATGCACACAACACCCTTTCGCGGCGTTTCTATTTCTTCATGAAAATACGATCGTATTCCTATGTTGTATGTAATAGCCACAGCCGGTGGGCTGTGCTCTGCTGAACATCGGTCTGTTGTCTAGGGAGCCTTGAGTTCACGTTCATGCCGCCAAACACTAGTGAGGGTCTTGAAATAGCATTTTCCACAGATGACGTCACAATTGTGAATCATGGGATTGATATGCCTACAAGCCAAGCCCAGCGCACATTCTGACATGCTGCAAAAATGTTTTGTACAGTAGTCTTGTTTCCAACTCATGGAAGTACTATGATTTTTCGAGTGATATTTTTCTTTTTTTCCATGAAACGAAGCCTTTATTTGCAGTGTTTGTCCGCCTTTCGATCCCGCAAGGCTTTGCGATATCTATTTTTATTAACCGTGAAAAATGATATGGTAACTGCACCTGCATATGGCGGCATATATTAGTCTTTCAAGTCTTCTTAGTTTTAAAAAGACTTAGGTCCTCAGTAGGTCTAACATGGCCGGCAAAACGTGTAAGGCTTTTCCGTCAAGGGCACTGTTGTTCAAAGCTGGATTAGTGCTAATCCTGGGTTAACTCTTAATAAGACCCAGAGTTAATAATAGGAGTCGGGTTGTTCAAAGCTGGATTAGCGCTAATCCAGGATTAACTCTATAGGTCTTATTAAGAGTTAACCCAGGATTAGCACTAATCGGGCTTTGAACAACTGGGCCAAGACCTATAGAGTTAATCCTGCATTCGCGCTAATCCAGCTTTGAACAACCCGGCCAGCCCAGAGTGATAAATGTTAAAGCTGAATAAGTTTATTAACTTTAACTTTGAAACCATCTACCAAAAACAATTGCAAAACTACTCAAGTGGTTTAAATAACTAGACATTAAAACGCCTTCTTAAATCTGTGGTTCATAATCTTCATACAAAAGGACATTTCATATACGGTATTCGTTTTAACAGGTATTGCAGCACAATTCAAGATGTGATTCTGGATTGCAATTGGTGTAAGGCTGGCGTACACGATAAACCTACCCATTCGCAGAGCAACTTTTGTTTCAGGGGTAGTATCAGCGATATAAGCCATGGAAGTCTGGGTCATGATAGTAAAGAATCCACAACAGCCATTGACAACTGATCCAATAAACAGCATGTAGATTGGCCAGTTGGTGTACATCACTATGATGGCGTTCAATGCTTCGATGAATGCTCCAATGACAGGAGAAGCCAAGCCTGGCTTCCTACCACCAGTGTCTGTCCAGGGACCAACAAGTAGGGACATCACGATCGATGGCACAGAAAGACACATGACATTGGCGATGTCAAAACGAGAAGCCAACAACTGGACCTACAAATTTGGGTGAGTGTTTAACGTTTTATTAGTTTTGATAGGCTAAGAGGGTTTCGATACGACCATCTTGCAGGGTAAAGCAATACATTTTCGTATTGGTAAAATACGAAAAAGTCGAATTGTTCCGGCAGTTTTACGACATGGTAGCCGCCGCGAAGCCCGTCTATACCCATATAAAGACTGCCTGATCTTTTTATTCATGTTTTTTTTATATTTTTGTTCTTGCAAGCAATTGCCTATTTTCCAGTGATTTATCATAGTCCGTTAATCATAAAGATTATATACACCTAATTGAAAAAAACGCTGTCGGGTTCAAAAAAGGTTATATCATCAAAGCTAAGACCGAATGGGAGCATGGGAAGACAAACAAGTATGCTCATTTCATGTGTATTGTAGTTTTCTCTTCCTGTGCACATTTTATGCATCATGGCTTTGGCATGTTGTTAATCTAGGTCGACCGACTTTACTCTATTGTGTATTTTTACATGTCTATATGCAAATATAATACACATGTAGGAGAACCCAAAATCCTTTTCGGTCTTAGCTTCGATGATATGACCTTCTCGAGCCTAGCCTGCAGAGCAGGCGTTCTTTTGATGGATTTGAGAGGAAGAATCGGGGTTTGGGGTTCCTGTTTCGACCAGAGGCCCGTGAGAAAAATAGGATCTAGCAAAAAATGGGAACGTGGGGCGAGGGGGAGGGGAAAGAAGGTCCCCTTTCCGCCTTCTCTCCTTCGCTTCTTTTTTGCTCCGTTTCAATTCTCGCTCGTACGTTCCAAAGTTCCCCCAAAACCGCAAGAACGCCTGTTTTGCAGGCTATCTCGAACCCGAATACGTTTTTTCAATTAGGTGTACAATCGAGTATACAAACAAGGCTACCAAATTATGTCATTCTAGATATACAACCCTCGAAATTAATGATTACTATAAACTGGGTAATAGAATTAATTATATTATGGACGATGGATTGTATTTAATATCGGGTTACGAAGCAACTCTCAACTCTCCTTAAATTTAAGAAGAAAATATAAGGCACCTTGCTTATTAAAACGTGTTCATTTTTTACATTATCTCGGAAGCTCTTACTCTCTTTGACTTAGTGACCCACTGGGTAATTGCACCGTACCTCATCCTCTAAGCTCTTGAGTGTCGAGTTAATATCATCTTTAGCAGCACAACCAGATTTCTTGGTCGGAGTGTAAGGGAAACCTTTATTAGCACTTATCCTGTGGTAGACATATTGTTGGAAGGTCGGCATACTCATGAACAATCCGTATGCATATAGGAAGATTACAGGCTCTACGGTCAGGAACGTTCGCCAAGTAAATCTTGGTTGAGGAGGCAGCATGATGATACTTGCAATCAGTATCTGATAAAGATATAAACACCTCAGTGGGGGAAAAACACATACGAATGATAATATGAAGTTTCGGCTAGCTCTCGGCGTAACTTCGGCGTACTTTCTTGTGTCGGCATATCGCCTCGCAGGGTTCCCGGCGAGAAGCCTCGCATAACAATGAAAAAACTTAGTTATATGCACTCTTTAAACACTACAGAAGTTAGGAAGGAACTTTCGCATTTCGAAGATATTTTCTTGGTATGCCTTCGATATACTTTCGGCTTGCATTCGGTATACTCTCGGGCAGTCGTTATTCTGTTATTTTTTGCTTCGAATATTTTATTCACGACTTAACAAATATTTACATTCAAGACTGATGGAAAAATCTTAGCAACATCATAGCTTAATAAGAATCTAAAGTATATAACGAAGTATCGCTCTCAAAAGAAAAAAAATCATAGTTTTTAAAAGCAAATACCTAACCGATGTTCGAAGTTTAGGGTGACTTATCTGCGAGACTTTGTCGGACTGTGTCACGCAATATCAAATACAAAACGCAATAAATTGAATAAGTTTGAATATGGGTCAATTGTGTATATAGTAAATAAAAGTTAAGAGAAAAATATCATATGCCCTAGGCGGCTCGACTGGTCTTCTAGTCCGAGGTATTAACCAGTGCAATACAAAGACCAGCCTCAGACACTGAAACGTAGCCGAATGTTGGGGTCTCAAGGTGATATTTTCTTTAAGGAAAAGAGGACACAAAATTGAATTTAAAAGTATGTAGAAATATGTTTATAGCTGCAAATACGTCGACATATTTTATCTTGAATTTTGTTGATAATCTTGAGTCGTAGAAGTTATTGTAGTCGATACAGAATCCTTAGACACCGAAATATGTATTGTGGACAAATAATACTATGCTAACAAACTACTGGCGTAGAATACATCAGGACACTGTATACAGGGTTCTAGAGTGTTTTGACTTTGCAGATGAAGCGAGACAAAGCAAAGAGAATAACATTAAATCGATGAATAAAGGTTGATGCGTCTATCAAGTGGACATTCTGTGGTCATGCACAAGTCCAAATATTGTACGGGTTCTTCACGTGTTCTATCAAGTAACATTGATTGCAGTATTAATGAAGTACGTTTTTTACCTTACGTAAAACTGTTGGTTCGTACAAGTTTGATTTCAATCTCGTTGTTTTTAAACTTGATCAGTGTTTAAGCATTCAATTAGTCATGAGTATAGGTTCATCAGAGCCTGACCATCCTATTGACAAATTCGGGAACCCTAAGGTTCAAGTTTTTCAATGTTTTTGTCTGCTTGGGCTACCTATGTTTTGTAGACTATTTGTTTCCATATAAAGTCACGATGGGATACCTGTGTAATTTTGACTCACTCTTCATAACAACTACGATATACATTGATAGGATACGTTGTAGAAGAATGATTGCAGAAATTCTTGCAACTTTGTTTGCGTTCCTCGTGGAGAACTGCACTGGAGTCGTTGTCATTCAAAGTCATTCACGGACAGAACTACAAGAGTCTTTGCTGCAAGAACAATCTGAAGATCACCTCGAGGACTTCACAAAATTCGATCCAAAGGACGCCATTTTCCAAGAATTCGACCCACCCTCACATCTCGAGAATGATCCTCAAGCATGGAAGCAAAGCCGACCGACAATCAAGAACTCCTTCTGGGAATGTCTTAAAAGTGTTCTCCTCATCCAAACTTTAGGAGGAAGCCTCGTTGGCTTTGTAGCTGTCGTAATTGTTTTTCTCGATTTCAGTACCGTGGAATGGTGCTACGATGATAACTCACGCTTTAAAGATATTCCCATCGACGTACAACGCCTTCGAGTGACTGCACAAACCGTCGAAGGATTTTTTATTGAAATGTGGGATTTTTTCTGTATAATCACAGTTTTTCCACTGTCCTTGATCAAAGAGCTTCACCTGTTGACATTCAACGTATTGGCGTCCTTTATTGATGTAACGTACAGACTGTACTTTCAAATGTATGGTGTCTATAGGATCTCGTGGATGTCATTCCCTCTCAATGCTCTGTTCTGTATGGTAATAGTAGTCAATAATTATGCTTTGGCGCGACACTTTTGTCCAGCTTCTTTGAAGAAGAGATTAAAATTGGACTTTATATTGTCAGCACAGTTCATCCTCGGAATCCCTGTGGCTTTATTCTTAGTCTACAAAATATTTCCTCTCTACGTTGCACAGAGCGAATTTATAAAACTAGTCATTGCAGCTGCGAGTCCTGTGTTTTCAGCCATTCCGAAAGTCGTTTCTCGTCTTGGAGCACAGACACTTAAGGACGTTATACATCCTGGAACTGCTTTCGTTTTTGTCACCGTGATTTACGGGGCTTCGGCAATTGTGTTTCGTGTGATGCAAGCTGAATTGACAAGCCTCGGTCTCTTCATAGCTCTTGGAGTAGCGCATGCCATCATAGATCTTCTAGAGAGGATTACTATTACAATGAGAGATCATATTTGGGAGTATTTGTATCGCTTGGTGAGAGGACAGAGAAGTCGACAACCAAAGTACCGCAGCCCAAGAAGCAGGCGTTTTATTGCAGATGTGAGCATCCAGATTATGATGCAAGAATCAACTGCTCTGATCACCGCTCTGGGATTTGTTAACGTGTATCAACTTATGTATAACGAAATTCCATTCTCCAACCACAAAAAAATAATAATTGGGTTTTTTCTTCGAGCAAGTATTGGCTTACTCATTGACTTGGTTTTTAATGTCCTTTCTCTCTTGATCCAAACTCGTGTCATGAATATTGCAGTGAACAGGGTTTGGAAGAAGAAGTGGCGTTACCATTTGCTCGTCAACACTGTTCTTGTTTGTGTATCTATTCTCTATTTTAGTGGGCACTTGTTCGAAATAGTGAGTAGCAAGTATGACTATTCTAAACATCCTGCTGTAAGATATGCATGGAATTGTACATTCCCAAGTTTTCTGTGAAGAATGGTCTAAAGTACAAAGTGGCGTAGAAATTCAGGCTTATCCATATACATATGTATCAAACCTTTTCAGTTTACAAGAAAATAATGTCTTACTATTGAGTATTTCTATATTGCTTCATGCCTGGCTTCATGTTGTGATGACAAAGGACAAAAACGACAAAATGGCTCTTACTGGAGTTCTTGAGGATTTTGAGGGAACTGATGGCGCCAAAACGCGCGAATCTTTGGACACATTCGAACTGTTCACAGCGCAACAGCCATGTAGCCTTACCCAACATTTTGGACATTAACCTGTAAAATATAGCAACATCTCCTTTGATGTTAAGGCTCAGTTGTATTAAATAAATAAATAAATATATATATATATATTAGATTTTTACACGAGATGTAGTCGAGTGTTTCTTTTACTTTTCGAGTGCACGCACTACACATTGGTTTTATAATCAAATTATACTATATTCATTTGTCTCGCGATTGTGGCAGCTGAGAGGACCGCGACGTTTCGACTGCTACTGCTCGTCTCCATCATTTGGCAGCAGGAGTCTGCCAACTGTCACAATCGTGAGACAAATGAATAAGTATAATACTTGATTTCAATCCACGATTTTAAGCTTTTAATGATTCATTAATTGTGATTTGTTTTGGGAAGTTCATGGGAGCGTGTTTCTATCGGTAGTGTTAAAGTTATGCCAGTCGTTAAAATAGCCATGTGGTCGTTGATGTTTATTGAGATGAAGCTATGCAAAATACTTCCGTCCGTGATCAAAAATTTTGAACTCAGGCCTCGAAAATTCGATAGCCGGAAGTAGTTTGGAATTTGGCTCTTTCGGTCGCATAATTATAAAAAATACGTTTAGAAAGTAAAGCGAGAGTGAATAAGTAAATATACTCATATTCATTGCTAAACTTTAGGAGTCAAAGATTTATTGTAGCTACACGTTTTGCTAAAACGATTGTAATTATCGTCCGTTAGAGCTGCGTTGTCAATTCCATCGAAGAAAACTGTACGTTATCTCTTTAGTGTAGTACGATTTTCTCGCTTTAGGAATAACTTTGCGAGTGGTCTTCACATTGTACCCTCAATCCGCAAGGGACTAATTTTCACTTATTTAATGGTATCAAAGTAGACAGACAAAAAGGTGATTTTATTACACGTTTCAGTTGGCGTGTACGCAATTATATTTAGGCTGGCGTGATCACGCGTGATCACTGACGTGACATAACGAAAATGAAAAATACTTAAGTCAAGGTGAAGCGCGCGCGCGAGGTTTAGCACGAGCATGCGCAAAACCAGAACTTGGAGAATTTATATTAGGATGACGTGCGAAAATATCATTTAAACGCGTCATCTCCTTTCTGAAATATCTCAAAACTAAACAGTAAAGTGTTCTTATTATACGGAAATTCAACAGTCGTTAAAATACTTAGAAATTTGGTACCTTGGATGTTTTTTTGTTCGGCCAATTGTGGATTTCGCATTATTTGAAATCCTGTTGTACCGAGTGCTTTAGTATTATGTCAAATGAAAGGTGAGGTAACGTACTCTCACTATAAAAAGTTTTGAATTAATTCATCGTGGAAAAATTGAGTTTTTAATTCTTTAATGAAAACTGAGAATGGCCTTAATTATAGTGTTAGTGTGGTAACCTTATATGTAAATAGCTCTATAAAAATTGGATCCTAAACTCATGAACTTGAATATGGTTGGCCTGTTGGGTATCAATGTGTGAGCCCTGTATTAGCCATATACCCCATTCACACCTAAACGCGTTTAGTTAAACTATGTTTTCATTAGGAAAAAAAACTGACAAACTAAAAGCCTACAATATAATGAAACTTTCTAAAATATTATCAGAGCAAAACAGCAAGACAAGCAGTATTCGTAGATAGTTTTCCAAACCTGTTTAGTTAAACTACTTTAAAACATGTTTAAGCCTTGGTGTGAATGGGGTAATAGATTATCGTATAGTTAAGGACGTTCATGGGCATCGTTCGCGTTTATCCTTTCTACCCACGAATTTAGTAGGCGCTTGCTCGTCGCGATGTCGTCCAAGAGAATATGAACTAAGAGAAGGAATCCCCGTTCCCCATCATGTGCTTACACTTTGCTGCTATTTTTACAATCTATTCTAAAAATATCATCCAATGACATCATTTATTTGATCGTTTGATTTTCTGCACGCGCATAGTACGCTATTTGCTAAAGTTTTCTTGTGCTTTTGTTATGTTCAAATTATCAAATCTGCCCTCAAGATGACGTTGAAGGTTGAAAGGTTTGGAAAATAAATGTAAAAATACGTATACTCCAGAAAGTTGAACAAATTATTACTTCAATTTCCTGTCGTATTTGCCGTCGAAATAACGGGGGGGGGGGGGGAAAACGTAAGCAACAGCTTAGAGCGCGCTCAGTAAATGCGCGGGCAGAAAAACAAATGGTTTAAAAATAGCATCAAACTGTGCACATGATGCATGGTTACAAGGCTATATAGGGGGGATTCCTTCTCTTAGTTCATTTTCTCTTAAAACGCCTTTATCCTCGTATAGCTCTAAAACAAGGTCGAGGACCCCTTTTTGATTTCATTTTTAATAATACCCAACTTTAGGGGGGGGGGATTTTCTTCCTTTTAAATTTTCACTTAAATACTTACTTTCTTTCTTTCTTTCTCTCTCTCTTTCTTTCTTTCTTACAATATAAAGATAGTGATTCAAAAATTATCATAACTGTCATGTGACCTCGTCTCCATTATGGCCTAACGACTTCCTTAACTTATAAGGAATTACTAAATCTATTGGGTTTTGAAAGTGAAACTTCGCCGCTGCATTCATTATCATAAGTGCCATTAAGCTTGAGCTGTGTGAACTACAAAAAATCCGACGACATCCGTCTAACGTTAAATGAACACGTGCTACCGACCGTTAACGTCTGTGGGGAGAACTAGCCAGACATTTATAAATCATTTTAAACAACAACCAGCTTGTACAACAATCATTTTTACAAAAATTACAAAATGTTAGCAGAGGTTTTGGCTTCAATAGTGTACCTAATTCAAAGCTGTACAGGACAAGTGCTGGCAGAGACATACGAAAATGTTTTAGGGCGCTCCAAAGACATGGAAAAGCCTTTACTCGATCAAGATCAGGAAGACTCGGAATTGCTTGAAGAATTTATATCTTTCAACCACGAAGATACCATTTTTCAAGAATTTGATCCACCAAAATGCGGCCTTCATGATGATCCTCAAACATGGAAAGAAAGCAGGCCTACATTCAAGAACTCCTTCTGGGAGTGTCTTAAAAGTGTTCTCCTCATCCAAACTTTAGGAGGAAGCCTCGTTAGCTTTGTAGCTGTCGTTATCGTATTTCTCGATTTCAATACCGTAGAATGGTGCTACGAGGAACATTCTAACTTTAACTCTATCCCCATCAAAGTCCAACGCCTAAGAGTGACTGCACAAACGGTCGAAGGATTTCTTATCCAATTGTGGGACTTTTGTACCATTATGTTGGTCTTTCCACTGTCCTTGGTTAGAAATCTCAGTTTAATTTCACTTAACATATCGGCGTCCTTTATTGATGTAACGTACAGACTTTACTGTCAAATGTATGGCGTCTATAGGACCTCTTGGATGTCATTCCCTCTTAACGTACTGTTCTGTCTTGTCATTCTCATCAACAATTCTCTTTTATCGCGCCATTTTTGTCCGCATCCATTGAAGAAGACTGTTTCATTGTTTTTCTTGTTCTCAGCACAGTTTATTTTTGGAATTCCATTGGCGTTTTTCTTAGTGTACAAGCTATTTCCTTTTTATGTCACGCAAAACGAAAGAACAAGAATCGTGATTGCAACTTTTAGTCCATTATTATCGGCCATTCCGAAGCTAATATCTCGTCTCGGCGCGCAGAAATTGAACGGTATCATCCATCCTGGCACGGCCCACGTTCTCGTTGCCGTGATTTATGGAATATCTGCAGTTGTGTTTCGTGTGCTTCAAGCAGAACTGACAAGCATAAGTCTCTTTATAGCTCTTGGAATAGCCCATGGCATAATAGATCTTCTAGAGAGGATTACCATTACAATGAGAGATCATATCTGGGAGTATTTGTATCGCTTGGTGCGACGACAGAGAAGTAGACAACCAAAGTACCGCAGCCCAAGAAGCAGGCGTTTTATTGCAGATGTGAGCATCCAGATAATGATGCAAGAGACGAGTGCTCTGATCACCGCTCTGGGATTTGTTTGTGTATATCTGTTAACGTATAGCACACCAAAGCCTTTCTCGAACTACCAACCACTAATCGATTTTCTAGTTCGAGCAGGCATAGGCTTGCTTATTGACTTGGTTTTTAATGTCATTTCTCTCTTGATCCAGACTCGCGTCATGAATATAGCAGTTAACAGGGTTTGGAAGAGGAAGTGGCGACACCATCTGCTCGTCAACACTCTTCTTCTATGTATTGCTCTTCTATATTTCAGTGGGCATTTATTCGACGTTGTTAAGATTAAGCACGCTGCTAAGAATCATTCTTTGAAACTTCATTTTAACTGTTCATATCCAAGCCGTTTTATGCCATCTTTTTAAGTAAAAGGGGGGAAACTACTCGCAGCCTTCGCTCCAGTGCAAGTACGATCTCACAATTGCAAGATACGATCTCAATTAATATGGTGACCGACTCTTCTCCGTTGCTGTCCACACACTATGGAACACTCTTCCAATGTCTCTGAAAGAAGCCAAGTCTATTGACATTTTCAACTCTGGACTCAAAATATTTTTATTCCCAAGCTAAGGAATTATTTTATTCGCTATATGCTACTTTATTTTTATTTATTTTTTAACATTCTACTGTAAAAGCATTAGTTGAAGATATATAGTTGGTCCATATACTCTCATCTTTGTAAAAGCATTAGTTACCCCCGTTAAGATGCGTTTGAGAAAGGTCAGTTTATATAATAAGCAGGCAAAAAGCTCCTGGTAAAACCTTATAGTAAAAGGTAGAGGGAGTAACCCATAACGAAGTCGATTAAATAACAAGATAGAAGAGGGGAACACTTTAAAAAAAAGAAAATGTCTACCAAAAATAAATAAATAAGTAAACAAGGTAAAAGGATTAGATTGAAATCTTTGGTTTAGGATCGTAGATTGATCGTAGGATCGTAAAATGTAGATCAGCAGTTACCTTTGTCGAAACATGAATACGTACATTAATTGTCAGTTAGAAAATACTTAATTATAACTCTCATGTTTCTTATCTCTTAATCACTTGTCTTTAGCCTTAATGAGTGAGTACAGTTTGACGATTATTGAATAAATACTCTAAGTCTTGGCCATTATTCTGGAACTACTTTCTTGGAATAGAATATTCGTTTTGTATGAACTTCTTATTTATGCAGATGTCAACATCTTGTTCGAAAATTTCACTTTGAACAATAAAGTAGACGCCTTTGCATGATTAATAATGAGAAATGGCGTTGTAACGGTACTGAATAGATGACATGAACGAAACCGTCTTTACGACATTCAAGAGCTCAATCAAAACCGTCAATAATTCAATACTGATAGCTTTGCGTTTGAAATTCGGAGTCGGAATCCTTAGAAATGTTTAAGCCGAGATCCTTTTTATTGACGTCAACAAAAACTCAATTTTTCGTTTGTGATTTAGGCCCCGTTGACACGAAGCCGGATATTTTTGTAAACGCATATTTGTTTATCCGTTTAGGTCTACCGTTTACACCTGAGACGGTCTTTAGCCGGCTATTATCGAAAACGCTTTTCAAAGCGGATATTTTTGAAAACGCTGGTTATGCGCTTCCGTGTAAACACTCGAGTATTGAAGTGATCACGTCACAAAAATTAATTTTCGCTTGATCATATTTTTGGTTAACAAATTCGATAGACAATCTAAAAGACGTCTGACGTCTTTAATAAATGGGAAAGAACTGAAATAGTTTGAAGATTACCTCTTCAATCGAAAAGTTAATGTTGTATATAACAACCATCGATCGGAAGTATTCAGTATAAAATCCGACGTGCCACAAGGATCGATTTTGGGACCGTTGCTGTTCTTAATATTCTTCAATGATATCACTAACGCCATAGAAAACTCTAAAATCATCAAGTATGCTGATGACACTGTCATTTACATTGCTGACAAGAATATTGAGGAAATTAACAGGAAACTAACTGATGACATGAAGTTTATTAGTGAATGGCTTGATGAGAATGACCTGATCCTGAATCTTAACAAAGGAAAAACTGAGGTATTGTTATTCGGAACTGCACAACGCATCAAAAGGTTTGATGGGAATCTAGAAATTGGATATAAACACACAACTATAAATACTACAAATGAATATACATAACTTGGTGTTTAAATTGATGCTTCGCTGAACCTTAACTCGCACTTTGAAAAATCCTTTAAACGTGCTACCGATAGACTGCGTTTATTAAGGAAACTGAGATCTTATCTTGATGAGAAAGCATCTAAAGACATTCATAATTCTATCATCCTGCCAACTCTATCCTATTGTGGTATCCTATCACTTAAGCTTTCGCCTACAAAGAAATCAAGACTTGACAACTTTCACGATCGAGCCCTGAAAAAGCAGTATCTAAAAGAAATGATAGTACTCTGTACCTCACTTCACCCTTGGCAGCCAATGAGAAACGGCCTTGTGTCCTAGTGAAGAACACTCTGGATGGTAAAATGTGTGACCCTTTCAAGAATTACTTCACGACTATCCAACAACATACACAGAACACAAGAAACAACTGTCTTAGCATTAAACTTCCAAGTCTTAAGACAAAATATGCTCGAAAAGGATTCTACTTTATGGCTGCCAAAATATACAATGAACTTCCTATAAATATAAGAAGGACAAGAAAAAACTTTTAGATGAACACTTTATTTGAATTTATTCTATATGATCTATTTTATTTTTTTATTATTTTAGAGACTTTATTTTAATAGTTGTTTTAACATTTAGTTTCTTAATGTTATTTTTAGCAGGACCCCCATTGATAACAGCATTATTGTTGAAAGGTCTATATCCTGCATTATTATTATTATTATTATTATTATTATTATTATTATTATTATTATTATTATTATTATTATTATAACCCTGTGTAAATGAGTCTGTAATCAATAAACACAGCGGTATTTTGGAACTCGCAACTGGTCTATTGGTGTACAACTAGCTACTGATACCAGTGTCTTCTCTTATGTCATTAGGTTCGGCTCATGTGAAGTTCGACGTTTGACCTTTGTCTAAGTCCTCAAAGTAATCATCTGACTATTCCTACCGTCTGACACCATCAAGATACATATACGACCTCAAAGATCCTTCAAGCTGCCAACTGTTATAAGCCCAACAGTCAAAACACAGATGTTACCGGAAGTGACGTCAATGGATAGTAACTCAGTAAGTGGTGAGTACCGTCATCGTTAAGGCCGGTTTAGACGGCTTATGTCCATAAGAATCACACATACGGGGAATTGGATTTAAAAGTGTATGATGCAGAATAATACGCTGTGTGCAGTTAGTTTTTTAAAAGTACCTTTTTTTCGATAAGGAGGGAAAAGAAATTCTGAGGTCCAGGGACGATTATTCTCTTTATGATGATTTAGCTTTATTACCATAATTTTTCAAAGTTATTTACAATATAATTTTGAAAAAGGTTTTGGTAATAGCTACTCAGAATAGCTAGACTAATCGAGCTGAGTAGCTGAGTAACGTTGTCAAATATGACTACAAATTGCTTGCGTTGGCTTGGTCCGGGTAACGAAACTCTCATTTCAAATAACCATATAATAATTTCTGCTCAAAGTACAACTCTTCTTCTACCAGCTACAGGTTTTTTTTTTTAAAAATCGGACATTTTGAAATATTTAAGCACAATAAAAAGCAGAGGCCACTGAGTTACAATGCTTGTGGCTACATCTCAAAAATTGCGAGCTTCATCATATGCCATCTCTCTAAATCTTATAAAATTACATTCAATAGCTATTCGGGAACTGCTCTTTTGAAAATGTAGTTTTTATTTTGAGGAATTGTTGCGATTGTTATTATTATCATTTTATCATTATTAATTTTTTGGCACATTGCCAAATGCATGTTTGGCGATTACATGACTAAAGACTTTTCGAAATAAATTCACTTGAATCATTATTTCTCTTCAACTCTAGTTTTTAAAAAAAGAAAAAAAACATAAATACACAAACCTTTAACACAAAAAAGTCATTTTTCATGAGATATCAAGAATTTAGAATTCACAACCGTTAACGCTTGTTTTAAGACTATCTAGCCTCAAAACTCCCAAAATACGCCCTATCAGTTAACTCACCAGTTTGCCCGCCTTTCGTTCGTGTTTCCTTCAAAGTGACCACCTGGTTTTCGATGAGAACTATCCAGTTGCCTAAAATCGATTTCTACAGTGTCCAGTAGGTTTATCTCGCTACGCTTGGAGTTGTTCGTTATGACTAATTTGCATCAGATCTAGCAGTTTGGTATACCTTGGTAGGATATATATAGCAGGCTCAACCACTTGCTGACGTCCGAACTAAACATAATGGAGTGACCTGAGGACACTATTGATTGCAATACAATTTTTCAAACATGCAAATTCGGCTTTCGGGAATTGAGGAACGGACTAGTTACCGAAGAATTCTATTATTCTTATAATAAACTCAAAAAATTACTCGATTCTGATTGGACAAGAGGAGTATAATTAAATCCCAAATTGTACTCTGTGAAGTCCCAATTAAGGTAATTCCCTTGAAAGAAATTTTGCCAATAACTTTGTCCTGAAACTTTGCATGGACATTAATTATGTTAAGGACATTAAAAACTGCAATAAAATGATGGGGTCACCATTCTCGTTTTTTCGCCAGATGCTCTCCAAATATGTCAATTTATGGGTTTTATAGTGAAATGCGGTACCAACCGGAAGCTGTAATCAAGAGCTTTTATTCACAGTTAAAAGCACTTTTTAAAAACAAAACGTACTTATAACTCGAAGTTTTCTAGATAATCTAAACTATTAAATCCATCAAAGACATTGGATGATGATGATTCTTGAAAAATTAGTGAAAAATGCAGTAATGTGCGTCTCTACGAACGTCCAAAAATTGCATATGTCAACTATTCTCATCAAAATATTTCAAAATCTATCCAATAAACTTTTCCTTATATTTTAATATATAATGACGAGCATCGCATTTATCAAAAATCTGAAATAAAAAATGGGGGTAACCATTCTCGTTTTTGATTTATCTTGAACAAACATCTCAAAATAGGCGTAAACTGACACTTTTCCGAGTGGAGACTGGGGCGAGTCAGATAAAAATCGCAATTTATCTACTAAAAACAGGGGGGGGAAAGTGAAAATTGGTTTTGAACACGTTTCTTATTTAGCTTACGAAAGAAAATGCCTAAAATTTGTTAGTTCCATGCTTTTAGTTGCATGTGCAGAAAAATGTGCAGTGCAAAACAAGGGAATTACCTTAAGTTGCTCAGTTTTGTTGAGTATTATTTTTTGAGTATTATTCCCTTGTCAATAGGCCGCGTTTGCATAATAGCGTTATTTGACTCTTACTACCAAAATGCTTAGCGAATTTTCTTTCTTATTCAAAGAAGAGTTAGTATTACTATTTTAAATTATTTCACGTCGATGCCATGGAGCCAGAAAATGACGTATTGGGCATTGTTAAGGCCGGTTTAGACGGTACGATTTTCGCCTACAACTTTCGTATACAACACGCTCGCGTCTGTCGTAGGCGAGTTGTAAGCTTGATTTACAAGCTACGACTCGAGTTGTAGGATGGCGCGAGGCGAAAATCGTACCGTCTAAACCGGAATTTAGGAAGAAATTCACAAACAAAATTGGCCCTTGATAATCATAATTTTGGACCTTGAAAAGTCCTTAAAAAGTCCTTGAATTTTGTGTCGGAGTTGTAGCACAAACCTTGAAGTTACCTATTTGTTTCTCTCCTTTTAGTTGACATTGACATTTTGTGTCACTGGGTATTGATGATTTTCAACCATTCCCAAGGAAATTGAATAACAAAAGACACGGCGGCCATGTTGAAGGATATAGCAAAATAGACTATTGACGAATCTTTTTTTTCCTCCGACATGGCCGCCGTGAAAACCATCAGTAGAGTTTCCTTATAGCAATTGCAACGCCCTTTCAATTTCTGGATTGGCAGCTTACTCGGCCGGTTCTATTTCTGTATCAGTCCTATTGTCGTCATCTCTTATCTATTTTTGGCTCCTATACAATAAACGTTCAAGATAGAATCGAGTACAAAATGTGATAAAATAAACGCATTAAGGTGGAAGGAAATTGTATAGACACAATTTATAATAAAAAAATTGAAAATTAACTGAACTTTGAGATCATTTACTAACAGGAGTTTTTTTTATGAAGCAAAAAAATATTTCCTTAATTGGTATCGATTCTAGTTGCCGAATTACAATAAGGTCTTTCGGGTAAGAAGATCACTTTCGAAAGTTCAACACTTGAAAATCGAAAACCAAGTTCAAGTGTTTAGTTGGCACAAACCTGACAAGATGTCGACAGAAATCTTTTCTTCATGCATTGCATATCTGATCGAAAATTGTACTGGTGTTGTATTAATTAAACAACTTGAAGGCACGTTGATGCAATCATCTGAGCTGCGAGAGGCTTTGATTGACAGCCAAATTTATGAGCATTCCAATGAATTGGAGGAGTTTGTCAGATTTGACCCCAGCGATACCATATTCCAAGAATTTGACCCTCCAGAACACCTAGAATCCGATCCTAAAGGATGGAAAAAAAGCTTGCCAACGTTAAAGAAATCTCTTTGGGAGTGTCTTAAAAGTGTGCTTCTTATTCAAACAGTGGCTGGTAGTCTCATCGGCTTGCTTGCTGTTGGTTTCGTATTCCTCAACTTCATCACTGTAGAATGGTGTAACGACGAGACTCCACACTGGAACAGAATGCCAATAAAAGTCCAACGTCTTCGAGTTACAGCAGAGGCCATTGAAGGTTTTTTTATCCAAATGTGGGACTTCTTTTGTATATTGCTCCTGTTTCCTTTGCCTTTGGTCAACGACCTTCATCTTTTGACTTTAAACTTGTTGGGGTCATTCATTGACATAACGTTCAAGCTTTTCTTACAGTTGTATGGTATCTACAGGATTCATTGGATGTCATTTCCTCTAAACGTGTTGTTTTGCCTGCTAATACTTATCAATAACTATCTTTTAGCCCGCCACTTTTGTCCACATTCTTTCAAGAACGCTGTAAGAATAGACTTTATCCTTTCTGCACAGTTCCTTCTAGGAATTCCAGTAGCACTTTTCTTGGTTAATAAACTGTTTCCATTCTACGTTGGGCAAGTGGCTCAAACGAAACTCATCCTGGCTGGACTATGTCCTCTAATTACAGCCTTCCCAAAGGTAGTGTGTCGGTTTTGTGCTCAGAGCTTAAAAGGTATCATTCATCCTGGAACAGCTCATGTTCTTGTTGCCGTCATCTATGGAGCTTCTGCAGTTGTGTTTCGTGTGATGCAAGCAGAACTGACGAGCCTCGGTCTCTTTATAGCTCTTGGAGTAGCCCATGCCGTCATGGATCTTCTAGAGAGGATTACTATTACATTGAGAGATCATATCTGGGAGTATTTGTATCGCTTGGTTCGAAGACAGAAAAGTAGACAACCAAAGCACATCAGCCCAAGAAGCAGGCGTTTTATTGCAGATGTGAGCATCCAGATCATGATGCAAGAGGCCACTACTATGATCACTGCATTAGGATTCATCAATATTTACCAATTTTTATACAGTGATTCCAAACCTTTCTCTAATTATCACCTTATAGCTGACTTCTTTATCCGTGCAGCCATTGGCTTATTCATTGACTTGGTTTTTAATGTCATTTCTCTCTTGATCCAGACTCGTGTCATGAATGTTGCTGTCAACAGAGTTTGGAAAAAGAAATGGCGTTACCACATGTTAGTCAACGTGCTGCTTATTTCTGTTTCGGTTCTATATTTCAGTGGTCATATGTATGAGATAGTCAGAAGTAAGTATGAAAAAACTGGAGCTAGGTTATCGTTATATTCATCGAATTGTTCCTTTCCCAGCTTTTTGTGAATTTCAGTCTTAGCTTTATACACTTATTTCAATTAAGTAAGTCACCAACAACCTAAAAAGCTGAGATCACTGAGCATCGTGGGAAACTTTTCATATCAAAAAAGGATATATATACAAAGCTTTTTAATGCAGCTCGATGATGCTCAGAAGAGGTGAGACTGTAACTGGTAAAAGATTCACAAGTCCATGAACAGTTATCAAGCGGCTGAACGTGTAAAATGAATTCATGATCCTTGTCGGCCTCAGCTTTATAGCTTTTCAGATGACTAACTTTATTGAAATAAGTGTATATTACAGTAAGTGCTTGCAATGAAATGGTTTAGGTAAATTTTGCAATTGAATTTTACTCCCGGATCAAGACTTGACAAATACTTGACACTAAGTTTCATTACAGTTCAAAGAATGAAATGGCGATTTCGACTTATAGAACCATTTTTTAAAGTAAGAGAGCGTTAGTGGCTGAAAAAATGAATGAACGTCTTCGCATTAGTTCTGACATCTAATAGGCCCTTTGCAGGGGGCTAACGGTCACGTGTCTGTACTGGTGAGCAAAATTTTTCATTTTATTTTAAACTGTTAATTATTTTTAGCTACTCGTAAAAACTGAATGAAACGATGTGTATCCAGTGTGTTACGAAACGCAGTTTTATTACGATCTCTTGAAACAGGTTGTAGAAAGTTTGTTTGCTCACCAGTATATTTCACCCATGGGAATCAAAATGTTCATTCATTTACTCTCTGTGAATTAATCAGCACGTGATTACTGAGTTGCGAAGGGCCTATTGGACCAGCAACCATCCCCGAGATGGTTTAGGATTCAATATCAAGAGTATATACTCACTAGCTGTAAAATATTTTTACAACTTAGGCATTTTGAATAGATGATAATATATGTAAATTGTGGCTATTTGGATAGTGGCCAAGTCAAAAAATTGTAGGTTTTCATATTATGATCTTAAGGTTCAACTACAATAATAACAATATTCTATTAAAAGTGGTTCAGAATAATTTGTATATACGTTAATGTATCTAAGATTTATAAGTTTTTTCTGAATTTGAAATGTAAATATCCGTATATATTTTCTATTCGTGAATAATATTTCCCCCAAAATACAGTCAGTATGTCATTTTAGATGAAAATGAAAGATAAACAAAAGTCTAATCTTCTTACGGCAAGGAAGTAGCTTACCGAGGAATTTAGTATTTGGAAGTCTGTTTGTTTTCTTTCTCTTGATTGGTTTTGGCCTTTATTTTTCATTTAGAAATAGTGAGGTACTTTCCCACTTAAAGCAAACATTACCTATTGGCGAAAAATTGTGAATTTACGTAACTGTTCAAAAAGCAATATATATCCCAAGATCTATTGACTTGCAGTTTGAAAGCAAGGTCGTTGTTCAGCCTTCACAGATATAAGCCAGTACTGAGTAACAGATAAGGGAAATGATTACAGTGCTCCTTTCTGCAATTGCTTATTTGGTCGAAAGCTGCACAGGGGTAGTTTTAGAAGAACGATTGGAGAACTTTTCAATACAAGAATACGAGTCATTGTGTGTGTGGGATGCTTCAGCGCAACTGGAAGATTTCACCAGATTTGATCCCAAAGACGCCATATTTCAAGAATTCGACCCACCAAGACAACTCGAAGACGATCCTCACGCATGGAAAAAAAGCTTGCCAACTTTCTTGAAGTCTTTCTGGGAGTGTCTCAAAACTGTTCTGCTTATCCAAACAGTGTCTGGTTGTCTTATAGGCTTGTTTGCAGTAGGAATTTATTTTTTTAACTTAATCACTTTAGAATGGTGTAACGAAGAGACTCCACACTGGAATAAAATGCCTATGCAGGTTCAGCGCCTTCGCGTTACGACAGCAGCTATTGAAGGGATTTTTGTCCAAATGTGGGATTTCTTTTGCATCATATTGATATTTCCGCTCTCGTTAATCAAAGATCTTCATTTACTCACTCTCAATCTGTTGGCAGGTTTCATAGAGCTGGCGTACAGGCTATTCTTACAGTTGTATGGGATCTACAAGATATCATGGATGGCTTACCCCTTGAATGCATTATTTTGCATTGTAGTACTCATTAATAACTTTCTTTTAGCCCGACATTTTTCGCCACATTCTTTAGGAAGAGCCATCAGAATAGACTTTATTCTGTCTGCCCAGTTCCTTCTTGGCATGCCTGTGACATTTTTTATTCTTTATGAGTTATTTCCCCTGTACGTTAGTCAAGAAGAACACATAAAGTTCGTCATAGCAGGAATGTCTCCCTTTGCTTCAGTTATTCCCAAAGTCATTTGTCGTCTTGGAGCTCAGAGTTTGAATGGAATTATCCACCCTGGAACAGCTCATGTTCTTGTAACAGTTATGTATGGAGCTTCGGCAGTTGTGTTCCGAGTTTTACAAGCAGAACTGACAAGCATTAACAAGTTCATCGCATTGGGAATAGCTCATGCTGTCATAGATCTTCTGGAAAGGATTACCATTACAATGAGAGACAATATCTGGGGATATTTGTATCGCTTGGTGCGAGGACAGAGAAGTCGACAACTAAAGTACATCAGCCCAAGAAGCAGGCGTTTGATAGCTGATATCAGCATCCAGATCATGATGCAAGAGGCGACTGCTTTGGTCACCACTCTGGGATTCATCAGCGTCTTCCAGTTTTTGTACAGCACGTCTAAACCCTTTGCTGATTATGAACTAGTTTTTAGCTTTTTTATTCGAACTGGGTTAGGGTTGTCCATTGACTTGGTCTTCAATGTCATTTCTCTCTTGATCCAAACTCGTGTCATGAATATTGCAGTGAACAGGGTCTGGAAGAAGAAATGGCGATACCATTTGCTCGTCCACAATGTTCTTGTCTTTGTGTCTGTTCTTTATTTTAGTGATCACTTATTTGGTATAGTGAGGAATAAGTATGAATACAAAACTATTTCTCAATGGAACTGTTCGTTTCCAAACTTTCTTTAAAAAAAACAACTTTTTTTGGCATCTGAATAATATACAATTCGTATTCCCAAGATTTACATGGTCATTTACATTTGCAATTAAGACTTAATTTCTGTTATTTCTCTTTGTCATAGAGTAATATACGAAAGCTGCAAAAGAGTTGCAGATGAATAAATCAATACTATTAAAAATAATAATGATATTGCTAAGGAAATCTTTGGGAAAACATGGTTTGTTTTATTGGTTAAGTTAAAGAAAGCAGAAAGTCTCGTTCCTGTAAAACTAGCTTCCAGGCACCAATTTGCCAAGAAATGAAAGCAATTGTCGCATTCTGATTTAGGAATGTTGATGCAACAAATATGTATTATTAGAATTCTTAAATTTCTTAAGAAACAGTTCCTAAAACGGAAGAGCAATCCTATTCTGTCGAAAGTGTTGCACATTTGTTTATTATTTACTTCTTCAAGTCTGAAGATCTCAAAATAGTTTTCAGAAGTTCTAATGTTCCAAAACAGACAATCTTAAATAAATTGTCGAAAACTACATTTTTAAAGCTTTTAGAAGATGCTTATTTTTATGGGAAAATATTGTGAAATCCGTGCAAAAGTTGAGGTAACATCCACGTATAGGCCTAAATCTCGTTCTGATACTGATCTTTATGTACTATATCGTCAGTAATAGTAATGACCTTTCAAGAATACGCTCCCAACTAAGATGTATGTTGCTAGAATATTTTTCGAATACTCTTGAAAATATAGATTTTATTGATTGTTTATCTTTAGAATTTTATTTTAATGTCCAGTTTTTATTTTTTCCCTAACCCAGGCGTATCAAAAGAAGGTTATACAACGAGTATAAACGATAGACAAACTACTCTTTCACGGCCATCGGCATCGATAAAGCCGTAATTAGCGTCGTTTGAGGCTGCTTATTTTAGAGCTCTCCTGCTTTTTGATTTTGATTTTCTATAACGTTGATTTTTAGGGTCAGATTAAAATAGGTGATGGTGCTTTCAGTGTTGCAGCACCAAAGTTGTGGAATACACTGCCTGATAATGTCAAATCTTGCTGTAATGTAAATAGCTTCAAAACAAAACTAATAACTCATCTTTTTAAAAAAGCTTTTCATAGTTAATTGACACTCAAGAAACTTTTAAATCAAAATAAGTTTTTTTTTTCCATTCTAATGTTTTTTGTTTTTGTTTTTGTTTATATATATATATCGATATATCATTTTCAAGAACACAAACAAATAAAACAGGAGAAAAAGAAGAGAGCTTGTTTTTGGTGCTGCAATGTTTTTCCTTGTTAGGCCATGTGTCATTACCAAGAGTAACACTTCCTTGTTGAACGGTTAAGAATATATTGATAAATCATTGTCAAAAAAAAAAGATGCATGACTATGGATTCAACTCCAAACGAATTTAATTTTCAATTTTCAATGACACGTGTGGTCTATAATGGAAAACTTTGCACAACAAGTCACCATGTTTGGGATGACAACCGAAATAACAAGATGAAACAAAAATACAATACTAATAATAATGTTGGTAATTAAATCACTATGCTAAAATGTAAACCCCAACTCTGGTGAAAATTCCTTAAAATTTAGACACGAAATGTTACTGATTTTCATATGAAGATAATAGACGTCCATAAATTCTATCAAAAAATGGTTTGCCGCCTAACTTTGTATTCAAATTGAATTGAGCATTCGTTCTCTGGTAATTAAAGATTTGGTCATCTCATTATTTAGGACTTAGAGAAAGAAAAAGAATTTGTATTTGAAAAGACAATGGAAGGCCGATTTTAGAGGTTACCTTTCAAGAAAGCCTCGCAAAAAGTATATTTCCAGCAGAATAAAATTTTGAAAACTTTTAACTGGCAAAAGAACATATATAAGAGTGGAAAAAGTTGTCATCAACTTGCTCGCGTGTGCTCTTTCAGTTTATTGTTTTGTTTTGATCACTACAAACGAAACGGAAAGAGCGCTGCGCTCGAGTTTGTCGACGCACGGGAGTAGAAAGGAATTTACAGGGCGCGCGCGTCATTAAGAAGTTTCCCTCTCTTATTCTTGCTCTCTTGATATCGCGCATGATTTTCTTCTCAATCCTTTGTCTATACTGCTTTCGAGCTTACTTATATTATTTTTTGGTGTTGAAGGAATTGCTATTTAATAACCGTTTCTTTTGGCTGACTTTTGCATTCAGTTTGTCGGCGAGAACTTTAACATCATCGTTATCGAAATAGTAAGTTTTGGAAGAAATTGAAAGCTTAAAAAGTGATAAGATGATAGCTGAAATCATTGCTTTATGTGCCTACTTGGTAGAAAACTGCACTGGAATGACTTTGATTGAAACTTTGGAAGTCGATTCTAAACACCCAGAGTTACAAGAGTCTTTATTGGATCCAGGGCAGTCAAATCCGCTAGACGATTTTACAGCTTCTGATCCTAACGATACTATATTCCGAGAGTTCGATCCTCCGAAATATTTGGAGTCTAGTCCTCAAGCATGGAAACAGAGTGTTCCTAGCTTCATGACGTCCTTCTGGGAGTGCTTCCGAAACGTCCTTCTCATACAAACAATAGCTGGGAGCTTCACTGGTTGCGCAGCTGTGGTTTTAATTTTTATCGATTTTTCTACTGTAGAATGGTGCTACGATGATACGCTACATTGGAATACCATGCCATTGGATGTCCAACGCATTCGCGTTACGTCAGAATCAATAAAATGTGCCATAGTCCAAATGTGGAGTTTTTGTACTGTCATACTCATTTTTCCATTCTCCTTGATCAAAGAGCTTAATCTGATAGCATTCAACTTATTGGCGTCCTTCATTGATGTAACGTACAGACTTAACTTTCAAATTTATGGCGTCTACAAGATCTCTTGGATGTCGATCCCTCTAAACGTTCTATACACCATTGTCGTACTCGTCAATTACTATCTTTTAGCACGTCATTTCTGCCCAAATTCTTTGAAGCAGGCTATAAAGTTGAACTTGATTTTTTCATCGCAGTTTCTTCTAGGAATCCCAGTAACCTTTATCTTCGTGTATGAGCTATTTGCCCTGTACAACGAGCAAGACAGTCAAACGAAAAAAATCATATTTACTGGTGCTTTCTGTCCTATCGTCACTGCTGTTCCAAAGATCATTTGTCGCCTGGGCGCACAGAAGTTAAATGGCATCGTTCACCCAGGAGTTGCTCATGTTTTCGTGGTAGTCATGTATGGATGTTCTGCAATAGTGTTAAGGGTATTGCAAGCAGAACTTAAAAGTGTTGGTCAGTTTGCCATTCTTGGACTAGCTCATGCCATCATAGATCTTCTAGAGAGGACTACTATTACAATGAGAGATCATATCTGGGAGTATTTGTATCGCTTGGTGCGACGACAGACAAGTCGACAACCAAAGTACCGCAGCCCAAGAAGCAGGCGTTTTATTGCAGATGTCAGCATCCAGATAATGATGCAAGAATCAACTGCGCTGATCACTGCTCTGGGATTCATTGATGTTTACCGTTATTTATACAAGGAATACAAACATAATTTTCGCCCTATAACTCACTTCCTTGAACGTGCAGCTGTTGGTTTATTCATCGATTTGATTTTCAATACAATTTCGCTCTTGATCCAAACTCGTGTCATGAATGTTGCCGTCAATAGAGTATGGAAGAAGAAATGGCGGCATCATCTTGTAGTCAACGCTCTTCTTGTTTTCATAGCTGTTTGTTATTATAGTGGACACTTATTCGAGGTTGTTCGAAGTAAGTACGAACACAAACACCACCCTCACGTAAACTGTTCTTATCCAAACTTTTGGTAGCAGAAACAATGTGTAATGTCCACTGCAATTTTCATATAACAGCAAGAAGACTTTAAAAGAAAAGTAAAATCTGATATGTGATTAGAACGGAGTAAACAAACTGTGGCTGTTTCAAGGCGGTCATCAAAGCGATCAGTATTTACCCGGTTGTACGAAGGGGGGATAGCGCTATCCGGCGGATAAATCCTTGTCCAGTGGATAGGTCGATGCTGTTATCCAATACATTTATTCAATAGATAAGTTTTATCCGCCGGATAGCGCTATCCAGGCTTCGTATAACCGGGCCCAGAAAAGTAAAATCTTATCAGAATATCATGAATATTAATTTGTGATTAATCAAAGTTTTGTTGATAAAATAGTGCAAACAATATCTCCATGAACGACAACAATATGTCTACTGCAATATACATCTCTAGGTTTTTTCTTATTTGAGTTAAACCAGCATGGATCATGATACAATGCTTACTCTTTCTTTTTCTCTGATCCGTCACAACCAATTTACGAACGGAGCTTCATATATTAGTGATTAATTCAAAATGTTTTATGGTCGTATGTCAATGTCCTATAGCGCAGCGCAACCGTGATATCATAAAAACGAAGACAATGGCGAAATTCGGACAAATAAACTTACGAGTTTACTTTCAGCAGATAATTTTCACAGCCGAACGCAGTTGATTTTAGTTTACATGGGTTATTATTGTAAATTTAAGTAAAAATAATAAATTCGGTTCGTATAATCCTCGTAACGGTTAAACAGAATGCAATGTTTGTCTGAATCTTTAAGCTATTTTTAGAATCAGTGCACTGCTCTATAAGGTTAATACTGTTCGACCACTGAATGATATGGTTGCTGATTGCGGGCTCATTTGCGCCCAAACTAGTTGGAATTCTATGTTATCATACTACGTTAAGATTGGTCAGACTCGGTCAGAATTAAGAGAATAGTATATATAGATGAATAATTTTCACTATAATTAACATGTAATCAGGTGTAAGCTTTCTAGTTGGCAGTCGTAATTTTTATTTAATGTCAAAAAACAAAAAGAAAAAAGTAACTACAAGGCTATAATATTATAATTATACTATGATATCAATTCAATAGTATAAGTTTCAGCTATAGCGAAAAAAGAAAGAAAAAAGAGAAACATTATATATATATATATATATATACATATTCATATACAGTCAATGTCATTAACGTTGTCCACCCGGCGAAAAAAGACATTGACACATTGACACATTGACACATTGACACATTGACACATTGACACATTGACACCTTGACACCTTGACACCTTGACACCTTGACACCTTGACACCTTGACACCTTGACACCTTGACACCTTGACACCTTGACACCTTGACACCTTGACACCTTGACACCTTGACACCTTGACACCTTGACACCTTGACACCTTGACACCTTGACACCTTGACACCTTGACACCTTGACACCTTGACACCTGCTTCGTGTGCGAGAGCCTGAACTTTAAATGTAAAATTCAACTCATGAATCGAAAATCCAGAATCCGAAAATCTCCGACCATTTAGTGAGGATTTAAGAAGGAGAATGGTATTTCAGCGTTTGTTTTATGCCAGAACCTTTGAGGGAAGGTAAACAAGGAAGAGAAAAGCGAAGCGACTGGCAGATTACCAGAATTGCCTTGCACGACTCTCAAATATCTTGCAAGCATCCATTTTTATCACTTTTTCTCTCTCCTTCCCAAAAGCCATCGCGCGCATTAAAAAAGCGGGAGTGACGACTGGGTACAAGTCTGGTGATTGGTTATTTTTGTTCGATTGGCTCCATTCCAAAATAAACTCATTTCGTTTGGGATGTTTTGTGCTATAACGTTAGACTGCAAAAAGTGATTCATCTAGTGATTATCAAAAAAAGGCATTCGTAATATGTATAGAAGTCCATAGAATACGAATAGCAAGCGGGTTCAGTTTCTAACCACATAAACCACCGTCACTATTAATAATTTGATTAGCATTTCGATGAGGGGATCTTAGGCGGAAGTTAAGCAAGTAAACAATGTTAGAAAATATTCTCGGAACATATATATTGTTATAATACTTTCGCTATTTACTGTACACTTCATTGTGCATTGTGAACTCAGGACCCCAAAATCTTAGAAAAAAATGATCACAGCAATTGTACATCTAGTTGCCTTTTTAGTTGAGAACTGCACTGGAGTTGTTATAACAGAAACGCATGGAGAAACTGATTTTGAGGAAGAGACAAATTTAAAGTCATCATTGCTGGAAGAACCCAAGCCATGTCCACTACAAGACTTCAAAACGCTTGATCCAGAAGACGTTATATTCCAAGAGTTTGATCCCCCAAAATACCTTGAAAATGATCCTCAAGCATGGAAAATAAACTTGCCAACATTCAAGAAGTCTTTCTGGGAATGTCTGAGGACAGTGTTGCTGATCCAAGGACTAGCTGTACCCCTTACTGGAATCATAGCTGTCATTGTTATCTTTTTGGATTTCCATACAGCTGAATGGTGCTATGATGTCAAGTGGACTAAGATTCCTAAGAATGTGCAACGCCTCAAGATTACTGTCAAATGCTTGGAGTGCTTCTTTATCCAAATGTGGGATTTTTTCTTTCTCTGTATGTTGTTTCCATTCTCATTGATCAGGGAACTTAATGTCCACACACTCACTTTAGCAGGATGTTTTTTGGACGTGGTCTTAAGACTGTATATTCAAATGTATGGAGTTTTCAAAGGCCCTTGGTTGTCAATACCACTGGACTCCATGTTCTGGTTTATAATGATCGTAAATCACTATCGCGTCGCTCGTCACCTCCATCCACATTCCTTGAAGGATGCTTTGAAGTTTCACTTTGTTATTACTTTGCAGTTGTTTCTAGCAGTCCCCGTCTGGTTTGTCTTGGTTTATAAGATGATTCCATTTTATCTCCATCGACAGAAGAGGACAAAATTGATCATTGCTGCTTTTTACCCCCTTTTGACTCTCATTCCAAAAGCAGTTTCTCGCCTCTCAGCACAGAGCGACATCTTGAAAGAACTCATTCACCCGGGCAGTGCTCACATCCTCGTTGCAGTAACATATGGTGTTTCAGCTGTCATATTTCGCGTGTTGCAAGCAGAACTAACAAGCAATATTGGTCTATTCATAGCTATTGGAATAGTTCATGCCATCATAGATCTTCTGGAGAGGATTACTATTACGATGAGAGATCATATCTGGGAGTATTTGTATCGCTTGGTGCAACGACAAGGAAGTAAACAACCAAAGTACCGCAGCCTAAGAAGCAGGCGTTTGATAGCTGATGTCAGCATTCAGATTATGATGCATGAAGCAAGTGCGCTGATGATAGGGTTAGGATTCTTTAACATCTTTCAATTTATCTATGGTAGTAGATCTTACACAATCTATCAATGCATAACGGACTTCCTAATCGGTACAGGTACTGGCCTCGCAATCGACATGACCATTAACACATTCTCTCTCGTGATCCAAACTCGACTCATCAACTTGCCCGTCAACAGAGTATGGAAAAAGAAATGGCGTCATCATATCCTAGCTAACAGTCTCATTGTTTACATTTCTGTTCTTTTCTTTAGTGAACACTTATTTCAGGTAATCCAGGATAAATACGACTCCCATCTAGGTTTTGATATACTCCACGGACTCAATTGTTCTTTTCCAACTTTTCTGTAATCAAGCTCGCACGTTTGGCGCATATTTATTTTTTTAGCTTACTAGTTTTTATGTAAGTGTGCATATTTGTATCCAATACTGTAAATATTTAGTATTCTAAGAGCAAGTCGTTTGGATATTGCTAATAAACCGTTATTATTATTATTTTATTATTATTATTTTTATTTTTATTATTATTATTATTATTATTATTATTTAGTATTCTTAGAGCAAGTCGTTTGGATATTGCTAATAAACCGTTATTATTATTATTATTATTACTATTATTATTATTATTATTATTATTATTATTATTATTATTATTATATGGCAGTATATTACGCACGAATACCTAGTTACAGCAGTGACTGGGCGTGAGAGCAACCTAATAAAAACCTAATGAACTAAAACGAAAACTAATAAATGTAGGTGGAGCCGGGTTCGAATCCTGCTGTGGCCACTAGCTGAGACTGTATTTGTCCTGGTTTCTGCTTGGTTCAAATTCAGTTTCTCAATCATGCTTGTAAATAGCCAACTGGTTTGCCTCCTTGCTAGTTGGGATTTTCTAACAGTATAGTGTTTATATTTATCCATTTTAGTTTCTAATTTATCTCCCTAATTAGCTCTGATAAGCTCAATACATTGAGATGTAAATAAAGTAGATTTGTTAGTAAATTCATTTTACTCTTAACAAAAACTTACTGAGTTGAAACAATCGGAAATAATAAATCCCAAGAAATTCTATAAAATTTATCACAATATATATTAAGTGCAATGTCACAAAGTCCTGTTGTCTTCCTATCTAGAAATAGATAAATATAAATTTCAGTTCGGTTCAGTGTTCAGTGTTCAGTATTCATAGTCTAAGATCTTCATACTTCTGGCTAAATTTAGTATACTTGAAAAGTATCTGGCTCAGATTTGAGGTATACCGCACCTCCTCACCTAGTCTGTCCGCATTTCAGATTTGAAGTATGTGATAACCATTACCCGATATTTGTATAGAAAATCATACCACCGTTCAAAGAAAAAGTAATGAAAAATACCACGCGCATTTGATGAAATAAAAGGGCTACGCACTCGTGGAATTAAGCCATTTTCATCAAATGCGAAAGACTTTGATGGATTTAAAAGTTTAGATTATCTAGTAAACTTCGAGTTATAAGTACGTTTTGTTTTTAAAAAGTGCTTTTAACTGTGAATAAAAGCTCTTGATTACAGCTTCCGGTTGCTACCGCATTTCACTATAAAACCCATAAATTGACATATTTGGAGAGCATCTGGCGTAAAAACGAGAATGGTGACCCCATCTTTTCATTGCAGTTTTTAAATGTCCATAACATAATTAATGTCCATGAAATATTTAAGGACAAAGTTATTGGCAAAATTTCTTTCAAGGGAATTACCTTAAATTCACATCAGATTTTTATGTGGCTGTCAACTTATTACCGATAAATTGTGACATCACATTCTCAAAATTACTGTAGTGTGGATCAGCATACTACTTTGACAATGTGATTGCGAAATTTATTGTCAATAAGAAGGCAGACACATAAAAAAAAACTGAAGTCAATTCGATTTTTACGATAATAAAAACAACAAGAAAAACGATAAAAAAACGTCTCTTTTCTAGCAATGAAAACAACCAACGGAAAGAGCGCGCACTCGATGACGACAGCTTTATCTGTCTGTCCTTTTATTGATAAAGATCAGCCAATCAGCGCCCGAGAAAATTATTCTAAAATTCCGTATAGACTGAAAGAGCCATTTCCTTTACTTATTGAACCTTTTTTAATGAAAACAATGATTTTATTCGGCTATAAACTCGAAACTCATGAATATTAATAGATCTTGTAGAAACGTCTTATTTTCTAACGTTATTCCCGAACTGTTTCCGGCTTCCCGAAGTGACAGAATTAATTCATTTAAATGTGCTAAAGATTGTAAATAAATTGTAATAATGGTTTACCGAGAAATCTTTCGATTAAACGTAAAGCTGATTCGAAAATGATCGAAACCTATCGTTCTATCCAAATAAGGGGAAAACGCTATGTTTCGTCTGGTTTTACTACTCAGAGAGTAAGTAAAAGTCAATTATTTTGGAAGTGTCGTGTCTTAGAGGATTATAATCTTTCTTCGTTGTGTTCAGTAAACATTTAATATAACCAAATCACGACCAACTGAAACGATCGTAAAGCCATGATTGCTGAAGTTTTGGTTTTAATTGCTTTTCTCATTGAGAATTGCACTGGTGTTGCGCTTCTAGAGACTTATGAAGAGAGCACGATACAGTCGCCAGCAGAAGGAGATTCTTTAATCGAAGAACATGTCAGCTCTCTTGAAGATTTCACACATTTTGATCCTACGGACACCATTTTCCAAGAATACGACCCTCCACAACATCTTAAAACAGATCCCAAAGCTTGGAAACAAAGCTTGCCATCTTTCAACAAGTCTTTCTGGGAGTGTCTGAAAAGTGTGCTGCTCATCCAAGCGGTGACTTCAACAGTTCTTGAATTAGCAGCTGTATTCGTGGTTTTTCTTGACTTCAGTACTGCAGAGGTGTGTTATAACGAAGTGTGGAGTAAGATGCCAAAGAACGTTCAGCATCTGAGAGTAATAGCGCAGTGCGTGGAAGGCTTTTTTCTCCAAATGTGGAACTTATTTTGTATATGGGTAATTCTACCATCTTCGTTGATCAAGGAACTCAACATACTCACACACAGCTTAGTGGCTGCCTTTCTTGACGTTATCTACAGGCTTTGCTTGCAAATGTATGGTATCTATAAGGTTTCGTGGATGACAGCTCCTCTCAATGCTTTGTTTGGACTCGTGGTACTCATTAACCATTATCGTTTAGCCCGCCATCGTTATCCCAACTCTTTCAAAGACGCTTTAAAATTACACTTTGTCATTACGTCTCAGTATACACTAGGAGTACCAGTGTGGTATTTACTTGTGTATAAGATAGTTCCACTCTACGTGCAGCAAGATGAACACGTCAAACTTTTTATTGCTGCGTTGTGTCCACTGTTAACTGTCTTGCCAAAAGCAGTTTCTCGAGTGAGTGCACAGAGCGAGATAGTAAAGGGGCTTATTCCTCCTGGCAATGCGCATTTTCTTGTTGCAATCACATATGGGATTTCAGCTGTTGTATTTCGTGTGATGCAGGCAGAACTGAATAGCATTGGTCTCTTTATAGCCCTAGGGATAGTTCATGCCATCATAGATCTTCTGGAGAGGCTCACTATTACGATGAGAGATCATATCTGGGAGTATTTGTATCGCTTGGTGCGACGACAGAGAAGTAGACAACCAAAGTACCGCAGCCCAAAAAGCAGGCGTTTGATAGCTGATATCAGCATCCAGATCATGATGCAAGAGGTTACTGCTTTGGTCACGGCTTTAGGATTTATCAGTGTATATCGCTTCATTTATAGCAAAAAATCCTTGACTAATTATGAGATAGTAACCGATTTTTTAGTCCGTGCAGGGATTGGCTTACTCATAGATGTGGTTTTCAATGTCCTTTCTCTCTTGATCCAAACTCGCGTCATGAATATAGCAGTCAACAGGGTTTGGAAGAAGAAGTGGCGACATCACATCGTAGCCAACAGTTTAATTGTTTTCATATCTGTTCTGTACTTTAGCGAACATTTGTTTAAGATAGTGAAAGATAAGTACGATTCAAGAGGGTATTCTCAGCTTGATAAACTGAACTGTTCCTTGCCAAGCTTTCTCTGAGGTTTTAAGTATTATGCTCTTATTTTTGTGGTTTTGAGAGCGCATGATAACCTAACAACCGTTTTTTTTTTGCTGCATCGTTCCATTTCATATTGTGAATCGGTCACGGATTGGCTGAAACTGGTTATGGGAGACGACTAAATGGACCTTATACCTTATACCTTGTGTAATGATTACCCATTTCAAACCATGTCTGACAATGACAGTCGTTCCTTTGAGAATAAGATTATTTGTTTGAGTTGTATTCATATTCATGTGTCTTCTCCTGTGCAATCGTTAAACATGGTACTCTAGGGAATGAATGACACGTGCATGGTCCGTAATGAGTGTGCACCAAGAAGAATTAGGTCTATTTTCTCTCGCACTTTGATGTAAGAGAATTAGAACCTAGAGAATTGCCTATAAGCACTCGATAACTTGCGTGGGAATACATTTTAGTTTCAGAGCCATGAATATTAAATACTGCATCGTTAATATTTTTTCTCGCTTGCGGATTCGCTCGTTTGCGAACTATATGATAGAAAGATTTCTGAATACGATATCAATAGACCAGTTTCGAATTCCAAATTACCGCTGTGTTCCTTGATTACAGACTCATTTGCACAGGGTAAGCCTCGTATCAGTGTTTAAATTGATTCACAAATACCAACGGTAAAGTAAAAGAATGCACAACTTCAACAATACAAACACTTTGAAACTCGACGGACCTTGACTGGAACACGTGAATATTCTGCACAATTACTCGAGGCTAACCCTGTGCAAATGAGCCTGTAACCAAGAAACACAGCGATAATTTGGAATTCGAAACGGGTCTATTAGCTCATAGCATTTGATAATCTCTTATCAAAGGACTTCATCGACGATGCGGTCGCCATATTGAATCCAAGGCATTGTGGGTCACCCAGGGGGCAAACGTTAACAAAACAAAACAACAAAAAAATCCCGATATACTTGAGAAATTTCTTTAGCTAACTGCCCATTTTCTTAAAATACACTAGTCAGATTGTCTCGTTACTTGAGCAGTAAATGTCAATAGGACTACCATAATGCTTCGTGAATTTTCTTTCTTATTTAAATTCGTATTCCTTCATGAGAATAATAAGACAATTGGTGCTAATTAACAAAACAAAGGAAATATAAAGATATAACTAGCTAAAATCTAGTGTGAGCTGCGTCGGTGTTTCTAATGAAACAGTAATGATAAAAAACACTAGCGTCTGAAACGTCAGTAAGTTTTTTTCATCTTTTTCACGGTGTATAATTTACCTTTTCATCAGAACAAAGAAAAGTGTGCAAGGGAGTCTGGTAATAGACGCCATCATGCAAACGTCCTATTGACACCAATATTGCAACAAGCTTTTGTCTATGGCCGCCGTATGGCGAAGTTGTCCATTCGTTGGGTAGGTAATAGTGTCACTTCGACAGTTTCGCTTTGATTGTAAAAATACGCTATTGCTGAAGAAAACGTCATGTGTTTAAGCATATTGAATTATTGGAAGTGGTGAGTTTGTCTCTTCATTCTTCCTTTGGTTTTTGTAAAATGCTGGAAATGAAACAGAAGAAAGTTGCTTTAAACCGAAAGGTTGAAAAGTGATTGGATTTTAATGACTATCCCTGATTGTTTTTATCGTAGGAAGATGTGGTGAGAAACTATCTGGAGGGGATCTGATACTTCTTCAATACACTTAAAGAAGTCGATAAGTTCTTCCTTCACTTATGACACTGTGTTCAATCCTCTCATTTTGAAACCGCCATTGCTCAGTCTTAGTCTCAATAGTGCACAGATGTGTTCTGTTATTTTATTAAGGTCCATGGTATTGCTTACTATCAATCACGTGACTTTTGGAGTTGACTGGGGGGCAAACAAGCGAATTGCTGGGGGCAACTAGCGGATGCTAAGTCAAAACATATCAAAATAAGTCCTCAAACTATTGTATTTGACTATTTTCGCGACATCGAACCAGAAAATAAGAGATCAAAACAACCTCCAGGATTCTACAAGCCATCGAAAAAGAGCTATTACCGGAAGTGACGTCTATTAATAGCAACCTATAGAAAAGCTCCGTTTATACTGGCGATTTTTGCGGTGATTTTTGTTGCGATACTTGCGGCAATTTTCGGAAATATAAAATATTTTGTCTCTTCTTTCAAAAGAAACATTCGTCTAGGAAAACCTTGGTATCCTGAAAAAACTTACACGTAAATTCTTGACCATTATTTATTATGGACAAAATCGCAACAAAAAAAATATATCGAAGTGAAAATCGCCGCAAAAATCCCTAGTGTAAACGGGGCTTAAGGAATGTATGTACTACAAAACAGTACGACTGAGTTGATTAAAATTCCACGGATTTTGGTTGAATGGCTGGATATAATATATGGAACAACCAAGACTAAGACTGAGGAAGGAAAGCTCGAAACTGGAGGACTATGTTAGGATTATGCTTTTTTGAGGGGGGTGGGGGTGAGCCAAAACAGGGTGGGGAAAGAGAGATGGGTGCGATATACCATTCTTAGTTCTCTAGCCTTGTAAAGAGTGTACCTGACGATGAAGATGGACAAGAGCGATAACGTCCCGAAGAACACAAACACTAATCCTGGATTTCCAGTTGCACTGAAGTAGACATACATGGTGTTACACAACAAGGAGCCTATTATCATTGAAAGTCCTTCTATTCCTGTGATGGCTGTGAACATTGAACCTAAGACAAAGCCAGAAGCCTTAATTACACTATATATACACTTATTTCAAATAAACGTTGTCGGTTGGATATCTGAAATCAGAAATTGGAATTGTGGAGGACTGAGTGTTTTCTCGTTAAAATTTCAATATACACTTACACTGATAGTTTGCCAGCGCAGGTCATCGCTCAAAGTTAGTATATCAAGATATTAACTTTTTGCGAACTACTTATTAAAACCACAAACAATTTACAGCATACAACCCACAATTCCTTTCGGCCTCAGAAATTTAGATCTCCGACCGACAAAGTTTTTTGAAATAAGTGTATACACCTAGTTCAAAAAACGTTGTCATCGCCAAAGGCGATAGGCAATAGACGAAAAGCGATAGGAGATAAGTCATTCTAAGATTCAAGAATAGCTGGAATGACTTGTGTTTCTGCTTCTCATTCTCGTCAAGAACATGAACCTTAGTGTTGAGACTGATTCAATGTTCTTTGTACTTCAACAAAGCCATTTCCATGTCGTAATGACCTATCGTCTATCGCCTTTAACGATGACAACATATTGAAATATAGGTGTATACCAACGAGAAGCGAAAATTGGGAATCAAAGGTGTTATAGCGGTAGCGTAATCGATTAAATAATTAAAAATTAAACACGTTCTTGTACTAACGCACCTTTTTCTTGGATTGTTACAATATTTGCAGCCATACCCTTTATCGTCGGCATCAGGATCCCACAAATAGACCCGACAACAGGAACTAAACAGCATAAAGACAAACAGAGACAATGTTCACACACTGATGAATATAAAAGGTATGTCATACCTTAGAAATACTGCAGTAATTTCTCTATTAAAGTGCAAATGAACCCTTTGACAATACTTTCAGTACTGGTTCTGTATAAAACAAATAGTTGATTGGTAAAACATTTCTTGATTTGAGTGATGCGTCTCTAAGTTATGAAGGTTTATACTTACAATATGTTAATGAGTGCTAGCTGTCACGAAATTTTCGTTTCATATTTATGTGAAAAAAAACTTCTATAGAGATTTTGCATCGTGTTGGCGCCCATAATCCAGCTTGGACTGCCTGTGCCTAGATGGCAGAACAATAAAATCCCTTTGCTCTTGGGAATTTAGTTCTTTTTCATGTAAAACGATTGTATTTTTCCTGCCATCTAATATGGCTGACGTCACGTGGTGGTGCAAAACCTCTGTTTAGCGGCCGGTCCGCCCCCTTATATTAAGCAAGGTTTCAAGGGTTTCTGCTTAATCGAGGTACCACAAGGTACCTTGGAGAATTAATGAGTAAGTGGTTCTGGGGAAGAACTTTGGAACGTTCGAAGAATGCGCTAAATAATCCCAATTTCCTGCTATGGGTTCCCCAGAAATGTGGGAAATAACATCTCCAGGAAAAAGGCTGAAGTTTCATTCTTGGGTACAATCCCCAACTCAAAACCCTATACAACATCGCCTGTGGTTTATACCTGTGAAAGCTTGCTCTTTGTTAGCAACGAATCCAAGCCAAAACATTGACAAACCGAGCGAAAGAAATCCCACGCGAATGACGTTTTTCTCCTTCAGATACTTCTTCAACACTACAATGCCAACAATCCCTCCTAGACCCTCCATCAGGAATCTAAGGGCAGTGTATGCTCCAAGGAGTGTAGGAGATAGACTTATCGGGCTTCGCATAAGATATAACATATTCACACTCCTGGTGCCCATTGCTACGATGAAATATATGGTATTCAGCAAGACTAATACTAGGAGGTTCCATCTTTGGCTGCTTGGGCGTGCGTTTGTGAACACTTGGAGTAAACGTTTAAAGCTACCGGTTGTAAAAAGTGAATGACTGTGGTCTGTTCGTGGAAGTGATTCAGGCACAGAGCACAAGGAATATGAGAAGGCTGCCAAGGAACAAACTAGAATGATGAGACAAGGAGCGAGAAATCCAAAGCGACTCATGATGATCCCACTAAACGCCTGGCCAAGGAAACCACCAGTGAAGATTACTAACTGGAGAATAGCTGGTGATGCAAAAATGGAGAGCCATCATCACTATCTTCACTATATCTTGATCATATTAATGATTATCACCACTAGCATCTTCACCGCCACCGCCACCATCAAAATCATTCTCATCAACAAAAATGACACCATCATCAAAACAACACACAACACAATCACCACCACTCTCATCAGCATCAACACTACAATCAGCAAAATCATCATCATCATCATTTGACCCTTGCTACCAAATAATCACTGCCAACATTAATATCATCACCATCATGCATCACAGCCCGAATCTGTAAGAACGCCATCCCATAATACGTATCTCTAATCCAAGAACAAAATACGAATAGACAAACCATTAGCAGCTAGAGTAGATGAAAAAATGTTAAATAACTGAGCAGATTTATTCACAGTGCCACTTCATCATTACTAGCATCACCTTCAAAACAAACACCATTATCACCACTTCCATCGATATCAACATCACCCCACCACCAAGAGCATCAGCATCAGCATCATCATCATCATCACCATCATCATTATCACCACCACCATCACCATCATCATTATTACCATCACCATCACCATCACCATCACCATCACCATCACCAATCACCATCACCATCACCATCACCATCTTATCATCATCATCATCATCACCATCACCATCACCATCACCATCACCATCTTTATCATCATCATCATCATCATCATCACCACCATCATCAACAATCTTCGTCAGAGCAAACCGAACTTGGCGGATGTACTTGAAATAAAAATGATATACAGGATAATGGAGAACAGATTGTTTTACCTAACCGAGTAGAAACTAATGAAGTTTCTGTTGTGTCCGAAACATATGAAAAGGATGCTTGCGTCAATGAACCAAAGAAACCAGACAATCCATTAAACAGCTTCCCCACAAGAATCAATACAAAGACAATTCAAAGTACACGACTCCAATAACAAACAGTGCTTCAATGATGGCTCCTGTAACTGAAGCCATTATAGCTGGTTTTCGACCACCGATGTCTGTCCATGGCCCGATAAAGAGACCCATGATGAGAGAGGGTAGCAACTGAGATGGCAGGATTAGACTGTCAAAGTTAGAGGACAACGTTTGCACCTATAAAAGAAAATCTATCGATAGTTTAAGGTAAGGTACGTATAGCTACATGCGTTAGAATGGCATGGACGAGAGAGAGGGTGGATTGGGATAGGCTGTTTACGTGATGGCGTCAGTTTATTAGTGCAGTTTTCGTATGACTTGGAAAAAGCTCAGTGCCGTGCCGTGACCGTGATGTTTCCTAGAATTTTAATTGATTGATTTTTTCCTCGCGCAATGTGATTGGTCTGACAGTGCCGTGACTTTCGCGTGACCGTGTACGCGCCGTGTTTATGCCGTGTTCAGGGTATTTGATTGGATGGAGAGTGAATTATCTAGCAATGTGATTGGTCTGACACATCCCTAGCCGTGTCAAGAACGTGTTCGTGCCGTGAGCTTTTCACAGTCATGCGAAAACTGCTCTACCACTGCCAAAAAATTTTTTATCTTATTCAAATTTGTATTCCCTCATGAGAATAGTAAGACAATTGCTGCTAATTAGCAGAACAAAATAAGTGTACAAGGGATTCTGGTAGTGGTAGTAAATGACGCCCTAATATAAGTGTCCTATTGATTTTGCCTCATTCAATTTCTGCGAGTTGACCTTTCTTCACTGCACACCCAGTCATTCATTTTAACGGAGAAAATAATAATAATTAAAAAAATTTAAATAAGTTACTCTCTGAGGTATTGTTACATTTTACTTGTGACGTCATAGGCAAGCTTAATAAATTAAGGTTATTAAGCCAAAAAATATATCTATCCCAGATGATGAACGAGTGGGCCATTGCCATTGATATATTAAATTCCTTGATGAGAGGTCGGAAATACATTTTTTCCGAATTTATTTCCAAGGGTCTTTCGCCCGGAATAACCTTGTTCCCAAGCACTTTAACTTATCTATGTTTCTATATATTTCATTAAATTCCTTGTTAGAATGGTAAGATGATTGAATTGTTGCTGGTTGACTGGGAAAGAGAAATAACAATGGACCGACTAAAAAACTCTACATTCAAACTAGAGTGAAATACTTCGATCATTCACAGACAAAGAAAGGCCCGAGGGGATTAGAATGGGGAATGAAGAAAGTGTAGTCTGTGGATAGAGTTTATGATTTTACCTCGTTCTCTAATTTCTTCATGGTGTCATTCTTCACTGCACTTATTTCTCCATGGATTTCGTCTTTCGTTAAACTGTATGGGAATCCCACCTTATGGCTGAATTTGGAGTAAATTAGCTGTTTCTGCAAAGGGATATTCATGAAGAAAGCACAAGCACAGAGGAACAGCACTGGCTCAACCGTGAGAAAAGTCTTCCATGTTAGACGTGAAATCTTCATGGCTTCCTGGAATGATCGATCCTGAAGAACGTAATATACCAAGAAAACTGTAAAACAAGTTCGACATCTTTTGAGTAGAAAGGTATGTATTTTGAGTTAATTTTCTAATACATTAACAACTTATCCGAAGGCAGCCCAATCTCCGACAAGGTGGGGGGGGGGGGGGGAGGGGGTAGAGAGGCACGGGAAATATTAGTGTATCCATGAATCTTTTACATCAGTACGACCATGTATTTTTAATGGCTTGAACATTTTTAGCCCCATGAAATCAACCGCCTTCAATCTTCCCCCTTGAAGGCCTAATTTATCCATCGCTTCCTAGCTAGCGCCACGTGTAATGTAGCAAATAAAGCTGCTCGTTCTTTAGGCTACAGGAACCTATGTATGTTTGCGGATGGTAGTATAAAAGAACATCAACGCTCGATAAGCTCAAAGTACTAATCGCAATAACATTACTAGCAAACCTTTCTGTTTTCAACTTGTGGGAACAGTACTGTTATACCTTCCTAACCGAGTCTTAGACTCATCGAAGCCACGAATAAGCGACATGAACTATTAATACGACAGCAATGACAAAGAGGAGTTCAATAATTATGCGAGATGATAACCAAATTTACGTCCAACTACAAGACCTCACTGAAATCCCAAAGTATTCATAAAAGACTTCATTAAGACAGCTATTTGGACTGTAAGTATTTAGTGTCTTTCTAAGAAAGGATATCAAAATCGAAGTGTATCACATACTTACAGAAATTCAATTTAAAATGGCGAGAGTTTCTTCGATGTCGCGACCAGGCTAATATTAGTCCGACTCCTTGTTGACAGTAATTATATTTTCCGTGTCACGCTTCTGAAGTCACACCACACTAAGTCACGGTAGCTGCCCTCCTTCAATAAGAATTATCTAAATCTTTGCTCAGAATCTTTGACCAATCGATATATTCTAGGAACGACTTGTACCGTGAACCTCAACATGTTGTGACTGGAAAAAAAGTTAAAAAGCGTCCTACGTTCACCACTTGTGATTCTAGTTTTTTGTTGCGTCTTGGTCGAGGGCGTACCGACTGTGGCTACTGTACCGTTCAGCGTACAACAAAAAAAGTATCTCGAAGAAGAACCAAAAGCATGCTAGAAACTCAACCTGGCAACATTCAAGAAGTTTTTGAGGGAGTGTAGCAAGTGTGCTGCTCATTCAAACAGTGACTGAGACGTTCAATACAATCGTGTTATTTTTTTTGACTTTTGCTATCGTTTTCCTTGACTTCAGCTCTGTTGGATTTTGAATGTTTTTTTAATACCAATGGAAGACGATTTCAAAAAACCTCAGACGTTTTATTATTCATTGACAGCTATTGGATTTCCCCGTCTTGGTAATAGTCTTTCCGTTTTTTGATTGCCACAGCAAACAATCTCATTCGAAACAACTGCTCTTATCCGAGCCAAAAATAAAATGCCTAACGAAGAAAGATGCACTGAAACGCAGCCACTTTTCTGAGTATGTTACTGACCAGTTTGTACGTTAAGGAGGCTCTGGGTAGTTTTGGTCCGGCACACCTAGCCGCATTGAATCGCATGCAACTTCGTCTTGAATAACTCGATCTGCAAGCGCTTTTCACACAATGTTAGGAAAGGATTAAAGGTTTTAAAAATGATAAATTAGATCGAGTTATTCGAGACGAAGTTGTACCCGTTTCAATGCGGCTAGGTGTTGCCGGACCAAAACTACTCAGAGCCTCCTTAATCAACAATCCGTGACTGAAAATCTTCAAACTCAAAAGATAAATGAAACCAAAACGTTTTCACTTAGTAGTTTTGAGCATTTTTAACATTTGTGATTATTCTTAGGATTCTTTCGCTCTAATGTTGGAACTCATACTATAGCGAAACTAAGAATGGACGAGTCTGACTTTCTTTGGAACTACTTCAGCGTATAACACTCCTTGAAACTAATCGTCTTTCGAAAGTGATTGAAAGATGAAAAAGAGTTGTAATTAGTAAGGCGTATTTATTTATATAAACTTTAGGGTCTTGTAACTAGGAAACTATTTGGTTTATTTAGGCTCTAGGCATTTTCTCTCATTACAACTTATATTTAGCTTTATATATTTGACCAAATAGGTAGAGTGAAAGCAATTAAGCCATGAAATAAAAATCATTAGTCAACGTGTAATAGTCAAATAGACACAAATTAAAACAATGGAATTAGGGTCTACTAATGTGTTTAGTCTAATATCTACTGTACGGGTTTAATGACCTCACTCTGTTTTCTTTCTTTTTAATTATATAATTATATAATTCAATGTAATCTAACTTGCCAATAAAGATGTATTGTATTGTATTGTATATTTATTTTTATCATATGACCCGTATCTGCCCGGGCGCGCGATCTTAAAAAAACCTTCGAGAAAATGGCGTGAGCAGGGCCGTACGAATCCGCACTGCCTTGCTCAAAACCTGCTAACGCATTGACATTATTTGCAACTTTTAAAATATCTTTTTAGGGTCATATGATAAAATGCTTATTGACTGAGTTTAGATCGAGCCGTACAGGAAAATATTTGGCTCCCGTTCTCGGCATCACCTCGAGCCTATATATTTTTCCGTAAGGCCCGACCTAACTCAGTCAATGAGTACATAATATTTACATATCAAAACTAGATCAAAATCATTTTACTTCTTGTTCTAAGTTCTAAATAAATTGCATAAATTTCAAATCAAAAAAAATTTTTTTGACTCACTTTGGGATATGACATGAAAACTCGTGAATATATAAAAGCGATATGAAGCTCTTAACAGGTGATACTCTCTATAAGGGCCATAGTTTTCTTCATTAAAGGAAAACGTGGGAATACAGCTAACTATGCGCCAAGGTAGCGCGCTAAGAAAGGCATCATTCTCTATATATACTTTCATAAAGGAAAAATTCGAATCCAAAGTAATTCGAATTAAAGCTTCAATAGACCTTATTCGTGGTGTGACAATGTTTTCCCAATTCAGCGTGACAAACCTCTAGGGGAATAAATAGCTATTCAGTGTTTTGAAACTCGTCGAGATATCATCGTTATTCCTTTCGTATCCTTTGGGATACTCCTGAATTTTTCGAAGAGTAAAAACAAAAGATGATGAATGCCCCGGAGGTTAGTCACGCTGAATTGGGAAAACATTGTCACACCACGATTAAGGTCTATACTACGTTTTATGCTTGTGGCTCAGTGTTGTACCTACTAACACTACCTTTTGATTCTGGAGAAACTATGGTCGTTCCTTCTGTATTACAGCTATCTAAACTTCTTACAGGATCGTTAAGGTTGTCTTCCGGCATAACTTCGTAGTTGCCAACAATCTGTACGCGATCTTTCTTGGACAGAAGAACCGAGGGATTCTTAAGACAGCTGGGAAGTAAACCAGAAGTGATGATATATTAATGGGGAGGTTATAATGGGTGTATTTATACATCGTCTCAATGCGCTTTAAATGCCAAACTTTTCCCGATCCCCCCTGAATTTCACCTGCCCCCCCCCCCCTCTGCCATACATTATGAATGCAGCCTAAGGCTCTATTAGCTATTTGCAGCCATGCAGCTTACAGTCATGAGTGTGAATTGTTAGTAGATTAGTATTATGCCTAGCAATTGGGATAGGCTGTTGAACCGGGAGACAATCCCCTACTCTTACACGAATAATTCAACAGGTTCTTTTATGTCCCAATTTCTACAGGCTAGAGATTAAAGTTGGGAGATAGCGCCTACGAATTTTAAGTCCTTATCCTAGAAGACTTGAAGGTATGTAAACAGACCTACTTCGTCTTGGTGAAATGTTTTCCCATTACAGACCATGTATCGTGTTGTATATAATATATATAATAATTAGTTTACATTAAGTTCCTTTATCTACCTTCTACACCCAATCAAAATATGATGCGATCAATCACCATTAAAGAAAGAAAGAAATGACGACCAATAACTACCCTCTCTTACATGTGAAAAACCTTTGTTTCCACGTGAACACTAAGCTAGTCAGTCAAGTATAATAGCTAATCAACTTGGTCGCCTGGTCGCCATATGTCAATAATTATTAGGTGTATAAACATAATAACGTTGTCGGGTTCAAAAAAGGTTATATCATCAAAGCTAAGACCGAAGGGGAGCATGGGAAGACAAACAATTATGCTAATTTCATGCATATTGCAGTTTTCTCTTCCTGTGCACATTCTACGCATCTTGGCTTTGGCATGTTGTTAATCTGGGTCGACCGACTTTGCTCTACTGTGCATTTTTACATGTCTATATGCAAATATAATACGCATTTCGGAGTACCAGAAATCCCTTTCAGTCTTAGCTTCGATGATATGACCTTCTTCCCAGGTGAACTTACCAGGTGAATAAAAATGGCAAAAGACATATGATTGCTCCAACAAAAAAGACAAATCCCGGAAAATCAAATTTCAGGGAGGCTGGATAGAGAGAGTTGAATATGAAAGCACTAATGAAATTGCAGAGTGTCTCGAATGAGGCCACGGCTGAGAAAAGGGCACCTGTCAATGAAACACACACGTGTGAGCAAGAAACCATGTAGAACAGAGAGGGACAGTATACAGTATAAGCTATCGGATAACGGATTTCCCAAAAAGTTATTTTTAGATCGTCCGTACCCCTTAGGAACTCTCTTCTGGCTGCGTTCAATGTCCATGTTAACTGAAAACTACAGGCTTCTGACTGGAGATCTATTTAATAACTTGTAAGAAGATGCTATTCTTATGGATATCCAAAGAAAAGGGGTCATCGCTTATAAATTACAATTATGGTCTAATGGTGTGAGCAAATTTTGGGGGTGTTTGTGACATGCATCATGCATTGTCCCCATGTTGGATGGCTTTGACAAAATATATCAACACAAACAACATAGCTGCATTGCATTTCCCCCCTTTGTTGTCTCATGGGAATGGACTCGCATCCCCTATAAGAAAAGAATTTTGCTTTAGCAAGCCATTTTTTCTTGGATGACTAAAGTGTGGTCAGGTTTAGGACTATGAATCCAATATCACAATGTTACCTTACCTATAGGGTCCCCATTGTAATGACTCAATGAGCCACCCTATTAAAATCTATCTATTTACCTTAGACCCTATGATTTAATGAATGCTGAAACTAGTACTATGTTACCTTGTTCGTCTTTGCTGACGATCCTTGACATCATTGCCCTAAAGATAGGGACCACACAGCCACCGAACAGGCCGACAGCTGGAGCTAAATGAAGGAGAAAATAGTGAATAGGCCAGCCAGTCTTGGTCCTTGCTAACAGATGATAAAAGTATTGCACTACAAATATATTGGTATGAAGAAAATGGCAGATCCAGGGGAGGAGTCTAGGGGCTCAGGACCAGGGACTTGGGCTCACACAACATGTTTGAGTTAAAACTGGTATGCGTATGTATGACATCAAAAATGAAGTCACTCATTGAGTGTAGGTTTTTGACTTCCCCCCCCTCCCCCCCCCCCCCCCCCCCCCCATCTCCAAAATATAAAAAATCCTTGACCTGCCCTTGGAAGAGGAGGAGGAGAAAAGACAAGAGAAAAGAGAAGGAGAGAAGAGGAGAGGAAGGTGGAATGTACCTAGAGCTGGCAAAGCAAAATTACATTGAACTAATCTAAGATTTTTTAAAAGAACATTAGATATGCCACACAAAACGTACTGGATAGAAAGACCCCACACATGCATTACCTTCTCATGTTCAGTCTCATGTCTATATATGGATTTTATCCACCCCATTACCCTACCACCCTCAAACAAATTTCAAATTTACGGTAGCTGTTTAACAACATTTTCATTGCTAAGTGCTGATCGTGACAACAGCCGCGGCAGGGACTAAACAATTTGTTTTACTATACGGCAATCCGATTTTTCCTGTCGCGACTGTTGTCTCGATCATCAAGTAGCGCTGAAAATAGTGGTAAGATACAAGAGCCCGAGCATAGATGTATGACAACGATTATCGCCGATTAAACTTTGAGCGTCGCATTGTAAAGCCAAAGATTCAAATACTACCGATATAAAACCAAAAACATTTCATTCTTTGAAAGAAAAAACAGCATTCACTTTTGAACAACGCTTTTGTCTTGTTCAACAATAGATATTATTTAATGAGCTAAGCAAATATCGTTCATATGCGTGGAGGAGCGTGTGATTTTTTTTACACGCAAAAACACTCAAATGAGTGTAATTGGAAGAAAGTTACACGCGCGAGAACGACGAAAATTGCGCGGAATATGTTACAATACATCTGAGCTGTGCTGTACCCATTGCTTGAAATCGAGTTTGCCATGGCCCCCACGTTTATGCTGAGTGCATTACAGGGGGGAATCTAGGAGAGGGGTGTAAGAGTAGCGCACCCCCTCAATAAGCTGATATCTAATGCTGATATCTAAGTTTGTAAGCCAAGAGTGCACCCCCTCCTCCCTCCTAAAACCAAAATACTTGATAGTGCACCCCTTCCCCTAAAATCAATCCTTGATTGGCTCCTGCAATATCATCTAAGAGTATGTGAGTATCTTTTACCACACAGTTCTTCAATAAAACTTACCCATGAAGACAAGAAATGTTGTTTTCGAGAGGCCAAGCGTCACCAAGCCCCCTATACTGGAAACAATTCCAATCCTTGATATACTAAGTTCAGTCAGCCATATCCCAAGAAGCTTAATCCCAAGTATGGCTCCGATTCCAATAGAAAGACTTCTTAATGCTGCAATATATCCAACAAATTCAGGAGAGAAACACAGTGGAGTATGAAGAACGAAGAGTGTGATGATACCAGTGGTTCCTTGGGTGGCAATTGTCGAAAAAGCACTGCTTAAGGTTAAAAGGATAAGGTTGAATCGACCTCCTTCCCTGGGATCTTTATAAACAGCCAAAATTCTTTTGATGCTTTGGCAACTGCCAAGTTTGGTTTTTTCTGTGACGTCACTTGGAGGTCTTGATTCAGGGAGGAAGAAGACTGTGTAGAGGACGGAGAATAGAAGACAAGCCAAGATAAACCAGTATGGCGTGATGAATCCATGGTTCTTGATCCATATGCCACTAGTTAGTTGACTGACCATACCTCCCAAAAATGTCAGGAGCTCCATGATGGCTAAAACCAAAAGAAAAATAAAATAATTATGTTATCATCTATATAAGTTCCTATTATTTTTTCTATTTTACAGAGCAATTTTGACTGCTGATGATGTTGGTGATAATGATGATGGTGGTGGTGATGATGACAATAAGGATAGTGGTGATGATGATGATGAGGATGATGATGATGTTGATGGTGATAATGATGGTGGTGCTGAATAAAATAATTATGTTATCATCTATATAAGTTCCTATTATTTTTTCTATTTTACAGAGCAATTTTGACTGCTGATGATGTTGGTGATAATGATGATGGTGGTGGTGATGATGACAATAAGGATAGTGGTGATGATGATGATGAGGATGATGATGATGATAATGGTAATGATGATGGTGGTAGGGATGATAATGATAAGGATGATAACAAATGATAATGATGGTGGTGGTGGTGATGATGATGATGATGATACACAGCACACATGCATATTTTCTACTTCTTCAGTTGCTAACATTACCTAAACGAAACGGCCTATCAGATTCATCAGTGGTATCTGCAATATATGCCATAAGACCCATGATTAGGGTAGTAAAATAGCCACAAAGTCCATTGATCGCTCCACCAACAAACAGAACATAAACTGGTAATTCTAAATACATCACCAATATTGTCAACCCTGCCTCTATTGAACTGCCTATTGCTGGCAACAAAAGGGCTGGTTTTCTTCCTCTTGAGTCAGTCCAGCTTCCAATGAACAGTGAAGTAAAGAGAGATGGAAGGGAAGAGAACAGGACCACCCCAAGATGGATGTATGATGAGAGTGATTGCACCTGAATGGATATATTCAAATAATGTCAATAAATAGTATATTAATTGGATATTTATTGTTATGGAACCTTTATTTAAACAGGGTACCCCATTCAGCTAAAAGCCGGTATCTAGAGGGGGCCTGAGTAAATAGGAATACACTGCTAATAGTCCCTTTCACAGTTACCTGTGCCATCTTGAAAGGTATAAGCCGTGCCTTTGCATCAAAGCAAGACGAACGGTGCCAGGTCACCGTGACCTGGCAAGAATAGACACCCTTTCTTTAACACCTTGGACAATACTATCCACAGGTCTCTATCATTGCAAGCTCACCGTTCGTCTCGCTTTGATGCAAAGGGACGGCAACCTTTCAAGATGGCGCAAGGAACTGTTGAGGGGACTATTAAATGACCAATTGATTAATTTATTGATTACTTAAATATTAAGAGACCCCCTTTACCGAAAACATTTTGATTTCCCATTTCAGACCACCTATCATTCCCTAGATAATTATTTATTTATTTAAAATTTGCGCATGAGAAGACATATGAATACAAACATATGTGCATAGGATTAACACAATTCAAACAAATCTTAATCACATTTTTCATATCATTAATTTATTATTTATTTAAAAATTTATTCACAACGACAAAAAAAAAAAAAAAACCCTGAGGGGTCCTTCCATGAGGTTTGCTACTTACTGCACACCCCAGGGGGGGACTCTCTTGAAAAGTGGGTAGGGGGGCTTGACGGACCTTTTAGGGTTGAAAATGAGACCTTGTGTTAGGTTTGTTTGTTTTGAAAAATATGAAACGTCATACAAGAATATAATGGTGGGAAACGTTGTAAATGTGGTCGTACCTTTTAGGGTCTGAAATCAGCATCTCAGTTAGTTCATGTGATGCATACATTTTAGGGTCATTTTCAAAACCGTGCATCTAGCCTTCCTACCCACTTTTCGAAAGAGTTCCCCCCCCCCGGGCTGCACACACTCATTACCTTCTATAATACTTACAGTACACAATGCTCAATTCACTTCCATTTTATTCTCATATTAAGTAATTATATAGCATTTAAGATGATCTGTGTCGGGTACCTGTTTCTCTAACCCCTTCATAGTTGCATTTAATGCTGTTTCATTACCACAGCTGTTAGATGCAGTTGTGCTGTAAGGAAATCCCTTATTTTTGGCAATCCTGAAGTATATATACTGTTGAATGACGGGCAAATGCATGAAGAGTCCATATGCGTAGAAGAATACCACAGGCTCTGCTGTGAGCAGCTGTCTCCAATTAAATCGCTTGGGTGCCATTGTTAGAGATGGATATACTGAGGACAATGAGGAAAATGAAGTTAGACCATCATGTACAAGAGTAAGGGACTCCATCGCCCTCAACTCTGGGGTCTTGGGTTCAATTTCTGGACTCAGTATCATGTTTTTAAGAATTTTCCTTGATTCAAGGGGCTTTAACAGGTTCTCTGTTCTTACTCCCTCTGCAAATCCTTACACTCTAAATTCCAATTTGGTTAGTGAGTCAGACGTGCGGTGACTTTGATCAACTTCCCACTGCCCCTCCCCTCTCCCAAGACTACAGTGTAAGTTCCTCCTCCAACTTTTCGTTAATCAGGTGATTACTCGGCCATGACTTGTATTCCAATTTTAAATTAAAATGTTTTCATTGTATTTCAAAATACCTATAAGTCTGATTCAGAGGATTGATAAAAGCCCTCGTATTATATCAATGCATTTTCTTCCTTCCGCGGGATGGAACAGACAATCCGAAAGTGATTAGCTTAAATGAATTGGCATATTCAGTAGAGTTCATGACTTCGTATCATGCTACGCTGCAAGACATATAATAATTATGGTACGATGAATACTAAACATGGAATCGGCTGGAGAGGGATGTTTTGCCTTAGATTAACTTAATTATAGCATTTCTTTGGACTACATTATTTTAATTTATAGGTTTTCAAAGCTAAAACGAAAGATTAAAAAAAAGGACTTACGATTTGTGACGATGTTCGCCTATAAACCTTTCTTGCCCTCTGACAAATGAGTAGAAGAAGTCAGTCTTCAATACCAGCCAAAGTATACAGTAAAAAATATATATATTAATCGTGCACAACCGGAAACCATCTCAAAAGCAGCTGTCTTCTTTACTCGCGCGATCTAGAGCTTGCAAGACAGCACTTGACGGGGGAGAGGTAAGGTAGGGAGCATTTCTCCGCCCTCCCCTCCCTAGTGTTCCATGGTTCATTGTAATTGCTTAGTATAATTTTACTTGATCTTTTAACTTATATTTTTTTCACTGAGTTAGCTGTTTCAAATTTTATAATAAGCTTTTAAATGTCATAAATGTGAATTTGAGTTTATTCACCAGGGGGTGGTAGAGCGAATATTGTTTTGTCTCTAGATCCAGTTTCCACTCGTTTTCAGTTGTAAATCCAACATGGCGGACGATGTGGTTAGTTCACTTGAATACTCACTTCAGGTATTTCCAGCCTTTAAACAAGTCCTTAATTTCATTTTATCCATCCAAATCATTCGGAAAATAAGCATTCTTTCTTTCTGTGATATAATATTTAGATTAATTGGAATGGTTATATTTTTTTCTTCCATTTAAACAGGCGTGTATATCTCTGCTTGGAGTAGATGTCTTAGACAAAGGCAAAGGACAACAGTGTATCAATAATAAGCTAGGTATTCCTTATATTGTATCTAGCATTTCTTATTCTTTTGTTATTAGTTTGTTCTCATGCAATATTTATTTATGCCCAGGTGTTGAAGCAGCCATAACTAGCTTCCTTGAATCTGCGAAATTAGTTGAAGAAGACTTTATAAAAAAACAGGCATACGTTAGAGTACACCATCCTCAAGAGACACTCAAACAAGTGAGTACAATTATACCCTATTGTATATACCACCAGCTTTAATCAAATGGTACCTAAATGGTGCTTTGCTTGGTGCCTGTTGGTGGTGTACATGTAGTGTTAAGTACGCTGACACAAGGTGCAACATTGCACACAGTATTGCAAGCAACAAATTTGAATCGTGGTGACACACTTTGAACAAAATCACACAATATCGCTTGTGTCAGCCTGCTATGCCAAGATATTTGGTCTGCACTTTTTAATTTGGTGCAAGCTGATTGGCTGGAAATTTCAAAATGTTGCAAGCAATGTCTTTCTGGTTTTCCTTCCTTGTCAAAACCTAAAGAGTGAAATTCCAATTTGATCTGCAAGTTATCCATGCCTTGACTTAGTTAACAGGACTGTCAACTCTTCCAGATAAACCGGCAGTCTCCAGATTTTGGACCGTATCTCCTGGTCTACAGATTAGAGTCTCAAATCTCCCGGATAATCCCCAAAGCTGACCATTTCTTGTGAGACTCGAGTTTCACAACCATAAAATTCCAATTATTTATGTTGTTTGTGTTATTTTACATCGCTAACAAAATCAAAACATTCCTCATAAACTGTTATTGCAAGCAGGCCATTGTAACTATAAGCAATAATCTGATTGGTCAGAAGTTAAACCAATCACATCGAATGTTACAAGTGAATGACGTCTTTTCACATGCTTTTTTCTGCTGTGACGTCATGTCCCTTCCCTATCAATTCTCCGGATTTGAATATCTTGAGGGTTGACAGCCCTGAGTTAAGGCCAATTTCAAGCAATCCATAAAGCTCAAAAGGTTTTTTTCAATTAACAAAGAGAAAACTAACAAATTCTACTCACATTTGATGCAGAGTCCCAAAATCAAACCTGCCCCAGGGGTCAGATTCCCTTAGCCCTGTCCAGATGTTGTTTGGGGTTCAATAAAATTTAAAGTAATAGATCAAAAATGAGTGTGAGTGTTTTTAATCAGGGCATCGGCCTACAGCCTTGGCTTTCATCTGTTTCTCGGTGTTTGGATGTCCTGATCAAACATGAAGCACAAGTTTTTGAACTTTCTTCTCAAACTCATCACAATTTATCCGTTCTTGAATCTCCTGAGAATTGAACAGTGTTTTGATCAGTGTCTTGATCTGTTTTTGATCAAGTATCAAGGTGCATTCATGTGACTACAATGCAAAGTCGCCATTGGCCATTGACCTCGTGAATTATTAATGAGGTTGAGAAAGTTACTTTACTTGTTAATAAAATTCACCAGTCGTAACCATTCCAATTGCAGGAGATTTCACATCTTAAAACAGAAATCAAACAGAAGGAAGACATCTTAAGTAAGCTGTCAGAGAAAGTAGATTACTGGACAAAAATACTGGATGAGCTTCAAAGAAAACAAAAGGCAGAAATAGAGGTAGCTAATGCATCAGCAATGTCTAGTTTACCTACAAGTCAAAGGCTTACCAAGACTACCTGACATGTACAGTGTAAGATCATAATGTCTAGTTTACCTACAAGTCAAAGGCTTACCAAGACTACCTGACATGTAAGATTATAATAGGTTGGCACTTCTTAATTGCACTTGTAAATATGTATACAATGTAAAAATATCTGTGTGGGACATTATCAATCTAGTTTTTTCTTCATTCTAGAATAAATGTTTATGACCTTATTACATAGTATGAATTACAGATTTACAAGCTTTAAAAAGTGTCAAATACATTTATTTACAGAGAATCTTTTTGAGCAGATTCTTTGTCCGTGACACAGCCTGTTTCCTACATGTATGTAATATTCCAGGGATCAGATTCAATAGTTTCAATTTGGATACTCTGAGAGTTTTATCCTTCCAATCCTCTTTTATTTAACCATTATCATCATCTTGTTAACATTAATGCTCAATATTAAGGCAGACATGGCCACCAGCCTCAGTCACTGAGCAGTCAAGTCGCTTTTGCTGTTGTAAAGAGGACTGACATAAGATGCATTTGGCCAGATAAGCACATAGCCTTTTCTAAGGTAACTTTTCTTCAGGCATCTCTTTGACTTTGGAGCTTCTGTGTTAGGATTATTTTTGGAATTCCTGTGTTAGGAAAGAAGATGAGAAGGAAGAGGGGCCAATTTCAGGCAGGCATTGACATCCCTATATTTAGCCCTAGTTTTAAGAAATTACTATCTTTATGCTCAAGGCAGTACAGGAAGAACTAAGAATTACCAGAATCCCCATAGGAGATGCCCAGAAAAAATTCACATTATACTCTTTTGAAACTCAGTTAAAATAGCTTTAGGATTCGGTACATATAAATTCAGATTAAAAGATTATCAAATTTTATGCCGGGTACTGTACTTACCTTCATACCGCCGGCTATTTTGCGAATCAGTCTTAATAAATAAGAAGTACTACTCTTCCCAGTAGACCGAGAAAGTTGTGATTTTTTAATCGCCTTCGTAGCGTCTGTTATGTTATCCGCAAGTACATTTCAAATCGACCACGTGATGCCAATGTCGTACCACGAGGACAAGTTTTTTACGCCACATGATTGAAATTTGACTGAATTTCTCAGTCTACTGGGAAGAGTAGTAAAATTTGTGGAAACAGACGTGTAATTTTGAGTTTCATCCATCTACTTCAAATATTACGGAAATCCCTGCCTAGAGACCTCATGGCCTACGAGTCAATAGCCCATTCAGGCTTGAGGACTTATTGCTAAATATATTGTTTCACACTACATTTATGTAAGATTGTTAATAAATTGTCCCCCCTCCCCAGATCCACTACTGGGATTTTGCATTTTAGAGCTTCATTTCAAGTGATTTCGAAGTTCAGTTTAATGGCCAATTTTGCAGAAACAATGCAGTATCTAAGTTTATAAGTGCATTCATGTATGCCTGGCTTCAAATTTTACCCTCTGGGTTATATCAAAAATATATATTATTAGATAATATGAATTAGTTTGATCAAAGTTGGTGCATGAATAAGTCACAGATTGAATTGGATGTAAGGGAGGAAAACTAAAGGGCCCATAGAAAAACCCTTAAATCGAAGGAGACATTCAACAAACTGCTCACATGTGATGCTGAGTCCTAGAATCAGCTCTAAGACCCCAGAGCAAGGCTCAAAATAGCAGCCTGCCAATGGTCAAATGACAGGCCAAATATCAAGTCTGGCAGGCAAAAATAACGATGCACTGCCAAATGAATGATAAAATGGCTTTACTGGAATTACCTACTTTATCTACTATGGCAGGATCCATTTTTTTTTCATTTTGAGCCCTTTAGAGGTGAGAGGCAAGTGATCTAGAGTACCTCTACACCTGCCCTTTTGCCAATTTTCTTAAACAGACAGTACAACTCTACAAGTCAAAATTCTTTATTTCAGTCGATAAACTTCAATACACAACCAAGTTCTAGAAAATCCTTTACAAACCAGAAATACCTAGAATAAAATAATACAATGATTGAGTAGACCAGCAATTTATGCAGCATTTGTTTCTTTGGGTGCCTTGGACTTCTTTGACTTGTAGTAAAACATTATCGCAAAGAACGTACCATATGTTGCAACAACGATCTGGAAAGGATAAATAATATCAATAGCTTGCTTTTGCATATTTCATAGCTGTCAGTCAATGTTATGCAAACTTGGTAGTTGCAAACTGCATGGATTTTCATTTCCATCGATCAAAAGTAAACAGTTGGCAGCTTTTATATTTTTGACTGATACCAGCGAAAAACCAAATTCATTAGCCAACATGGAACCACCAAGGTTGCATAATATTGACTGTCATTACATCAGTTGGTTCATGTCTTGTTCCTTTTTATAAAACATAGGCCAGGTAAACAACTGGAGCTATGGAGACAAGGCAGTTTTACATTCAAGCTGTCATAGAAGGTGGGTGCAATGTTATCTGCTGATGCATTGCAGAGCTGTCAACTCACCCGGATAAACCAGGATTCTCCAGATTTTGAACCATATCTCCCGATCTCCAGATTAGAGTCTCAAATTTTCCAGATAATCGCTGAAGCTGACCATTTCTTGTTAGACTCGATGTAATGGCACCAGTGTGCCTCAGCCGATAATCGACCGGCAATAGAAGTTTGTGTAATACTATATCTTGGCGTCCTTTGTACTTTAGTGCATTTTTAGATTGAGATTAAAGACTGTCAAGATTTCGACTGATTGAAATTGAATGCAACAACCATAAAATTCCAATTATTTTTGTGTTGGCTTTGTTATTTTACATCGCTAACAAAATCAAAACATTCCTCATAAACTGTTCTCGCAAGCAGGCCATTGTAATATAAGCGATAGTCAAAAATAAACCAATCACATCAAATGTTTCAAAGTGAATGACATCTTTTTTGCACGCTTTTTTGCGCTGTGACGTCATGTCCCTACCCTATCATTTCTCCAGATTTGAATACATGTACCTTCAGGGTTGACAGCCCTGCATTGTTAAGTGTCCATTTTAAACGAGTCCCCAGAAATGCAATGCATCTCTTTTTGGGGTGCATGTTACATCATAGCCGCCATGTTGGTTGACGATAACAAAGCATTACTCATTAGTTTCTGATCTCTTGACAGATTAACCAACATGGCGGTTGTTTCATTGTTATTTATATATCTCAAGGGATTTCGAGTCGTGGATGCACTCCAGGAATTCTTTAATTGCCTCTTAGTTAGAAGAGGTGAATTCCTATTCCCAGTGACCCAAAGTCCACTTCCATGAATGAAAACAGACTTGAAAATAATACGAAATATTAATATCTAAACAACTGCAAAACGAATCGTAAAGCAAAATTTGCGAGATAAATTCATTCAATTGCAGCTAAAGAAATAACCTAACGTTCTTACATTTCTTCTTCCTTCAGTTGTATAGGCATTAAAGTAGACTTGCCATCCTTTCAAGCCAAGATCTTCAGCAGTAGGGTTGCTTGCCATCTGACGAACAAGAGATGGGCCTCGCACACGAAGCGCTCGTAGCGACGGGAATATCATGCTAACTGCCTAAATAACAAGACAAGGTAAATCTTCTAATACTTAAGAATGCATAGCAATGTTATTCGTTTTTAAATTTTTACTTACAAGTGATGAAAAATACTTAATCACGAGGACAGACTACTTTCTACTTTTTTACAAATCCAAGATGGCCGCCAGTAAAAGGGTAAACTACTGACCCAAACAATGCGGGCTCTGCTAGCCTCGGCTTAATATAACCACAGGCTACCCAACGCACAATTGTGCTGTTTGAATAATTTGAAATGACTTTTAAAGGTCAAACATTCCATTCAAAAATTCTTTTATTTTTGGCTATATCTTCTGGGTAACAATGAGTTCAATTCGTAAATGAAACCAGCTTTAATGGTCTGCGCGCGTTTTTGTTAAGATATTAAAATATAGGATTTCACATGATTTCAATTTTTTTCTAGTTACATTTTACCCGATTATATCCGCGAAATGAATCCCCGATATTTAAGTGAATCAAACACACTTGTTTGCTACATGACTGTGATATTCAGGGAGTGTAGGCAGGGAGTGGCCAGAGCTTTTATTGTTCATTTTAAAGTGTTTTGTTTTGTTTCTACCGTACGATGTCGAACATGGAAGATTTACAAGTTACCTAGATTTCCGAGTTTGTTGTGCTACGTTTTAGGGTGTTCCATTAGTTATTCTGTACTGTTTGATTACCATTGCATTCGATAATAGAACGTTGTGTCACAATATTGAATATCTGTTGATCCACGGTACATTTTTTTCCTAAGCTTAGCTGCCACCTATCCACAACCAAATATTCTACACGAAAAAAAATTATTTCGCTATTTCATTACTTACTGTACTACTTAAAGTTAACTGACGTCTAAAGTGCGAAATGGATTGAAATTTTCAACTTAAATTTCCAGCAGATGCGGAAACAGCCATCTTATTTTACCGCGAGTTTGTGAAGAATGACCTAATAAGGGCATTGCCTAATGACATCATTCTTCGCTATAAGAGTTCAATGTTTTTATATCTTGGCTTGCATTATCAATAAGGCTGGTCCTGGGTTTGTTGGGTTAATCGTTGGCAAGAGCTGAGGTGCTGCATTCAATAGTCTGTTCCTTTAGTCCGTGTTTTTCAACTATCAAAAAACAATATGTCGGCCAAAGCAAAAGACAAGAAGAAAGGAGGCACTAAAAAGAAGGCCCAGAGAGCCACCTCTAATGTTTTTGCCATGTTCGATCAAGCACAGATCCAGGAATTCAAAGAGGCGTTCAACATGGTCGACCAGAACCGCGACGGCTTCATCTCAAAAGAGGACTTAGCTGCAACATTTGATTCGTTGGGGAAGCTAGTCAATGACGAGTTTCTGGAAGAAATGTTAGGCGAAGCTACAGGTCCCGTCAACTTCACTATGTTCCTGACACTATTTGGCGAGAAAATCAGCGGTACTGATCCTGAGGATGTCATACGGCATGCTTTTGCTTCGTTTGATCCAGAAAACAATGGATTTATCGATGAAAACAAACTAAAGCGACTTTGCATGGGACTTGGAGATCGGTAAGGCTTTCTACGGCTTTTCTTTTATTCATTCCTGTATTTTTAGAGTTCAATTATCTTGATATAAATATTTGATATAATTAGTATGAGTTTAAATGACTTGATTTATAATTAAAGTTCACAATTCACCTGTTGAGCGCAAAATTGAGCCGATCCTTAATTTTGAAAATGAACCTGTTTTTGTACATGCATGGGATAAAATATGTAGTCAGAAAAAGAGAAACAGCGTAGGACATTTCTTTCGGACCCACCTTCAACTGTTTTAGTAAGTTTTTTCATCTTTTCACGGTGTATAATTTACCTTTTTATCATTACTGTTTCAACTGTTTCAAAGAGGTTCTAGGGCGCAAATCCAACACTAGCGTAATTCGTAAATTCTTTTCGGGAGATGCATTTTTTACTTCTTTGGTGAAAATATAACCGTACAAGCTTGTTTAAATCAAAAAAACGACATTGAAAGTTCGATCAAAATCTCAAAAAATATCTGTATTGAAAAATCTTCATGTCCGTGAAAGAAACAAAGACTTTTAACTTTACAATCGAATCCAATAATTCATCGTTTTAAAATTTTCGTGTTTTTATCAAAAAATTGAAAACTCTATTCCTTTTTTTTAAGCACAGAAGTATTATGGTTGCAATTTTTTTTTGAAATTCTCAATCTATTTAAAAAAAAAGGAAGATTATTTGATTTAGTGCGATAGCCTCTGACCTCATTCGGATAAAACGCTTGAGCTCTTCAAAGAATCATCACATCGTAATTTACCCTTCAAGAACTTGGCCTATAAGACTTTACGGAATTGTTTAGTGAAAAATTAAAAAAATTTTTCAAAGAACTTATTTGATTTATAGTTTTTTTGTTTTTGTTTATTTTTTAAAGATTTTTTGCGCTTTTGTAGAAGCCTGTTATAATTTTAAGTCAGTTATAGCAATGTAAACAACGGCCTTTTTCTAGTATACTGCTGTAGTACTGTGTTTGGTATAAACTGTACAAACATTTGAAAATTTTCAAAAATAGACTTAAGTTTTTTATAAAAGCCATACAATTACATATACTGTTTAACTCTTGTGAAAATATATATTTTATTTTCGAAACCTCTTAGCAGATATTTGTCGATCTTTGCTTTATTGTGCGCCTATTATCTGTTGAGCACGCCAAGACATTCCTTATCCAAAAATCTCGCTTTAACGGTAAAGTCTTTGTTTTAGCTAATTGATGTTCGGGGGAAAAAACGAATGGTGATAACTGGAATGAATTCTTCTTGAAAGAAAGGCATTCGCTTCAGCCTCTTCAATTCAAATCTATATTACAAAATCCTTCACTTATTTTGGTTTGCGTTATAGGGTTCTCATTATCCTAAACCTCAAGACTCGTTTCTCGACTGCTAACAAACAAAACAAAAAACAAAAAAACAAATGTCCAATAGAAAATGCAAGGTTTGCCCGAACGTACTTAAATTTTATCACACATTTCAGTCCCAATGATGAACCTTGTGGAAAACCTAAACTAATTCGAGTGGGTTTTTTGATTGATTTAATAATAAAGTCTCTTTATAATACTCTCCTCAGGTTGTATTTGGCAAGTTTTGTTAACTATTCTTTTCCTTTCATTTTATATTCAGCTTCACCGAAGACGAATGGGACATGATGATGGACGATTGCCCTGTAACCAAGAAAGGAGACATCCTGTACAACGACTTTGTACACCTCATTAAATACGGACCACAGGAAGACTAAATCCACTCCATTTTTTATTAACAGACATCTAAAAATTTCATATTTTGTATTAGTTTAGATTGATCCTAAAACAATATTTGTATCGAATTCAAGAACTGTGTGATTTTCACTTTTCTCATTGAATATTCTCCAAATAAAAGCTCTTCTATTGTGGATGCTCCGAGAGTCATCTTTCAGAAATCAAAAAGACCTTGTTTTATTCCTTTAAACTTAGTCGTATCATTTCAGAAATTTGCGGTTAGAAATTGCTGAGAGAAAGGGTAGGGTAGGGAGACTTTTTTCAAAGGGTCCATTGTAGAAGATAGGAAGAGTAGAAAGCTGATGAGGCTGAACACATACTGGGACTAATCAATTTTATTCAAAGTAGTTCCTTGTAGTTCTTATCTGAATACAATACGATCTGATTTTAAGTCGATAAATAGTTAATCCCTTATTTAAGAAGCTGGATCGATCAGGTTTTCACACCAGATGCTGGACCATAATTAAGACGCTTTAGCTGAATTAGCATGTATAGCGTTACCATAGTGAACGTCGATTGAAAATGCTTTTCTAAAATGACTTTTGATTTTGAACTTTTGACTTTTTATTTTTATTTTATTATAATGTACCAGAAACGAGCGAATTTAACCTCGTAAACCTGAATCATATGACACACACAAGTAAAGGAGTTAAACAACTCAATCTGTTTACTTTGAATTGATAGCATGTGTGAGCGTTAACTTCCATGCAAAATCAGGCCTTGTTTCATTACAGCTGAAAATGAAAAAAAAAACCAGTTATGATAAACCGTATGATATCATATCATATATCCGTTAAAAAATGTCACTAACAAAATTGTACAAATTAGTGCAGAGTTTCGATCTACTGAGGTCTAATGAACCTACTAAGTTTTTTCTCTCGGATATATGGTATGGTCCTAAATCTACGTCAAGCAAGCAATCAAAATGAACTAACAATAAACCTGGTTATTCATTATCAAATGGATCGATTTACAAAGAACACTTAGGAATCCTATGTGAGCATGCGCGATTTAACATGCCTCATCGTTTTTGATTATTTTGTTTTGTTTTGTTTAGTTCTAATTTTTTGCCTTAAAAATGTAGTATTTTAGGTTCTCAGTTTCGATAACCATTTTTAAGTGTGTAGAAACGTATATAAATACTCATTTAAATAACTAATCTTTTTACTTCGAACTCCTCTTTCCCTAACAATATTGTATGAGGAAGTGTAATGACGCTTATTGTTCCATGTTGTCATAGTTTTCGTATTTTGAATGCAGTGCAGATGTAATAAATCCTGCCTTACAGGATTTTTAAGAGTCAGAAAAATCATTTCTTATCCGAAACTATATTAAAAAATATCAATTTCTGTTAGCGAGCTGGAAGATTTTCACGAACATATCGAAAACAGCCCTTCGGGGGTTAATCAAAACATCTTTTGTTCTACCAGTAGAAAAACTATTTTTACACCCAGTAGCTTGAAGCTTGTAACCTTTCTGTATTGCAGGTGTGAGGTTGATTTAGCTTTTCATATTGAAAAGCCTCTCGTAATGCTATAAAGACGTTCTTATCCCCTAAACTTCTCCTAGAACAACATCGAAATGCTTGTTTTGATATTTTTAAGGTAAGAAATTGTCAAATTATATCACTTTTATGCTATCTATTTGTTATTAGAACAACTTAGAAACGATTCTTACTTCGGTTTTTAAGTCTATCTCATTTTAATTTTCTTTATACGCCCTAACCAGTGAAATCTCTGTGAAAAAATCTAGGATAATTCAGTTATTAATGTGTCAACTTTTATTACATTTTCTATAAGATACCTAAGAGTTGTTGAAAATTATCTAAGAGAAGGAATTGATTAGAGAGAACTAGAGTTAAGATTGAAAACATAATATTCGTATCGATCACAAAAGGCCTAGTATTTCAAGCAAATAACTCCATAAAATGCAAAATAGCTCAAGATCATTGCACTAGTGAGATCATAAAATCGTTTTACATTGATTTATTTCTGAATTAGTTTCCGAATATTACTAGCAAAATTCATTTTTTGCGTTATAGGATTATAGCATTATAGTAGGATTATAGGATTATAGTATTGAAGAACTTTCACTTAATGACTTCTGGGCTGATCTAAATCAGGGCACAGCTAACTCACGAGATCACACCCTTAAACAAACTCTGCGCTAATCTAAGTCAGGGCATGGCTAACTCTCAGATCACACCCTTAAACAACCTCTGGGCTGATCTAAGTCAGGGCATGGCTAACTCACAGATCGAACCCTTAAACAACCTCTGGGCTGATCTAAGTCAGGGAAAGGCTAACTCACAGATAGAACCCTGAAACAACCTCTGGGCTGATCTAAGTCAGGGAAAGGCTAACTCACAGATAGAACCCTGAAACAACCTCTGGGCTGATCTAAGTCAGGGCATGGCTAACTCACAGATAGAACCCTTAAACAACCTCTGGGCTGATCTAAGTCAGGGCATGGCTAACTCACAGATAGAACCCTTAAACAACCTCTGGGCTGATCTAAGTCAGGGCATGGCTAACTCACAGATAGAACCCTTAAACAACCTCTGGGCTGATCTAAGTCAGGGAAAGGCTAACTCACAGATAGAACCCTGAAACAACCTCTGCGCTAATCTAAGTCAGGGCATGGCTAACTCTCAGATCACACCCTTAAACAACCTCTGGGCTGATCTAAGTCAGGGCATGGCTAACTCACAGATCGAACCCTTAAACAACCTCTGGGCTGATCTAAGTCAGGGAAAGGCTAACTCACAGATAGAACCCTGAAACAACCTCTGGGCTGATCTAGGTCAGGGAAAGGCTAACTCACAGATAGAACCCTGAAACAACCTCTGGGCTGATCTAAGTCAGGGCATGGCTAACTCACAGATAGAACCCTGAAACAACCTCTGGGCTGATCTAAGTCAGGGCATGGCTAACTCACAGATAGAACCCTGAAACAACCTCTGGGCTGATCTAAGTCAGGGCATGGCTAACTCACAGATAGAACCCTGAAACAACCTCTGGGCTGATCTAAGTCAGGGCATGGCTAACTCACAGATAGAACCCTGAAACAACCTCTGGGCTGATCTAAGTCAGGGCATGGCTAACTCACAGATAGAACCCTTAAACAACCTCTGGGCTGATCTAAGTCAGGGCATGGCTAACTCACAGATAGAACCCTGAAACAACCTCTGGGCTGATCTAAGTCAGGGCATGGCTAACTGACAGATCACACCCTTAAACAACCCCTGCGCCCTTTCTATATGCATAATCAAAAGCGCTTTACATTTCGTGATGAATTCCAGATGATTTTTATGCAGCTTACAAACATTAGAGGTCGTTAGTATGAGGTGTAGGCACTGAGGGTGGTCACTGCCACGGTTTTTTACGTCCTCAGTGGTTCTTTTACGTCCCTCCGATGTTGGTTAGTATCGACCTAACACGTGTAAGCTGCAGGACGGCAACGTGGGCGACAACGTCGGCGAAATTGAGGCGCTTCAACCTTCTATATTATTATTTTTACGTGTTTACCTAGTATTTTACTCAATAAGCATCCCGGTTTTAGAGTGAAATGACGTCTTTTAGGAGCGCTTTACATATAACGAAAATCAGCAAAAAGATAAGCTTTTGGCGTAGCCGTTCTCTTTAGTAACCATTTGCGAATGTAATTACAAAGGCAGTACTATCTCCTCATTTTTGAAAGACCCTGAGTGTTGGTCCGGTGGGACTCGAACCTCGAAAGTCCGATGTTCAACCAACTGAGGAAACCAGGTGTGGGGAACGAGCCATTTAGGGAATCTAGGGTGGTGTAATAGCAGTATAGTGCACCTCCTTCCTTCCTTCCTTCCTTCCTTCCTGCTTCGTGGCAGGTTTTTTCCTGTTCTTCGAGGGCACAAAAATCAACTTTAAAATTCTAATAGGAATTCATTTCCAATCTTATTCCCAGAGCCTGCGTTTCTCTTGTTCAGCACCGAAAATATGTTTGTATATATACCGCTACAAGATTATCCATACATTTGATTCTCTTTATTTCCCAGCATACATCTGTCTAACCAGCCAGAAATCAAAGGTCATAGTTATCGCGCTAGTTTTACTGAAAATTCTAATCCCGTGAGACAAATCATGGCCCGGTTGTACGATTGGTGGATATCACTATCCGACGGATAAATCCTTATCCAGTGGATACATCTATAGACCGTTTTCTCAAGGTTGCGTGCGCATCCTAGTTTAAGGAACTTGACGGGCCACGATACCAAAACACGAGTATTATCATGCATTGCTATGATTTTTTTTCATAAGAATTCATAAAATCGATTATTCTCCTCTTTAAATATAAAACTGGCATCTCAATTTTACTGAATTTGCGTTTTTCAGTTTTTTGGCCCGTCAAGTTGGATACGCACGCAACCTTGAGGAAACGGCCTATTGGATAACAACATTGACTTATCCACTAGATAAGGATTTATCCGTCGATAGCGCTATCCGACGGATAAACCGTAGCCTGCGTAGCGGCCCTCTGGTAAGGAGTTTTGGGCGAGAGGAGAAGGGAGAGGGGACTGGGGAGGGAAACAGGGAAGGGGAGGGGGACTGGGGAAGAGGAGGGAGGGGGGAAGGAGGGCCTGCAACGAAACCCCGTGTATTTGACTGAACGCCCCCTAATTATCATAAGCTTTCCTGTTGTTCATCACTGTAAAGATCAACCAATCAGAAATTAATCGGAAATGTACAGATAATACAAGATGTGGCCTCTTGAACTCGATCTTTACAGCCAAACTACCTCAAGCGTGAACACGTAGAGGTCATGAATGACTTTATTTTTGGATTCTTGATTTCATTATTCGATTCAAAGATTCATTAATGAAAACGAATCTTCAAAGCCTGGCATATACAAAAGCCAAGCATACATGCAACTGAAATGCAAAACAAATGATTGTCTTGTGCCAGGAATGTGTAATATTAATGACTTACCTTCTGTTTGGTTATAAACAAGAGCTCATAAACCAAGTTAATCGAATTTTTCAGATTATTATTTTTTGAATATTTAAGATTCGTTTTCATTAATGAATCTTCGAATCGAATAATGAAATCAAGAATCCAAAAATAAAGTCATTCATGACCTCTACGTGTTCACGCTTGAGGTAGTTTGACTGTTACTAAAGATACCAGAGGGCAAATAACCAAAACCAAAACCAGTGAGTAAAACGGCTAAAACATCTACTCCTTGCAATAAGGCGATAACTGCTTCTTTCTGTTGTGGTTTTAGATCAAAAAAATCTTCTCTTCTCGCGTTTTTCAACTCTAAAATACATTCATTCATAATACTTTTACACTCCTGTTCGCTATCTAACGCCGCCATATTGAAATAAAATAAAGTGAGTATGACATGTGACATGCCGATGATTGATTCTAGCGGCTCGACCAATCAAATTCTACGATCAAATTCTGATCGTAGAATTCAAGCGTTCAGTCAAATACACGGGGTATCGTTGCAAGCCCTCCTTCCCCCCTCCCTCCTCTTCCCCAGTCTCCCTCCCCTTTCCTGTTTCTCTCCCCAGTCATCTCTCCCTTCTCCTCTCGCCCAAAACTCCCTACCAGAGGGCCGCTACGCAGGCTAGATAAACCGTTATCCAGTGGATAAAATGATGCTGTTATCCAATAAATTTATCCTGACTGGATACGATTTATATATTGGATAGCGCTATCCAGGCTTCAGCAGTATAAAGAATGTCTCAAATGAGTATTGCCTTAGTGATAAAACAGATATTGGACTGGTTTCTGTAATAACCTTTTTAAAATAGCAGATAAAAATATCGACTTTAAAAATATATCAACTGAAACGAAAGAACACAGCATTAGTGGATAGCTATAATATACCGCTGTTTCAAAAGGGTTGAATACTAAATACTGCATACTGAATAGTGCTTTCCAAGAGCAAAGGGCATCGAGTGTGGGTCTCGTTAATTTGAAATAAAAAGCATTAGTGGATAGCTATAATATACCGCTGTTTCAAAAGGGTTGAATACTAAATACTGCATACTGAATAGTGCTTTCCAAGAGCAAAGGGCATCGAGTGTGGGTCTCGTTAATTTGAAATAAAGTAATATACAGCATACTCTCTACATGTAGTTAGTATATTGGTTCAGATGGAATACGCTAAAAATAGAATAAATAATTATTATTAATCCTACTTTAGACAATGTCACTGTGACCCACAATGCACTTTGGTCTTTGAATGCACCTATTCAGTATGCTGTATTCAGTATTCAACCTTTTTTGGAATGCTTGTAAAATTAGTCACTTGAAAAGCTATAAAGCGTTCAACCGCTTGATAACTGTTCATCGACTTGCGAATCTTTGAACCGGTTACAGTCTCACCTCTTCTGAGCATCATCGAGTTGCAGTTTGTATTTTAAAAAAAAGCTTTGTATATATATGCTTTTTTGATATGAAAAGTTTCCCATGATGCTCAGTGATCTCAGCTTTCTAGGTTTTTGGTGACTAACTTTATTGAAATAAGCGTATTATAGCTATCCACTAATACTCTATGTTCTTTCGTTTCAGTTGATGTATTTTTAATGTCGATATTTTTATCTGCTATTTTAAAAAGGTCATTACAGAAACCAGTCCAATACCGGAATTGTTTTCTTACTATAGCAATTATTAATGATTTCTCGTAGCTTGCTATAGCATTTTCCAGATATAATCATAAACATGATCTTCTGTATTTTCTTCGTGTTTTGATCAAAATATTTTGAATTTTTATTACAAAAGCACTTATCGTCTTGACTTTTCACCTCGGTTGATGGATTTGTTAATTATTGATTCTTTTACTCAGTATTAGATGAATTGAAGTGCTTTTTGAATGAATACAATAGCTATCTAGTCTTTGACAGAGTAATATCATCATTTCATACTTGGATTGTATCGAAACTAACGAATGTTAATTTCATTTTCGTCCTGATATAATATAAACACACATATATATATTAGAATACTAGTTGCCTGTCGAAGAAGACGTCTTCAAACTTTACTTTTCGCTTTTGGACTGAATGATCTTCAATCTGCAACTTCCAAGGCACCAAGGCAAATGGTAAATGAAACTCTGATATTTTTTAGCTTGATAAACCGATTATTCATATGTTAATAGAGCTAGAAAATGGTCAACGCTTTGATGATTGAGCTTTGCATCAGGTTATTCGAAGATCCTTGACATCTGACGATAGAATTAAGTTAAATACCCTCTTCTCCAGAGCCGAGCTTGACAAATATAACGAACCGAAAATCTCGTTTTTTCAACCTATCCTTGTAAACGGGTCGAAAGGAGTTGCTAATTGGCCAACACACGAAGCTGCTTATAACCGCAAGTAGCTTATCATGGAATACGGCAGTTTAGAAAGCATCAAAATTACTTTATTTTCTTTCGCGACTGGAAAGGCCAAAGCTACATTGCAGGGATTTAGATCCTTTATATACCACATGTATTAACCGATCTCTACGCTCACAGTAATTAGATCTATGTTTGCCGTACCATTCCAAGGTCATTTTTGCACTATGATCTAGTTCTTGCGATACTTTAAGTAATCACCTAATCGGTCTGCTCTAAATGTCAGTAACTTGAAGTATGGCACTCTATATACACTATTTAAAAAATACTAATTTTCGCTCTCCCTTTACTTCGACTATTGCATTCCAACCATATACTCCTATTTCAATAAACGTTGTCTTTGCCAAATGCAATAGGCGATAGGTTATTCCAACACAGAAATGGTTTCGTTAATTCAAAGAACATTGGATCAGTCTCAACACAAGGTACATGTTGTTGAAGAGAATGAGAAGCAGAAACACAAGTCATTCAAACTATTGTTGGATATTGGAATGACCTATTTGCATATATCGCTTCTTGCCTATTGCCTATCGCCTTTGGCGATGACAACGTTTCACGACATAGATCACTTTACATTCCGTCGTTTCCCCGACAACAACGCGTATATAAAAGTAATTGCATCAGTGAAAGGATTCCAATAATCAAAATTTCAAGATTTACTGTTTTATTTATTGATATTTTTATTTATTTATTGGTGATACGAATGTGTATAGGTTATTACCATCACTTTCATTTTGCCTATGTCTCTTTTCTCTCAGAATATCTCTGTGAGAATTAGTCCGAAATACTATACAATTATTATTCAAGGCTATGTTATATTTAAATATCCCATTCCATCCAATATAGCGATATACTCGCTACACATACTCCGTGGCGTGCTTAAAAATATATTCTATAGGCTATGTTATATTTCTAAATAATGATTCAAAACTGAAGTTTCCAGCTGCCAAGTTACTTCAAAGTTTCTGGAGTGAAATTTTGAAGCACGCATTTCAACTAACTCTTTTGCTCTTTTCTTTAGGCGTATTCCACTTTACTACAGAGTTAGTTCTATTTTAGACTCTTATTGTACTGTATTGATGGATGCTTTTAAACAGGAAAGGCCTGAGAGTAGATGTCTTTAGAATCGTAATAATGTATTGTTATGAACCATCATGAGTGTTGTACGGATATCAAATCAGTTTGATTTTTGCTGCTGAACAACCTCTTGACTTCAATGACAACTGATAGTGAACTACTTTAGCATAATTATCATATTCTGTCAGCTGGAAAATGGATTACAATTTGGGATAGAAAGCTTTGTATTATTACTGACTTGAAAGCTGAAATGCCATATAAAGAGGATTGCAATCGGAGAAAAGGATAAAACCGTTGAGAATAACAGTCACTCCACAATCAAATTGGTTGGCCATTTTTTTAATGAGCAAGGGACTGGGGCGAGCTTTGACATTTAATCTATCAGCAAAAAATATAAGCAAATGCGTTTCAAACTAACGAACAACGTTTAAATTTGCCATACTTATTGACCTTTAAAGATTTTGCACAATTGATAATTTTTTTGGCTAATAAGTTTAAAATTCAAAACTTTCCCCAGTCCCTTGCTTATTTATGAGCTATTTAAAAATTCGAAACTCGCCCCAGTTCGTTTGCTTGTTTTGTTTTTGAAATGGTCAATATTGTTTGATTAAATATAATATTAAGGGCTGTATGTAGTATTTTTCTGGCTAAAAAAAACCACGGGAAACAGGCTGGTATTTGTTTTCAAAAAGTACATTAATTCTCTTGCGCCGAATTGAATTACCGCAAAGTTTGATTGACAAAGTTTGATTGACACCTCCCGTGGGTTATCTAAAGATAGCCAATGCTATCGTTTTAAACCTGGTACAATTTTTAAATAATAAAAATTATGTCATTGCTGAGTAGAATATCCTGAGAGCTTGAATTTTTTTTATTTTTTTAATTTTTTGCTCTTTGCAGTTTGACAGAATTTCTGACGTCTTCAATCAACTCGGTTATTTGTTCTAAACACGACGAGAGGAAGCAAGCGAAGTTCACCCGATAGCATCAAAGATATCACTTATGTGAGCTGGTATCTGGGATAACCTGGCTTTCTCTACGACAACTGGCTCAAGGAACAAGAGTTCTAGAGACAATAAAGGTTAGTTTCAGGATCGTTTCCCATAACTCGTCTATTTTAGTTTTTCTGTAGATATTTTAACTGTGTGACGATGAAGACTAAGGATATAACTCAGGATACAAAAGAAAGATAAATCGTAATGTTAATTTTGGTTCGGCGTTTTCCCGAAAGAAGCCTGTATATCCATCGATTATCAACCGTAAATAATCCTTAGTCATCTGTGTCTCTAGCCGTTCGTCTATCGTAAATACGATTAACTGTGTTTAATAGTCCATAAAGTTCATATAATATTTCACATTATTCGAGATATATTAAAAATAATAATAAGATTAAAAAAAGAAAAAAAAACCATATACTATAATATCATTATCTCAATCGGCTAAATTCATTTAATTAAGTAACAGAATAAGACTTGATATCGTTTTCTATCATTAATAGTATTAACACTATAAAATACGCGGCCTATGTGTATTTCTTTTAAAGCATTCAAATCATTAATGAATTAGAGTGAATTTGCTGTACTTAATTTGTTATTAAATTAACAGTATTCATTAGACGACAGGAAGAAATTATACTGGAATTTCCAGCTCTCGGTCTTGTAACAGCCGAAAATATTTTCGTTTGACGTTCTGTTCAGTACTCCAATACTTACCATTAATTGTTTGTTTTATAGCTTAACTGAGAAACACAAATATATATTTCTTAACAAAACCAATGAGTCACGACTTACTTTATTTTGAGAACTTTGAAAATACATATTTTCCGAAGCAAGCCACCACTTAAAAAACCTTGCCGGTTTCTAGAAGATTTATTTGGGAAAATGGTGAGCACTGATTACTCCTTACTTAAAAGCAAATTTATTGCCTTTATATCATTTTTTTTAAGAAGAATAAAATTAGCAATTTACCAGCAGTTTGAGTTGGGTTAATCTTTGATGGTCCATGTTGGCTAGTCGGCAGATTAATTTTCAAACGTTAATTTGACTCAGCGAGACTCAATCTCAATTAGAATTTTCCACGAATAACATTTTGCTCTTAAACATCTTTGCATTAGTCAAATAATTTAATTCCCCAAGTGATTCTAATGGGAATCCTGCAAAATCAGGCGAGTTTGACATCGATTATTATAGTTTCAAAACAGAAAATAAAATGCATTAGAAATTATCGTCATAAAAACAAGCATTAGCAAGCACTTTAAGCTTCTTTTAAAGTGAAAATACAGGATATATTAAAAAGCTCTTGGAGTTTCCTGAAGAAGTTTTACTTTCATTGACCGGCAGAGGGAGATATTCTTACTCAGAACGAGGTCTTTTAGAGGATGTTATTGGAATTGTTGTCAGAAAGTAAGACGTTTTTTATGTCATTATTTATTAGATCTTAATGACTCGGTTTTATATTGAACTTAGTGGATTTTATTCTTACATTGCAAAGTCTTTTAGCGGATTTTTCTAATGTCATTCGTTTGGCGCCATCTAACATCATTAACCTTAAGTTATCCATTAAAATTTGAAGATTTACTAACATTTGAAACCATTTAACTTTTTTCATCTTTTTTAGTTTCAATCATTCCCAAGATATTGTTGACTAACTTGATTAAAGACGCACCTAGGATTGTTAAGCCTTATTTTGATGTCAAAATCTTTACGCATATTTATTTAGTGAAAAAGGAATCCAATACAAACTCGGGTTTCCTAGCTGTTAGCTACTAGCTACTTTTTTTTTTATAGTGACTACAGATTGTCGGGCACGGATTGAATGCCACAAACAAAAGTCATGTTCAAATTATAGTTCGGCCAACAATTGTTTTTCCCGATGTGTGCTCGCAATACTGAGACACCAAAATCTTCCGCAAACCGCTTACGTCAATCAAAAATTAATACTAACTACAGCTGGTAGAGAGCGTATCGCTTCTGAGCTCGATACAAATCGTAGTATAAATTTGGTAAAATCTACTCTCGATTTAAGTCAAACATCTACTGGTATTAGTAACCTAAAGCCATCGATTTTACCGCTTTTCACTGTATTCATTCTGTTGACATTTGACAAAATTTCGAAGCAGGCAGACGGCGTCTTTGAAGTTTGGAAAGATAAGTCAAAATGTGGTAAAGGAAACGAGAAATTGTGTTCGCACACGCAAATGCCTCGCATTGACATATATTTTTGCAAAACAAATAACAATTTGCTCAAATGCGAACGGACCCTATTCAACATTTAAAGTTACATTATACTGTGACAAAACTCCGCGATCTATTCATAAAAGACGAATTCTGAGCCTTCACTTAGCGGCACAGAGCGCATGCGCTGTATAGCCTAGATAGCGATTTGTGACTTCGGCTAATTATTCCTCGGGCATTACACAGGAAGCCCGAATTATTATCTAAAAAACCAGACTACTCTCAGTGTTATCAGGATATCATTGACCAGGACTCAGCAAAACGACACTAACTTTTTATCTCAGACATCTGTATTTATTTCTACCGCTTGACGTTGTTTCACACAAGTTTGATTAACGGAAAGTTTTTTAAAAGAGTTTTCTTTTTCTGACATCATTAGTCCTGACGTCAGAGTGGTGGATTGACATATCGGTACCTACATAAACATCGTTATCAGCCATTTCGTGTGCACTTGCGATCAACTTTAGTGTGACGCTCTTCGTCGCACGCGAATCTTATTTAAGACGAGATTACATTTAAAAACGTCAATCCACAATCTGCGAATTTCAGATAATCAATGGACATGGCGTAACGGTTGTACTGACCTGCCTCTCATCTCTGGGGTCTCAGGTTTGATTAGTTCCTGGGCTCAGCAATACATGTGAGTAAGATCTCTCTCCCGAGATTCGAGGGTTTTTCTGCGGGTTCTCTTGTTTTCCTCCCTTCTCAAAAACTAATATGCTAAATTCCAATTCGATCGGTGAGATAGCTATTCTCTGACTTTGATCAACCCAGAGGTAAATGGTTTTAGGGTTCGTGATCTGTGCCCTGACTTAGATCAACCCAGAGGTTGTTTCAGGGTTCGATCTGTGAGTTAGCCATGTCCTGACTTAGATCAGTCCAGAGGTTGCTTCAGGGTTCGATCTGTGAGTTAGCCATGCCTTGACTTAGATCAGCCCAGAGGTTGTTTCAGGGTTTGATCTGTGAGTTAGTCATGCCCTGACTTACATCTGCCCAGAGGTTGTTTCAGGGTTCTATCTGTGAGTTAGCCATGCCCTGACTTAGATCAGCCCTGAGGTTGTTTCAGGGTTCTATATCTGTGAGTTAGCCATGCCCTGACTTAGATCAGCCGCCCAGAGGTCGTTTTAGGGCGTAAAGATAAAATTTAAGGTTTGTTGAAGGTAAACTATACATCGTGTGAAGTTAGATAAGGTTAATTTAAAATACCAATCAGTTAATTAGATTATTAGCCACTGCGATGACGTCAACTAACAGTAATAAACACTAATAGTATGCATAAAACTATGTATAATATTTTTTTTGTGTAGAGTAAATTTGTAATCTTAGTGAATCTTGAACACTTTATTAAATTAGTGCTCGTTCTAGCTATAGGATAGGAATTGCAAGGTTTTTCTCGAAGTTTTTCCACGAGGAATTTTCTACTGCTGGTTTTCCTCCGTATTGAGTACTGTGTGTTGTTAACAGTGAATGAAGTGTGTTAGTAATGATGAAAAGGTAAAATTATACACCGTGAAAAAGATGAAAAAACGTACTGACGTTTCGGACGCTAGTCCTTCGTCGGAAGTGTGTTAGTGTGTGTGGATGGAATAGCACAGAAAAGTCCCTTATGAGGAGTGATGATTGTAAAATATATGTTTTGTAAAATATAAGAATGTTAACTAGAAGAACCAAAAGTAAAACTTGGAAAGAAAACAAAACAAAACGGAAAAGAAGGGAAAAAGAAAATAAAAATCAGGATTTTGCAGCAGTGCAAAGATTCATGCGCACGAGTACAGTACACAGATTAAGAGTTGAGCTGAGTTTTTTCCTGGCTCGTGTAAGGAAAAAGTGAGTCGTAGAAAAAATCGCTGAAAAAAATCGCTTCGAACTTAATTATTAAGAAGCCTTACGTGTCACACCTATGAATAAGTTCAACATAAGGCTTATCACTTCTATTAAGCTGTAAATAAGACTAAATACTACTCATCAAATGCTCTTAAATTCAATACTACATATAGGCTCTTTCCCCCAAGAGTACATCTGTCTACAACTACTATCAAGAAAAGTCTTAGACAAAACAATTTTACGCAGTTTTCGCCAAGAGTTTTAAGTTTTAGTATTTTTGCTACATAAAGAGAGCTTTCAGACAAGCACTACTTATCAGCGTTGTCAAGAGGTTGATACAAAAGTACTTGGATATATTTTATCCTCGTGATTCAAGTGTTTTGCTATTTTTTCAGTTTATCTTTATTTAAGGAGAAAGCCGAGTCGGTAAACGTGCTTCCTCTATTTTATTGTGAAAACTTAACGTGCTACGCATGCGTAGACTAAACAGGTATGAGAGTATAGCTTCCTTTCTTCTTAAATAGGCAAATTTTCGCGTGATAATACAATTGATGCTTGTGTATGGTCAAATGAAAGTGTACAAAGGATTCTAGTATTTGTAGTCAAATGAAACGGAGAATGAATGCAAATAAGTAATGAAGGAGAAAGATTTTCAACTGAGCATTTACGCTAACCAGCTGGTTGTGAACTAATTGTACTAATTAGTAAATCATGTTAGATGATATTTGAGATCGGAATAGTTGTTCTAAAAAAGTTCTCTCGTGAAATTTTTTAATGTGAAATGTTTTTTAAAATATTGCTTATAATTGATTTTGATATTTTATAAAGCGTTGTTGGACTTAACGGAATTAACGCTAAATAAAAGTTAGTTATTATTATATTTTATCAACCATAAATTTCAAACTTTCTGTACAAAACATTCCTCCTATATAATGCTATTAGTCGGGAAAAGGATGTAGTAAAGGGAGTGCATTCTTCTCTCACTTCGTGGTTCTCGAGTTCGACTCCTGGTGGACTCGGCATCGCTTGGAGTAGACTTTGTTTGTTGAATTTTTTTCCGGTTCTTTGAACATGCTAGAGAAATATACTTTATTCCTAAACCACTTATTTTGTAAAAATCATTGACGTCATTGCTCTTTAAAGACAAAGTCTCATCAAAAATACCCTCAAAATATATTGATTTAATTGCACCAATTGTACTTTAAATGTCAAAGAACACGACATTTCATTAAGACTAAGTTATAAATAACGCTTCGAATGTGACAATTAGTGGTTCTATTTTTACTGAAGCGAATTTCCTAAAGTCGTTATCACCGATGCTTCCTACTATCATTCATGATATTAAAGAAACGCGTATCCGACAAAATAAGCAGCTCAGGCCATCGTTAAAATCCTCTTAAACTTAAACCGTAATAAGTATAAAGCTGGCTTTATTATACTCGAGATGATGATGTAAAATTGAAACCGCCATTTTATAATATGTGTATGGCTCAAATTGAGTTCGTTTTTCCGAAAACGTTTGTCATGACGACCAGAAGTACTCGGCCAGGTTACTGAAGACAATCTAGTTATTCACAGCCGTCATCTTTGTTGATTTTATTAAAATAATCTGTCTGCTCAATCACTTTTGTTATAACAAGAAACATGGTCGTTTTGTCTTTTCTTACTTTCGAGAACTAAAGTTCCTTAAAGACGATTAATTATAGTCCTAAATACTGCTGTGTTTGATGACTAAAGACTCATCTGAACAAGCTTAGCCTCATTTAAGAGCGAACCATTCAAAAAAGTCAACTTTAATGTAAAGTATGTGCTGCTTATTCGAAATCCCATTTACTTTAAATGGGTATCTGTGAATAGCTGACTCATAAACGAGGCTAAGCCTGTGCAAATGAGTCTGTTGTCATCAAAAACAGCGGTAAGTAGCGAAAGCTGATGTATTTGACATCATTTTAAATCACTTATTTAATACATCTCGACGTTTAAAACCACAAACAAAGCCAGAAAATTGGCCAGGACTGCTTCGAAGGCACTATATCATTAGGTTGACTTGTTGTAGTTGATTTTGATTGGCTAAAAATACCACCGCTAGATGATTGGCTGGTTTACTCCGTGCTTTATGCTCTACAAAGTTACGTCATTCTTGAACTGATGACGACGGAACAATAGTTTGAAGTGAAGGCTGAAGGCTTATAAAATACAGTAAATGTATCATATATAACACATCAAGTCAACCTCCAGCCACTGCAGACATTGTTGCGTCTTCATTCAATTGTGGAAAGGCCTCAGTACACACTAGGTATTTTTTTATTCTATTCTTTATATTCTATATTTTTAAAGATTTAAAAATCAACATTTAATTAATATTACGTTCATTAAATGATATGTCCTTTTTTTTTTTATTGCTTTAAACGTCAAGATTTTAATTAATAATTCCACAAAACACATCTTAATAGACGTGCTATTCTATTAGTTATCAGTGATCACACTAACGATTTCTTATTCCCAGACATAGATATCTTTCCCATTTTAGACCACTTTTCCACGTTCCCCTAGAATGACGCACATGAGAAGACTCACATAGCGACTAAAATTAAAAAAATTATTCTCAAAAGAATTACACGTGGTTCTTATTCCCACACATTACATAGATATCTTTCCCATTTTAGACCACTTTTCCACGTTCCCCTAGAATGACGCACATGAGAAGACCCACATAGCGACTAAAATAAAAAAAATTAATCTCAAGAGAATGACACGTGGTTCTGAAATTGGAATATATTTCTTTCTAATTAACAGATGCTTTAATATCAAAGTATTTCCACACATGGATGATTGAATGATCTTAGCACTTATTTCCTAAAGTCGACAAATACATCTTTCAGAATTTATTGCCAAGAGCTTCCTAATACTTGAGATTTGAAGGTCTATCAAATTGGTAAGCAGAAAATTTATGAGTATTTAAATTAATCCTTTCTGAGCTGAAAGAGGAACACCTCAAATAAATATTTGCAAAGTATGACTTTAAAGATTAGGATTTAGGAATGAAAGAATATTTTTAGGCTAATAGCAAGGCGACCTTATCAAAATGTATGCTCCGTTTTAAGGTCAAGCCATCATATTTTTCCCCACGAATATTCTGCCTCTAAAATGCATAAAGATAAGTTGAAGTGATAATCACGAACTTGCTACTTTTTAATCCTGATTTTATCCTAATTTTATTGTCGTTCTTTACAAATTGAAATTACAGTGTTAAAGTGCAATAACTTATTTATTAATGTCAAGAGACCAAGAATGACACATTATATTTCGACTGTCAATTTGTGAGATTCTATTTAGAGTTCAGATAGAAGCGAGTGAAACTTTGAGCTTCTCTTTTAGTACTATGTGTGCAGATGTGCGATTAGTTAGGTGATGTTATCTTAGGGTTAGATAGTTGGGAGCGTAAATAAGCCTCTTTTCATTGTATAAAAAACGACTGCATGTGGCGTTCCTTTCTTTCCTTTCCCTTTCTGTTCCTTTCTTTCTTTCTTTCTTCGTTCTTTTTCTTTTTCCTTTCTTCTTTTTCCTTTCTTTCTTTCTTTCTCTTCTTGGTCTTCCTTTCTTTCGTTCTTCTTCTTCTTTTCTTTCGTTCTTTCTTTCCTTTGTCTTATTCTTTCCTTGCTTCTTTCTTTTCTTTTCTTTCTTTCTTCTTCTTCTTTTCTTTCTTCAATTTCTTCTTTCTTTCTTCTTTCTTTCTTTACTTGTCATATTTCTTCCTTGCGTATCTTACTTTCTCTTCTTTCCCTTTCTTTCATTTTTTTTTCTTTCTTTCTTTCCTTCTTTCTGCCTTCTTTCTTGTTCCTTTCAGTCTCCTCTCTCCGCCCTCCTACTCTTCCTCTTCTCTACGAAACCCCTTTTCTCTTTCTTCTCTTCTTCTCTTTCCTTTCTCCCTTGTCTCCTCTTTTTCTTTATCTTTTTCTCTTCTTTTTTTGTGGGCTTTTTCTTTCTTTTTTTTTTTTTTTTTTTTTCTTTTTCCTCTTCTTTTTTCTTTTTCTTTTTTTCTTTCCTCTTTCTTCTTTTTTTATTTCTCTCTTTTTTCCTTCTCTTTCTTTCTTTCCTCTCCTCTTCTTTTCCTCTCTTCCCCATCTTTCCCCCGTTTCCCCTTTCTCGTCTCTTCTTTCTTTTTTTTTTTCTCTTTCTCCCCCTTCCCTCTTCTTTTCCTTCTTCTTTCCTTCTCTTCTTTCCCTTGCTTTCCTTTTTTCCTTTTTTTTTTTTTTTTTTTTTTTTTCCTTTTGCTCTTTTTTCCCTTTTCCTTTCCCCCCTTCCCTTTTCCTCTCTTCTCCCCCCCCCCCCCTTTTTTTTCTTCCCTTCCCCTTTTTCTTTTCTTTTTCCCTTTCCCCTGTCCCTCCCTCCTTTTCTCTTCTTTGTGCGTTTTCTTGCCTTCGTGGTCCCCGCTGCTGCTCCCTTCCTCGTGCTTTTTCGTTCCTCTTTCTTTGCTTCTCCTCTTCCGTTCTTGCCTCTCATCCTCGCCCTAGTGGCGTCGTCTTTCTTTTTATTCCTTTTTTTCCACTTTAAGCCTCCATTCCCGGTTGGATGGGAGGGCGCGAAGTTTTGGTTTTTGAATTGTTGGTCATATAATCGTTTAACTATTATTCCTTATCGTGTTTAACAGAGCATACTCCAACATCACACCAGTCATCATAAGACAAAATAATGCAACTCCTTCCAAACTCCTCCTCCCTCAAACGCAGCGAGTCGAAGACTTTGACTTCACAGTTCAAGAGAGCTGGTGTCCCCATTCTCCTCATAATCATCATCCCATCCTTACTTTAAATAGGCAACACCTTCGGCATTTGCGCCTTCGCAAGTGTTCCGTAATTCCGTAAGCGTATAACGAACCACTTCTAGTTTCACTAACTAGCTTCACAATCTCCTCGTAGCTTGTTTTGTCAAGCCTGTTTTTGGGCTGCGTATCGATTAACAGTACCCAGAATGGATTTTACCCAATGTGGTTACGAAAGATATGGTCCTTTATGATATACTTCTCTGTGGTTGGCTTCGAAATTATTTATCTTTCATCAGTGTTGACGATACTATTTATACATCGCCTCTCAAATACCAGAAATATAACCGCATTAAAAACGATAGTAGCTATTGCTGTTATCTGGGTCTTTTCTTCACAATGGCGATGATTAAGTTTATCCTATGGGGTTTCCACCGCCTTCATATCAGTTTGTCCCTGTGCCTTATCTTGTGCTTCGTTCTTGCCTAACTTACCGTCCGTCATGAGTTTTGCCTATATCTAATTTTTCAGTTCATAAATGATTTTTACATAATTCTTTATATACTTCTTAATATCCTCTCCTGGAGCTGATAACTCGCAGTTTTGTGTATTCTGTTAAAAGAAGCGCAGTGCCCGTAAGCGTGAAGGGTGCCCTTAAACCACCGTGATGCCCTTTCTAGAATTTTGATTGCGGGACTTTTTTCTTTGCGCAATGTTATTAGTCTGACATTATTGGGGGGGCCCCACGTGACTCCTGTGGGTTATGACCGTGGTCCGCCGTGTTTAATATATTTTCCGTATATTCCAGGTATTTGATTGGATGGAGAGTAAATTCTCGTGCCATGTATTGGTTGGCTTATCCCTTGCTATGTCATTACCGTGTTCGTGCCGTGAAGAATTTTTCACAGTCCATAATACTAACACCTACACTATAATCGCAATTTATATAACCATGACTGTGACAAAGTCGTGCCGTACACTTGCGTTGCCGCGACCGTTTGTTTTCTAAATTTTGAATTGGGGGTGGGTGGGGGATTTTTTTTTTTTTTTCGCGCAGTGTGATATTGTCCTGGCAGAGTTGCCGTGACATTGGCGTGACCGTGTTCGCTCTGCGTTTCTATTCATAATATTCCAGTGTTTCCTAACGGGGA